>OZ038380.1:61271181-61736390 GCA_964036045.1 Eutreptiella sp. 'Long Island Sound 2002'
ATCGGATTTTGACGAAATTAAGGGCAATTTTGGTCAATTTGGGGGTACCCTTTTCATTCTTGACCTCACAATGGGCCGCATGCGCTGAAAACCATCCAAGCGAAAAGCGGTGCTAAAACAAAAAGACGGCGGCTTTTCTAGTGTACAGGAAAACACAGCTTTTAGAATCATTTATACATCTGGTCTTAGATCGAAATTTCGTGCACTGTAGCCCGATTTCACTTTGGACAGTCAAAATGAAAGATTGCAAATGCCGGCAACTGCGAAATGCACGCGTGCACAGCAAATAAATAATATGGCAAATGGATTTCCTGAGATTTGGGGCCTGTGGCTTATATGTAGTGTTGTTCGGCCCCACAACTTTGCTAGTGCACCTTTAAATCGCATCCCTAGCTTTTATGGAATTAGTGGATGCTGCTAAAGAAGTTAAAACCTTGTAAAGGTCCTAACTCTGCAAAACAGCCATTATTGATCAGAACAACTATGACTGCGCTAATCAGCTCTCCGAGGCGGTCATTTAGAGGGGCTGCATCATACACTTTTGAGGTATGTTTCGTTTCAGCGCGCGAGTCGTATATAATGGCATAAGGACTGCTTTTAGAGGGGGGCGGGGCCCCATTCCCCGCCCCCCCAATTAAAAGCCCCCCATGGGGGGGGAGGTTAACAAGCCATAATAGGTCCAATTCAATGCCGATAGATAATGAGTATCGTGTTGAACGGAAATCCAGTTCTCATTCATAGCCAATCGAGGTCAAATTCTCATGATGATGATGATCCCCATGATGGAAATTCAATCATGGAAAAGTAATGATAGCCAAGAAAACCCAGTGAGTGATCACCAGACTGTCCGTGTTGTCTCCAGGGCTTGATGTTGAATCCAGTAGGAGCCACAAGAGGTAATTGACTCATTGTAGTCCCAGAATGTATAAGCATCCAATGCTTGGTACCAGGAATTTGCCAAATTTGGGCTGATTCTGAGGGGGATTCCAACACAATCCACAGATGAGCAGCGAGTCGACACAAGTAAGAACACTATCGTCATCACTTGGTCCTTATAAGCCCTTTGACAGTGGTCGATTGGAAATCAAACCAACAGTCTCAATGTAAGAGCTGATTGAAATAACATTCCCAGCAGATCCGTGAAACACATGAACTGAGTCAGAACTGGTCATGTGGCAGAATCTCTGAAAGGAGCACAAACTCGAACGAGTTCTTCCCAAGGCAAGTGGAGGGGTCCAGCTGGCAGCAAAACACGAGGGTGTCGTCGTGGTTGAAGATAAAGGCCTCTCGGAGTTTCCACTGAGAATCATCTACAATGAAGGACATGATTCACATGATGACCATGATGAGAATAATGGTCATGATGACCAAAATGACCTCAGAATGTCCGATCATCAGTTCATCGAACCACATAGACACTGCGCCAGGACTGTCTTGTCTCAAAGCCAAGGGTTTATGTAGGCTGTAAACGTTTTGCGAATTTTCGGCGATGTGAATTCTGATCAGCTCTTGTCTCGAATGGGTTGTGCCACAATTGGAGCTTCTTCTTGTGCTTGTAAGTCTTCCATGGTGACAGAATCTTTGATCAGCGAGAGCTCACGGTCAACTTCAGGGTGGTTCTTCACGAACTTGATAAAAGGTGTCCGTGTACCCATGTATGAAGCTTGAAGCTGGCTCCCATTTGTCCTCCTCTGGACCAAATCCTTTCCATCTGCACAGAAAGTACCACTTACTTTGAGCATTCTTCTTATAATCAAGGATATTTTCCAACTCAAAACTGCTTGTGGCCATCTTCCTGTCGCTCAGGTACTATGAAGTCCAATAGAGGGGCTTGTAACTGCCCTTGGGGCAGGGTACTTCGGCCTTCAAACGGCCACGATGTACTTCTTGATGCCTGCCTGGCTCAATTTCAATGTTCAATGTAGTCTCACTTAGTTGAGTTTTGACTTGGAATGTGCCTTCCCACAGAGGCAACAATTTGTTGTCGTCCTTCAGTGTGTCGTCTGACTTACAAAGCCAAGCTTGCTGGGCTTTTTCGAAGGGTTCTTCTTGCGTTCTTGCCTGATTTTTGAATTTCAGCCAATCTGCTTGACTCTCCACTTTGACTTGGATCCACTTGGAATCAAGCTCCTTGATCCTCTCAAACCATTGTGATGCGTCGTAGCACTGCCTTGGATGGTACATCACTGGTCCAGGACCCATCTTCTCACGACCAAAAACAAGCTCATTCGGGCTTAATCCAGTATAATTCTTGGTCCGATGGTATCTCCCCAAGACACAGTAAACTGTCTCCAACCAATTGTAGTCTTTTTCAGTCGCCAGGAATTTTCTCAGAATGTTGATAAGAATTCTTCCAGCTCGTTCAGCAGGGAGGGCTCGATGGTCATAGACTAGGGCACGAAGATGATGCACTCCCAATAGAGCACACATGTTCTCCCACCAGGTCCCAATGAACTCCTTCCCACTGTCCGTCAGATTTTCACTCCGGACATCCCAGTTACTCATCCACTGACTTGCAGTCCACTTGGCAGCCATTTCAGAGGTGAGACGCTTCGTGTTGCAAGGGAGGACCTGGATGAAGCCACTGTGGCGGTGTTGAATCAACAAAACTGCACCGATTGGCTTCCTCGTGTAGAGACATTCCTCTTGGATTTGTCTCAACTCGAAGACATCCGCCGTCACCTTGTCGAACAACCTCTCAGGAATGGGTAATCCTTTCAGTAGTCCTTCTGGTCTTTTTCATCGAGTGAAGAGCCAAGGTGGATCGTACGAATATAATGAGTTGACCTACTTCTTCTTGGCGGCGTGTGTACTACATAATTGTCAGATTCAGTTTGATTTGCAAAATGGTTGCGAGCCTACAGCTGAGCGGCCATGCAAATGTGCATAGTAGATCACCAGGAGTGTTAGGAATTTAGGATTGTCAAACAATGCAAATGATTGAACCATCGATCTACGATTTGCATCATTGCTTTGCACACCTTTGGGGAGGTTTGCTAAGGCGAGATCTCACAATTTGGCATGAATAAAGAACATTTTTAGTACTATCGAACTGCCTGTTTGAGGTATCTATGGCTTTCCATCGATAGAGTAACACATTGGACGACAGGGAGGCGACAGGGAGGCGACAGGGAGGCGACGGGAAGGCGACAGGCAAGCGACAGGCAAGCGACAGGCAAGCGACAGGAGAGCGACAGGTTACCACGTTGGGCGACAGGGAGGTGACAGGGAGGCGATAGGGAGGCGACAGGGAGGCGGCAGGAAGACGACAGGCAAGCGACAGGCAAGCGACAGGCAAGCGACAGGAGAGCGACAGGTTACCACGTTGGGCGACAGGGAGGCGACAGGGAGGCGACAGGGAGGCGACAGGGAGGCGGCAGGAAGACGACAGGCAAGCGACAGGAGGGCAACAGGGAGGCAACAGGAAATAGCGACAGGAGAGCGACAGGAGGGAACGACAGGAGAGCGACAGGAGAGCGACAGGCTGGCTCAGCTAGCACTACACAATCCCCATATATGGGCCAACTCCTTTAAACCGGTTTGTTTTCTCTGTTTTCTGCTCTTTTGGTGCCCTTTGCTACCTTTCATTGAAACGGGCACCCTCAAAATATACACAAAAATGGTATTATACATGAAAAATGCAATTTTTGACCTCAAATACCCCCTCCATGGGGTTTGAACCCACGCTCTACCAACCTTAGAGTTGTGTTTTTCCTCTAAGCTACGACCTGTCGTCGACGATCTCAGAGAAAACGGTAGTATAATAAAAAATTTGGAAAATCAGTACTCCTTACATGCTCCAACCACTATTAACCTCCCATGCTCTTAAAACCGGTCACGCGCTCACTGAGTTGTTCAACTAGTGATTTGCTGTACCCAGAGCTTTGATTTCTGATGCAATCCAAAATGTTTTAAGGATATAAATTTTAACAAAATGACAGAAGGAAATGAGACACTGGAGTTTCACGAGTTCGTGCTGAAATTGCCGGATTCGGCGTGGAACCTGAGTTCTGAGTCGTTGGAACATGCAGCACAGTTGGCAAAGGAAGGCGCAATGAGTGGTCTCAGTCCTTGGCAGGCAGCGTCACTGTATTCCAAACTTACAGGAAAGAAAACACTGGCCACTGTCAAAGACACGATGGCCTTGGTTCGTGATGCCTTACTCACCTTAAAGGGCGACGACATTGGCAGAACAGGAACGTCGTCGCATCGCGAAGACGTCTTCTTGGCATGCGAAACTTTGAGCGGTCCCAAGGACCACGCTGGCCCCGCGTCGGACAAGGAGTCCACGTTCGTGTGGCGCGATGAGGTTCTGTCGCTTTCTTCACGCTTGTCTGCACTCCTGGAAGAGCGAAAGGTTTTGCAAGACGAGTTTCGCAGAAAAAAGATGTTGAAGCACCTTCCAGTGTTCGACGAGTTCCATAGGGCAGCTGTTAATAACGCGCCAACGCACAAACATCCAGCGGACGCAGAGAAGCGTCGTTGGGAACAACAGGTAAAAGACGCCATGCGAGTCCTGGGAGTAGTCTTAGCACGCGAAGATGACACAACGGTGGCTCCGGAAGCACCTGTTTCATTGGTACTATGTGAACATTTGTTTGCAATGTTGGGTGCGTTGGACTACAGCATCCAAAGCTCCCGGCGAGTGGCAGTAGATAAACGGTTTGAACAACCTGCGATTGCACCAGAGTTACTCTCGGAGGATGACATGTCACTACTTCAGTCGCGCAACAAATTACAAAAAGACCTGAGAGGCACGCGTTTCTCCCCTTACTCGCATCGTAGTTCTTTCCGTTCGTTTTCAACACGAGGTCGTTTTGATCCACGGAGATCTGGCAAAGGAGGCAAAGGCAAAGGTAAGGGTTTCACCCAAAGATTTGTGCCACGTAACGACAAGTTAGATGAACAACCACAGCAGTAGCTTGACTGTAGAGGATTTATTGGCGCCAGCCGTGTGCGTGCCACTGCCGATCCATCCCCACATGCCACTCTATTTGCGCTGTCGTGCACAATTGCATGAATGGGAAGCGTTGAAGGACACATACGCGGCGTCAGTGATTCGCAATGGGCTGCAGCTTGATTGGGTTGACGGTTTTGATCCGGATCAGCCAGCCGACGACTTCCGTCCTCGTTCTTCCCACGCAGAGGTAACCGACCCTGAATTGGTAAAACACGTGTTGGATGCAGTGCAACAGGGTTGCATGGAACGCGTCGAGCGAAAAGACATTAAGTGTTGTGCAAGTATGTTCGCAGTGGACAAAGCGTCAGACGAGGCACATCCTGAGGGAGGCCGTCGACCTATCACCAATTTGAAGAACGTGAACCAGTTTGTACAGACCACCTATTTTCGTTTGGTCACTCTGTGGGGCATTTTACCGTTCTTGAGACCCGGTCAGTATGCTTCCAAAATTGACTTGAAAAGTGCTTATTTTCACATGGGTATCCATCCGCGGGATCGACCTTATTTGGGGGTCTACGTCGACGGTGAATTTTACAGGTGGTGCGTTTTGCCGTTTGGATTAAACGTTGCACCACGGGAATGGCAACGCCTCATGCAACCAATTTTAAATGCCGTGCGCGAACGCGGAGCACTCGTTTGGGTCTACTTGGACGATTGGCTCATCATTGGCAATACTTACCGTGAATGTCTGGAACACACACGTTTTTTGGTACAACTTTCGCATCGGTTGGGTATATTGGTCAATGTCCCAAAATCATGTTTGGAGCCGTCTCAAGAAATTATAATGCTTGGTTTTATGCTAAACTTCAGGGAAGGATTCGTCGCGGTACCTCCAAAGCGCCTACAAGCAATTTTTCGGGACGTGAACAGACTGGCACACAGTCACACACCATCAGTGAGGCGATGCGCCTCCGTTCTTGGAAGAATCCGCTCCTTGTTGTTCGCCATGCCCCATATCCGACTCCTCAGCGACGCCCTGGCGGTGCACGTGGCGGTGGCAGTCCAGGCTGGCTGGGAGGCAGACCTGGCGCTCCCGGAGCGCGTGTCACGTCAGTTGATGGATCTGGCGGACGAGTTACACCAGGCGAAGGGACACACCTTCGTAGTTTCCATGGGTCACGTCAGGGACATGTACTCGGACGCGTCAGATCTGGCGTGGGGCGGAGTCCTTCAAGGGAATGCCCAAGCAGCGTTCGGTTGGTTCCTGAATCGAGAGGAACACATAAACGTCAAAGAGTTCAGGGGAGCCCTACTGACTATTCAAGCGTATGCGCTGAGGGACACCACGCTGCGATTTTTCACCGACTCAATGGTCCTTTACTGGTATCTCCGCAAGTGGGGAGGTCGCAAGCCGCGGTTCAACGCATTGATTCTCCAACTGTGGAATTTTACACAAGCCAATCGCATCGAGATTCAACCGTTTTACGTGCACACCTCGGTGAATCCGGCGGACATTTGGTCTCGGCTTCGTTGGACACCGTCGGAGGCTACCTTCCCGTCGGACGTGTTGACTTGGATCCTGGAGGAGTTCAAAAGTTGGATTCAGCCGGAAATCGATTGGATGTCAAGGAGTTCCAATGCGGTGTGCAGCAAGTTCGTCAGTCCGTGTCCTCAGCCGGGGGCTTACGCCATCGATGTCTTCTCCCAGAATCTAATTTTATTTTCACCGGGGTGGGTGTTCCCGCCGTTCAAGCACATACCTCAGTTGGTCAACAAACTGTTGGAGTCACCAGGGGTGAAGGTGCTCATGGCTCTGCCGTACAGGCCGCGCGAGGTTTGGTGGAACCTATTGATGAAACACGTGAAGTTCGCAGTGAACACGTCGGAGTTCCGTTTGCAAATGCCAGACGGCACGGAGACACAACCACGTTTCGTGTTGACCTTGGCGTATGTTTGCGTGAATACTATCAATTGCGAGGAGCTACCAACGAAGAGGCGACGCTTATCATCAATGAAATCGGGAAGGACACCTTGAAACGTTACAATTCTGCGTGGCACATGTTTGGTACGTTCTTGTTACAAGACGCGGCGCTTGCTCCACTGTTAAAGGTGGAGCGCTTTGGTCAAATCCCACTGATGACGGTGGCGGTGCAACTTTTAAAGTTTTCACGCACGCATTCTTTAAGTGCTGGGCGTATGGCGTATTCAGCAGTGTGTTTATTCCCGTGCTTTTCGCAACTACGTTTCGAGGGTATGCTACGCAACTTGAAACGTGACTGGTTCGTCAGTGTTCCTCATTATCATCGTTTCTATGATGTACGGCGTCTTATACAAGTCATGCATCAGCAACCTGTGGAGACGGAAGCTCAGCTGCGCTTGCAAGCCATTTTGTCCTTGAGATTCTTTGCCTTGTTCCGAGGCGTTGATCTGGCGCGATCACGTAGGGATATCCAACGCGCTGCTCAGCCTTGGTTCATTTCTGCTAAGCGCAAAGGGAGGAGATACTATGCACGTTATCCTATTCACAATGTTACGCCACCGTCAATTGATCCGCAGCGCTGCTTAGCGCGTTATTTGGAGGCTACTGGTGATTACGAGGGTTCTGAGATTTTTGTGTCCCTACGAAAGCCACGGAAGCCTTTATCATCTGATACCATCAACGGTCTCACTACTCGCTGGTTAAGGAAACACCTACTGGAATTGGGGGAACTGGAGACGGATTCGTTTTCCGCGCATTCTACACGAGGAGCAGCAGCAACTGCACTAATCTATCTTGGCGTGGATCCGCATGTGGTAGCAGCATTGGGTGATTGGTCCTGTTACGATACATTCAGAAAGTTTTACGACAGGACCAGAGCTCTGTTGCGCATTGCGCAAGTTCTGGTCCCTCCTGATCTGGCGACTGGAGAAGCGGCGCGCGCTTCGCGCCTGGCGATTAATTCATTCTTATGAAGGGTTCAGTTCACGGGAGCTCAGTCTTCCGTTCTGTTGCCCATATATGGGGATTGTGTAGTGCTATTGCTTCGCCATCTCTTCTTTCCTCCTCACCTATTCGGGTAAATCCGAGAAGGCGCCAGGCAAAAAGTAGCATGGCGACAAGAAACGACAGGAAGCGACAGGAAGCGACAGGATAGCGACAGGAGGGCGGCAGGAAAGCGACAGGGAAGCGACAGGGGAGCGACAGGGGAGCGGCAGGACAGCGACAGGGAAGCGACAGGCAAGCGACAGGGGAGCGACAGGGGGCTGAAAGTGCCGAAACAGCGACAGGGAGGCGACAGGGAGGCGACAGGATGGCGGCAGGAGGGCGAGGTGGCCCGAATCTATTCTTGGGGATGTTTGCCTGACATTGCTTGCATCCTTTGGCAACTCATTCACAGGCTCCCTTGAGGTCCCGAGTGTACACCCTGTGTCGAAGCTCCTGCTGGAGAACACGAGAATGTCCGTGAAATGTCTCATTCCGATGCCAGTGTTTGACATATTTGTCAATTAGACAGTCAGGAATACAATTCCATGCTTGCCAAAATAACTTGTCACCTTGGATCTTGAAATCAGCCGTCTCCTCAGAGTCGTAAGGCTTATCCCCTTTTAACTTGTGGTATACAGGCCAAAAGAACGCGTCATTCTTGTACATCTTTGTCCAATCCACATAGAGGAAGGAAGTTTCCTTGTCTTCTTCTTGTGAGGGGAGCTTGGATTTGGCCTTGGATCTCGTCAGAGGAAACACATTCAGGAGCGGCAGCGACGACTCAGAGTCAGAATTAACCCTTTCATTCTGATCTGCCTTGGTAATCTCCTTGCATCTGACCAATTCAACCTTCATCTGATTTTTAATCGAAAATTGGAGGCAATGTCTCTTGATCAGTGCTTGTTCCTCCTTGTCAAACTCGATAACTTCGGCTTTATCCTTTGATGTCCCATGAAAGCTCACTTCAGAGTAAGCCTCTGAGGCTGGGTAGGCCGAGCGACTCAGGGCGTCCTCCACTGTATTGTAGCGACCTGGGATGTAAGTCACATGGAGGTCGAATTTGCTGAGAAATTCATGCCAGCGGCCTCTTCCCCCAGCCAGTCCACCAGGGGTATCCACATACTCTATCCCCCAGCTTTTCAGTGACTTGTGGTCAGTCAGTACCTCAATGCGATGACCCAGGATCCAACCCTCATAGCGCTGTAGGGCACTGGGAATCGCGTAGGCCTCTTGTTCCCTTGGACTCCAATTTCGCTATCTTGTTGTAAGCTTGCGAGACCAGAAAGCCAGGGGGTGATGGTGACTTTCATTGTCAACTTGCTCGATCGTAGCACCAATGGGGTAACGACTGGTGTCTGTGCGAATATAAAAAGGTTCTCCATCCAACCACGGGGTCTTTAATGTAACCACATTTGCCAGTGCTTCCTTGAGTCCAGTAAAGGCCTCTTCACAGTCTGGCGTCCACTTGAGCTTGACTTGAGATCCCTTCTTTCCTTCTACTTTGCCAACCTTGAGTAACCCTGTCGAGGGACCAGAATACTTGGCGTACAGGGGTAGGAACTCCTGGTAGTAATTGCAGCAGCCTAAAAAGGCACAAAGCTGCGTGATGGTTTTAGGCTCTTCCCAGAGCTGCAGGGCAGCCATTTTTCCTGGGGCAGGTCTTCTTGTCCCATCTTCCAAGACAGAGCCACAGAATTCCACACTCTGGAGGAACATTTTGCCCTTCTTGGGTCCACACAGGAGCTTCTCTCGTCGAATGACTTCCAGAACTTTGCGGACTTGTTCTGCGTGCGACTTCAGGCCCTTATCAAAGCTTTTTCCCAACGGCATGGCAATCAGAAGGTCACCGATGTAGGTGCTGCAGAATTTTTGTAAACCCAGAGCCATGTGCTTCTGAAATTAGATAGTCTCCATCATCTTCTGCAAGAGTGACGGCGCATTCTTGAGGCCCATCGGCATTACAGTCCACTGGACAGTGCCACAGGGCGTGCACATTGCCGTCAAATGCGTGTCCTCCTTTCGAAGGGGCATCTGATGAAGGCCATGGCGCAGATCCAGCACAGTGAAGAGCTTGCCTGTTGCCCTATTGGCGATCTCCTCCTCGACGTAGGGAAGGGGATGCGCGTCAGGAAATGTGGCCGCATTCAGGGCTCTATAATACACCACTAGACGCCAAGCATCTATGCTGGATTGGTCAGCAGGTGGGGGTTTTGGCACAGTAAATGGTGCTGAACACCACTCAAAACTCATGCAGCCCTCCAACCAACCGAACTCATAGAGAATGCGCTCAATAATGTTTCGCAGGGCGTCTGCTTTGGTGCCCTGAAGATAGATTGGACGTTGCTTGGGACCTTTGAGCCTTGAATTGAAGCCGGTTCGGACCCCCGTGGCCATATTTGGGTCACTTAGGGTGTGTATCTATGGGTCGGCAAGCCGCCATCGGCTGATATCATACACTCCCATCCACCTGACCTAACCTGACGTGATAGTGTGATAGGCTTCGCCATTCCAGCTATGAGCGGCTACATTCAATACCGGGGCGCCGCCGGCTGAGATTTATATATCAGAATATCAGAAATCAACAGGGTTTTTTTATCATAATGTTTCTGTAATTTTTCGGCTATCCGTTCTGATTGTCAATGTATCGGCTACTGTCAGTTGGCTCGCAATTTTGCGGTAAACGATTGGTTAACTGTTATTTCTAGATGTTCTGGCGGAAACCCCGATGAAGGGTCAGATTTCATCAGTAAAGGTTTCGTTGCTTCCGCAATTTTCATGTTATACACTCGCAAAATTCATCCCATTTTTTCAGACATTCAGAATCGGATTTTCGACTTCGAGGTCGCCGCACTTGATATGATGCATTTCGAGTGGTCCTACATATTTCCCCGATCATGAATCCACCTTCCTTTTGTTGTCTTCTTCATTTTTCTTGGAGATATGGGCGAAACAAAATTGATTCGTGAGGCCACTTTGAAAGGTCATCTCTCCGGCTTACGACGAGGAGCTACAATTTTGAGATATAGGCTAGAATTGCTTTAGTCTTAACTTAATTTGGGAAGCGTCAAACGCCTTTGATGTGTACACATGCTCGGTGTGGCAAGGGATAATGGTCAAGAGGGTAGAAAGTGATATATAACTCTTGGACAATGCAACCGAATATTTTAATGCGACTTTCGAGTGTATCGCATGAGTGTTGGTGTTGCATAGAAAAAACTTCATTGGGTTCCTACGTATTTTTAACGTGAAGTTATGTCCATGGAGGGGCATGGCATACCATGGTGGGAGCCACTTTTTGAGGGTATGTGTTATATGGATGGTATGTGCTTCGCTGTGCTCACGCCCATGTTATATATCTCCGGTTGTAGGAAGATATGTGGAGTTATACGTGGCAAGGGCTTCGCCAATGTCCCAATGGTGAACTCCATAGCGCTAGACTAAGTCTACCGCTCATATAGTGCATGTGGGAAGGCTTACAGAGCCACCCACAAGCGCCACTACCAATTTTCCCATTTTCATGGTGCGTATTGTGAGGAGGTTAAAAGGTGTCCCTATGCGTCCATGTGGGGATCCAGGTGGGGGGATTGTTTGCAAATGGCCCGAAGCAATTGTGTTTTGAACCATATGGTTCAACCTTGGCTGAGCGAAGTTATATGCTATTGTGATTATCTTGAATTTGGCAACATTTGCATATTTTTGACCTCATTTTATGCTCATTTTTGTATTTTATGTGCTCAACTGGCCGGCTAACAGTAAAGTGCCTAGACATCTGTAAACTATGGTATGTTGCTCATATGTCGGCATATGCTTCGTTGTTGCACCTCACCATATGCCGGATCACGTGGTCACTTTGGCGGGGCACACGAGGCCTCACAAATCTAGGTCTCAAATTCGTGAGTTGACTTGTGAAGCATGGCATGTGTATATCCGGAGGGGTTTGGGAGCCAATGTTGGGATATTCTTGGGCATGGATCTTAGGTCTATATCACCCTGGTATATTACTCTCCGGTTTGACACATGCATGGAGCATTTGAATATTTGCCGTACGCATTTTTGAGTATATAATTGAATTTTGGGCATTATGGTGTGATTTGCCTAATTTTGCCATGTTGTGAGGTCATCTGCATGGGGCAATTCTCCAAGCCCAATCGACTCCAAGTCCAACCAAAATCATGTCAGGGTAGGGCATAGTCCTGACTGCCACTCTAGGCCATGACACGCCACCTCCCCTATTGGGCTAGGATTTGGGGGCTTGGGAGTGAACACATTTTTGGGGTTTGTGTACGGACTTTTGGCACATGGCATTTAGCCATCTTATTTGACTTGGTTCAGGGCATCATGTTGGTGAGTCAAGGGAAGGTCCTGAGTCCGGGGAATGAGGGGTCTATGGCTGTGAGTGTGTATGTTTCCATCTTTCCCCAATTTTGCTTTATTTGTATTCATATGCCAATTTCAGGGCTTCTTTATCAATTTTTCGCGCAATTCTATGTACATGCCCAACGCCCGCGTCTCCGTGTGCACGGTGAGACCACCGGGGTGTTGAAAGGAGTTGTTGAGTGTCAACGCGGGACCTCAAACACCCTTGGAAGCCCTCAGTGTGGATTATTTGGATTGCAGCTATAATACCTGGGATTGGGCTATTGCAAGGGATCAGGATTTGTGTGAAGGAGCCATATTTTACTTTTTTTTTGTGGGAAACTGTGCAGGATAAGGCAAGATCATGGAGAGCCTGGTGAGAAGCAAGACCATAGGAGTGACGAGAAATGGTGGAAGGAGTACAGCAGGGGCCGGTCCTGGTTGGGACCTTCATTATGGTAGCAGAGGAGTACCTGCCCCCTGCCGCCGCACCGGGGACTTGGGCCCTCATGAGCCCTGCCCAAGGACGCCCCGAGTGCAGATCGTCGAGTCGACGCCGGACTGGGAAGCCCGAGAAGAGCGAGGATGCTCAGAACGGAGAGCCCTTGCAGGACATGGGCTAGACATGGAGGACCTGGCTTCCATGTGTGAAAGGCAATGCCACAAAGCTTGCAATCTCCGCTCCGCTGCGGAGGCGTTGGAGGAGACAGGTAGCAACGGCAGAGCCCGGCGTTACCGGAAGCGCGGGTCCCCAAAGCCCGCGGCAGAAGCCAGGGTGATGGAGACGGACCCCAGCCTGGTCAGGCTGTGGTCAGCTGCAGATTCCGAGGGGCACTCCGAGGGCTATCGGACCGCTTACCCTTAGGAGTCGGAGGAGATGGCCAGACCGCCCACAAGGGCGCACACGGCCCCCAAACCCAGCCTGGAGCATGACGCCGAGGCGTTGGAGAGGCCTGCCAGAGCCGGAAACGGCGCCTGTGGCCCGGCACACGGAGCCAACGCGGGATAGCATGTGCGACACACCCATGGCGGAGGAGTCCGAGGCGCCGGGAACCGTGGGATGCGCCGGATCAGGTGTAAAGCACGTTGAGTGCCACTGCGAGCACATATCCTTCCTCATCGGCAAGTACCCGAAGATGGGGATGGACGCCATCAAGCAGCACCTCGACCGCCTGGACAACGCAAAGGACGGCCTAGAGGAGGACGTCGCGAGGATCCTGGATGACCAGTCGGCAGTGGAGAGAGACATGGCGGAGCTGCGAGCGGAGCAGGACCGGTACTGGGAGAAGCTGGGGATGGCCCTGCAGAAGCAGCAGCGAGTGGTGGACAGCCTCCTCCACCTGGTGGAGGACATGTCGGGACGCCTGAAAAGGGTAGAGGAGTTACAACCCCTCGCCTCGGGTCCGGAGCTCTTGGCAAGGCCGGCAACGACGGAGCTGGTGGAGCGGGTTAAGACCCTCAGGAGCGCCATGGATAAACCCATGGGCGGCCCTGCAGAGGCACCATACGCGCCTCCGCGTGTTGACCCGGGTGCGCTGCTGTTTGTTCCCTTGTTCAGCGAATCCACAATGCTCGGGAGACAAACGGCACCGGCTGGGTCCATGCGGGAAGAGAACGCAACCACGGACCCGAGGAGCCTGACGGTACAGATGTCCCATGCCGCCCAGGACCCACCGACCACTACGACTGCCCATGCAGTTTATGCGGAAGAGGAGATCCAGAGCCAGACCATGCAGGGGCGAACCATGGGAAGGACTGACGGACATCGTCGAGGCCATCCAGGCGGAAACCTGTGGGTGAAGGACCCCACTATGGGGATATGGACAGCCGGTGGAGCAAGTCCTTCCTGCATCCCAAACCCCATTGGTTCAGGCCCAACAGGACCGCACTCCATGGAGGAGAGGAATGTACGGGGAGTGTACTCACACCCCCCGGCCACAGGTGGTATCCGTCTCTGTGGAGTGGTGGCTGCGGACGTCCGAGACGCCATCAGGATTGATGACCTCAGGGGAATCGAAATCCCCTACTACGATGGCAACCCCTCCAACCTGGATGACTTCATCCTGGATACCGAGGACTTCGCCGAGGAGCTCGTCGGCGAGATGAAGTGAGCGCCAAGGGACAAGTGGGTATGTCGGACATTCGCACACAGACTGGCGCAGGACCTGAAGGAGGAGCTCAGGGATCAGATCCGCGAGGGGTTGATCCAGACAGAGCAGGCCTGCTTCCAGTGGCTGGAGGACGAGGAGCGAGTGGAGGCCCCCAACCAGAACTTGGAGGATTTGTGGTCCATTCCGCTGCCGCTGGAGCGCAGAGAATTGAGGGTCCGGGAATGGAATCCGTACATCCGCAAGTACCGAAGAAGCCTCAAGCTGGTGGAGGACTGGAATGAGGCCAGCGAGATCCGACCCCTGCTGAAGGACGTCCTCCGCGGCCACTGGAAGAGGTGAGTGGAGGACGAGGAGAAGAGGAGAGCAAAGAAGCGGGTGGCCGTACAGATCATGGCATCGGAGGACACCGACGCCGGAATAATGGAGTTTTTCCGGCGAAACCTCGGCGAGCCCAGCCAAATGTTGGGGTTGAAGAACGCCGTCTACGTAGAGGTATTCCGCGACACCATGGGGCAAAGGCTGATGCGCCTCAACAACGTGGAGTGGAGGCGCGGAGAGACGCTGAGGATGCAGGTCATCTTCGCCCGCATGAGCCTGGAAGAGATCGTGAAGTACATCACGGTCGAGCTGAAGCTCAATCCCAAGAACAAGCCCACGTGCAGGATCGACAAGGCCAAGGACCTCGAGGTCATCGAGAAGATTGCCACCAACGAGAGGTCAAGGGGGACACGGTCGGCACCGCGGAGGCAGGGAGTGGAAGCGGCCAAGATCTCTGGACCGCGACCACCCCAGAGGATCATGAAGAAGCCCACCTCTTCCCGTTCGTAGCGCACAATATGAAGGAGAATGGGCAGGACGGGTCCAGGTGGAACCGCCTGGACCCAAGGACCAAGAACCGCAGAGAACCGCGGAGGATCGGGAACCCGCCGCTCTCGTTCCGAGAGTACAGATCACAGCACGACGGTTGCTGGGTCTGCTACGGCAAGGGGAACAACCATGCACATGACCACCGGCATTGCAAGCTACATGAGGAAGACAAGAAGACCTACTTCGCCGCCCATCCCGACAAGAAGCCCAAGGAGCAACGAATTGCCGATTGGAAGGCAAAGGGCGGAGACTGTGGAAAAGGCCAAGGAAAGGGCCAAGGGAAAGGCGGAGGAAAAGGCTATGGTGGAGGACCCAGCCCAGACCGACGCGTGAGGTCGATGGAGGAGGTTGCTGAGGACATGTTGAGGATGTTGGAGGAACTCAAAGCCCAGCAACATGGTGGACAAAGTCTGAGCAGATCGCAGCACGAGGGAGCTGCGGCAGGCCACGTCTAGAGGAGCCCCCACGGGAGTGTGACCTCGGAGGTCTCTGCTCCGAAAATCAGTGGAATCCTAGAGAAAGCGAAGGCACATCGGGTGCCGCAGAAGGCTCCAGAAGACCCAAAACCACTGAGTTTCGCCACTCCCAACCCCTGGAGCGCCCTACCAACGGAAGTGTATGTGGGCAAGGGACGTGGCAAGAAAGAAGGAGCGACCACGGAGAGCCCCGTGGACGGGCGGGACCAGCCCAAGATGTACACCATCCGTGACCATACCCTCCAAGTGCTGATGCACCCGGATGTGCTAGAGTTGCATGCCGTGAGAGTTGTCCATACACCGCATGGTGACGAGCGGCAGTTGCACTTGAAGGTGCGTGTACGGTGCGGACAAGAGGAGTTGGTGGTGGATGTTTTGGTGGATACGGGTGCCCAGGTGAGCCTGGTCCGGAGAGAGTTGTTCAAGGAGGAATCCTTGCAGCCCAGCCGTAGACCGGTACGCCTGAAGGTGGCCAATGGAGAGATTATGGGTGGTGGTACCAATGAGGCCACTATCAGTATGGAATTCTGGGAGCATGAGCGCTTGAACCGCCCTGATTTGGCGAAGAGAACCACTCTCCCCGGGAATTTCTATGTGGCCGACATTACAGATTGGGATATGATCATGGGGTATGACTTCATGGTGGGAAACGCCATTTGAGACCTTCCCCATCGTGCAACGCTGGTCCGGGAGGATAATGAATGCCTCACATGGCTGTCCACGGACTATACATGCGGATCATCCCAATGGAATGCTGAGGAAGGGGATCTGATCGTCCAAGCGGTGCAAGCTGTGGGTGCCAAGTCCAGAGGAGACCGCGGAGTTCAGCTCACGGAGTATGGAATGGCGCCGCAGGTGGATGCCACGATGATTGAGACGCTGGGAGTAGAAGCGCCCGAGACGGACGTCTTCACTTCCCGGGATGCCCCACTTTTGAGGAAGTGTAGGAGGCATTGGCAACGAGGAGACGCAGCCTGGCACAGGCATTGGGGTTTGAAGGAGTGGGGGCCCATGTATTGGCATGGCTCCCTGTGAAATACCAGACGTACGGTGGAGAAGATCGTCGCAGATAGGGCGAAGGGGATCCTGGTCATTACCGGCATAGGATCCACCCCATGTCCGCTGGAAGGTCTCAAGTCGACGCTGGATTCCATCACCCTGAACGAGATGTCATTCGGGCCAGAAGAGGAGTTGTTCATCGAAGGCAAGGGCTTATCAATGCCCTCCCCGGGTCAAGCGTTGGGTACCAAGGCTTTCCTGGTGGATGCGGCGCAAGCCCAGCCCACGGGTGATGAAGCATTCATCCGTAGGGCTGAGGCGGTGCCCATGCGGGTCATGTTTGAGCCCAAAGAGGGGACGGATCAGCCAATTGATGGCATTGACATCCTGTCCCACTCCGAGATCGGCCACATCGTCAACTACATGCGGATGGGGATGCACGACCGCGTGGCAGCCAAGAAGGGGCCGGACATGCTCACATCTCCGCATTGGTGGGATGACAGAATGTTGTTCACCGGCAAGTACGAGAAGGATGAGTTCGTGGCGAGGGTCATGGATCACATCGCGGACCAATATGATGGTCCGGTTGGGTCGGACCCGCCGACGTGGGATTTTCCAAGAATGGGGGCCAATGGCGACAACAACCAGGCCGATGCCGCAAATTTCCGAAGATTGTCGGTGGGAATCGCGACCCACGACGATGAAGACGGCATATCGCACGAGGAGAAGTCGGACTCGGGCCCGGAAGAGGCCTATACCACAGTGCGGTCGGTTGTATCGATACCGAAGCAAGCGGCTGAAGAAGCCCAGGAGAACCTGCAGGTCGCCGAGCTGAAGGAGAGGCTGATCAATGCCTATCCGCGGCTATTCAGTGGTGTCGCCAACCAGAACCCTCCAGATCGTGGGAGGTTTGGCACAGCGAGGATCAAGCTGAAGCCGAACCCCAAGATCTATCGTCATCAGGAGTACCAACTTCAGGGCGATCGGGCCGAGGCCATGAAGAAGTCGTTGGCCGGGTTTATTGAGCGGGGCTGGATCGAACCCTCCGACAGTGAGTGGGCCAGCCCAGCCTTTATCGTGCCCAAGGAATAGAAGCACGAGTGGAGGTTGGTGGTTGATTACAGAGTTTTGAACGAGCAGAACGAGCACGACTCGTACCCGCTCCCTCTGATGGACACCATCCTCCAAAAACAACAAAAAAAGCGGACATTCACGGTGTTAGACCTGAAACACGGTTATCAGCAGATGCCGCTACACCCGGACTCCAGGCCCTGCACAGCAATGTCGACGCCGCTGGGGCCCATGCAGTGGAGAGTGGTGCCCATGGGCGCCAAGAATTGCAACGCCGCTTTCCAGCGCATGATGGACGACCTACTCGGTCCAGTCCGGGAATGTGCCGACCCCTTTGTGGATGACATCATCATCGGGTCCGGCACGGAGGACATGACTGAGGAAGAGCTCATCGAAGCGCATGAGAAGGATCTGCGCCGAGTGCTCAGTGAGCTGGACAAGCACAACATGGTGTGCAAGCCCACCAAAGCCTCACTCTTCGTGAGGGAAGTGGAGTTCGCGGGTCACGTGGTTGGTCACGGGCAACGCCGTTTCATGCCTGGGAAGCTGGCGTCCCTGCACCACTGGGAGAAGCCCCAGACCATCAGCGAACTCCGGTCCTTCATTAGGTTCTGCAATTACTATTCCGGCTATGTCCGGATGTATGCAGAAGTCTTGGGCCCGCTGCACAAGATGCTGCAGGTGGGCAGGTGGACAAGAAGGTCCCTACCAGGACCGGCCCCCGCTGTGCCCCTTCCGCCTGTTACCCCTGCTGATTTACTCCGGATCAACGATTGCATTTCTCAAACACCAGGGTCCAAAATCCAAAAATATAGAAAGTAAAATCCTCCTTCAACCCTGAACAGCAACCAGATCCCACAAATACAGCAATAACCCAATAGACAATCCAATCCACGCTGCGGGCTTCCGTTCAGCACACCGGTCATCCCACGGTGGCGGGCATGTACAAGAATTGCACCAAAGAGGAAAGCCCTGAAATTGGCATATGAACACAAATAAAGCAAAGTTGGGGAAAGAGGTAAACATACACATTTACAGCCAAAAACCCCTCATTCCCTGGACTCAAGACCTTCCCTTGACTCACCAACATATTTCCCTGAACCAGGTCAATTGAGATGGCAGAATGCCATGTGTCAAAAGTCACTACACAAACCCCAAAAATGTGTTCACTCGCAAGCCTATAAATCCCAGCCCAATGAGGGAGGTGGCGTGTCATGGCTTAGAGTGGCACTCAGGACCATGCCCTACCCCGACATATACTTGGTTGGACTTGGGGTTGAATGGGCTTAGAGAACTGCCCCATGAGAATGACCTCACAACATGGCAAAATCAGGCAAATCACACCACTATGCCCAAAAGTCAATTATATACTCAAAAATGCATACGGCAAATATCCAAATGCTCCATGCATGTGTCAAACCGGAAAGTAGTATACAAGGGTGATATAGACCAAAGATCCATGCCCAGGAATATTCCATCATTGGCTCGGAAACCCCTCCAGTTATGTACATGACATGCTTCACAAGTCAACTCATGAATTTGAGATTTAATTTTGTGAGGCCTCGTGTGCCACGCCAAGGTGACCATGTGATCCGGCATATGGTGAGGTACAACACCGAAGCATATGCCAACGTATAAGCAACATACCATAGTTCACAGATCTCTAGGCACTTTACTGTTAGCCGACCAGTTGAGCACATAAAACACAAAAATGAGCTTAAAATGAGGTCAAAAACATGAACATATGTCCAAATACAAAGTTGTCATGATAGTATATCTCTATGCTCACCCATGATATCCCCGCATGGTTCTATATACAAACGATTGGAACCATTTGCGAACAATTCCCCCACTTGGATCCCTAATCGGGCGCATGGAGATACCTTCGCCACTCATATCTACATGCCCCATGAAAATGGGAGTGCACTCATGGATCTCTTTGCCAAACATACCATGAGCAATACATACGCGGTAGACTTAGTCTAGCGCTTTGAATCCCACAATTGGGACATGGGCAAAGCCCTTGTCACGTGTGGTTCCCCATCTTTTCGGCCACACGAAGATATATAACATGGGCGTGAGCATATCAAGACATAAACCATGCATATAACATATACCCTCAAAAGTGGCTCCCACCATGATATGCCATGCCCCTCCATGGACATAACTTCACGTTAAAAATACGTAGGAACCCAAAGAAAGTTTCTATGCAACCCCCACACTCATGCGGTACACTCGAAAGTCGCAAGAAAATATTCGGTCGCACGGTCCAAGAGTTATATATCACTTTCTACCCTCTTGACCATTATCCCTTGCTACACCGGGCATGTGTACACACCAAAGGCGTTTGATGCTCCCCAAATTAAGTTGACACCAAGACAGTTCCAACCCAATTCTCATTATTGATATTCCTCGCTGTGAGCCGGAGATATGATTCTTCAAAGTGGTCTCACGAATCAACTTTGTTTCGCCTATATCTCCAAGACAAATGAAGGGCACAACAAAAGGAAGGTTGATTCGTGATCGGGGAAAAATGTACGACCACTCGAGATTCATCATATCGCGTGCGGCGATGTCGAAGTCGAAAATCCGATTCTGAGGATCTGAAAAAATCGGATTAACTTTGCGAGTGTATAATATGAAAATTGCGGAAGCAACAAACCCTTTACTGATGAAATCTGACCCTTCATCGGGGTTTCCGCCAAAATATCTGTAAATAACAGTTAACCAGTCGGTTACCGCAAAATGGCGAGCCAATTGACAGTCGCCGATACATTGACAATCAGAACAAAAGGCTCAAAAGTTACGGAAACATTATGATAAAAAAACCCTGTTGATTCCTGATATTCCGATATATAAATCTCCGCTGGCGGCACCTCGGTACTGAATATGGCCGCTCATACCCGGAATAGCCAAACCTATCACACTATCACATCGGGTTAGATCAGGTGGATGGGAGAGTATGATATCAGCCAATGGCGGCTTGCCGGCACATAGATACACACCCCAAGTGACCCCAAGATGGCCACGGGGGTCCGAACCGGCTTCACCCCCCTTCCCAGAGCGTTGTATCCGCTCGGAAGTCATTGAAGAGAGGACGGGAGGACCCCAATGGGCTCCAACCCCCCCCTCCATGTCCCAAGGACACATGGAGGCCCCACACACGTCGTAGGCGTCCCCCATGCCCCAAGGGAGGGGTGAGGACACTGAAAATCGGTGCCCTACGCCATATCCGGTCTCCTCTTGATCTACAACATGGACCAAGGGGATGAAAGATAGAGAAACGTCGTCGGTCGACCTAAATAAGTATACCACAATGAAATATATATGTGGAGATCGAGTGAAGGGGGTAGATGGCCAATCAAGGCCCAAAAATCCCCGGATGAACGCCCTCACCCGTCTCCCAGGCACAGAAACAAACAAAAATAACAAGGGGGATCCATTACGGTGCTACAGCAGCAACCAAATGGACCAACTGTAACGTACTACGACTTGACGTTAACCCTGAGATCCCAAATCCCTCACGCGGCACCATGCAGAAGAACTCCGTAATCAAAGCTGATTTAACAAACAGGACATTTGGTGCCTAAAACAAGCGATAATGTTTTATAATAAAACATGCGCTATTTACAACACAATGCGATCTCGATTTTATCTACAATGCGCATGCGCGACCTGCGATGCGGGCAGTGCACTGGTCTGCTGCACGCCCACCCAAGACAGTCCAAGGGGACCAAGGGCTGGCTGACACACACAAACAGTGGCAGCCAGTGCACTGCATGCCAAAAACAGAGCAATAATGTACACAAAAAAAATAGGCACTCAGAAAAAAAATACCAAGCACACAAAAATTTCTAGAACACCCCGGTGCCCAACGATGGAACCCCACCTGGTGTCAGGGGCTCTTTGTGTGTTTACTATACAAACAAACCAGCTATTTGCATCCTGCGGCGTCAACCTAAAAAGGAGGCTTGCCAGGCCCCTCTGCCCATCCCCCAATGGTGGCCACCCATTGGTTAGGTGGGGCAGCGTTCCTATTTACCTGCTGACCCCATACACGAAAAAAAGTTAGCAACTACTCACTGCCCATTGCCACTTTTCCTGCACCAAAAAGAAAACCCCTGCTCAGAAGTTTGGTTGCATAAAAAAACAACAACACGTCTGTTACTGGACGTTCTGGCGACCCTGGTTCACTCATGATGCCAAACAATACCTGAAAAGGGCAAATGGCATGACATGAAACACGGTCATTTGAACTCTGAAATCAGTCGAAACGGTATTTTGCAGGTCGTTTTCGGAAATCTGTTCCACAAACGTCTTTGTTGTGACTTAATCCACGGCACTTAGCGAAGTACTCAGTGCGCGAGGCCTCGCGCACTCACATCGCATTACATACCTGTTTTCATAACGTTTAGTGCGCGAGGCCTCGCGCACTGCGGGTGTCAGTTACCGCAAGCGTTGCCGCACGTTGCGTGTTGCTGCTTCCTGTCTGTCGGCATCCATATCTGTTCTCTGTCCCACAACAGCATCCAGTTTCCGTTTCAGTTGGTTGGTGGGATTTGTTTTCTGGTCAATGAGGGCATCTAGTACGCTGTGACCAAGTAGCCGGTAGTGGTCGTAACCGAGGGGTTGTGTAGGTGAGGGCGGAAATCTCGGTAACCTCCGCGGCCAAGAAGGTGCAACCGTGCTTACTCTGTCCGACTCCCATTCCACATAGGCCATGCATATCCGGTCTGTCGCCAAAAATCTGGTCAGTCGTTGTCGCATGCTGTGTACCAGGTTCTTGGGAACGTTTTGCACCCCCACGCGTTTTCCACCAGGACCAACCTTTAGCAACAAGTAATGGTTTTCCACCTCCTGAACAGTAACAGAACCCGTGTTTCTCGCCTTGTCCCGCACCAGCTTGCTCAACATCCCTTCTCCAAACTCCTCTGAGTGTGCCTGACCGGGCAGGTCCTGGTGCCACTTGCTGTTGTACAACAATGTGCACATGATTGTGCGCTCGTACTTCAGTATGGTGTCACACGGTCCTCGACGCAGCCTCCGCAACAGACACAAACTCAACTGCAACACCTCCTGAGCTCGTGTCCCTGTAGCGTTGTTTTCCCCCGACCAATTACACTCCCGTACCAGGTGACCCAAGTACAACAACAACGGGCACCAATCCGACAACAAATGCAAGACTGCGTTTGCCACTGCTGCCCTGTTGGCATGCGTAGTGTCACGACCACTGATCGCGGTTGCAGCTTGTGCCTTGCGCCGATACGGGCGTAGTATTCGGGGTGTGGCAAGCATCAGCGCAGCAATAGTTTTTTCCATAACTATCAGTTTGGGGTATGATAGTATGGTGGAACCAGGTCGTAGCAGACCTTTCCGTAGGTAGGTTAGAATAGGCCAGAACACCCGAAAAGTATGAGTAACAACGAACTTGTAGGCATGCCAGACACCGTAAACTACAGGCACGTAACGCAGGTATGCACGCATGTTCCATCGTTGGTTCTTGGCACCGTACAACAACTTTAGTACCCTGTAGTGTATGTTTTCGTCAACCAACAGCGGTAGAACTCTGTTTGTCTGTTGTGCTACGTCCCTTGCAAAGTGTAACAAGTTTAACAGACCAACACCACAAGTTACCTTCTCTTTGGACAGGGCAAACGGGCGCCACACCGGTGCCTGTACAGTCCTTGCATCCCTCCTCACATCCAACGGCGCTCTCACGTTTCCAGCGTCTGGTGTACACCCATCTGCATACCCCATGTCACGCAATGTCTGGTGGATTCTCCGTTCACGCTGTTGCAGAGCCCTTGCGACTGTCGTTATCCGTGCTGCCAGTTCCTCAATGGCTGGATGTCCTGCCCAATACGTGGGCCTCTGTTTCAGTTGAAGTACTGCCATTGCAGTACAGTTTTGCGACCGGTCACTTTCGTCTGGGTGTGTCGTGTATTGTGCCCGGTACCAGTTGTCTATCCACAGCACGCAACACGACGAAAGCACCAGTGACCAAGTTGCTTTAAGTGCTGCTGCTGCCTGTTCGTCCACTGTGTCTGCGGCAGCGTCTGCTTGCCCGAGTCGTACTTTTGTTCGTCTTTCTGTTTGCGTCAGGTACCCTGTTGTGTTTCCCGGTTTTTTCCTGTTTGGTACTGCCCGTTGACGCATCAACAGGTACAGGTTCCAGCCCTCCTGTTGCAAAATGCGCACCCAGCGCTTGTCCTCCTGTCGTTTAGCTGCTGGTAAACTGTGGCGCGTTCTTTTGTTGAACCTGAGTCGCTGTGCAAATGTTAACACCAGTTGCGCCGCCAGGTCGTTCCGTTTCAGTCCTTTCCATAGGTCACCTGCTGTTTGGTATGCTGGTTCTGCCGCGCATGCCTCTCGTAGTGCTGCTGCTCCTTTGCTTACTTCTGCAATCATGCGTTGCTCTACGGATTTTCTGGCTCGAAGTGGCATTTTGCGTCTTTCTCTGTGGAATTATATTTGCGCACATATGTTGGTTATCGTTTCGCACAGCGACCTTTAAAAAAAATGTATTAGAAAACATCTGGCCTTTTCCTGTCGTCATTCTGGTGCGTGTGCTGTCGCCGCAAATTGGATTTGGTGTCTGCGTGCGCTCCGTTCCCAGTAACCGCAAACTGTTTTCGCAACCACAATTTCCTGTTCTGCGTCCGTCTTTAAACCCAGTTGGAAAAAAAAACCATGTCTATCGGTCAACGAAGGCTACGCCGCTATTAAAACCGGACACGTCTACCATCGAGTGGCTGTTGGAAAAAAGCAAATCATTCCCCTGATCCCCTGAAAAATATGACGAAGGTTACCGATGTATAATCGACTGTCACAGGTGGTAGACGTGAAGGGGAATGTAAATACCGGTGTAGCCTAGCTTGATCGCTTTTTCATTTTCTTCTGTCATTTAAGTGCGCGAGGCCTCGCGCACTGATTGTTTCCGGGGAAACAATGTTCTATACCGTGTTGAATCTGATCAACATGGTGTCTACACACATATACACCGGAAAAATCAAACGTGTTTGTCCGTCTCGTACTGTACCTGCAATTGTACGCGTCACATCCAGTCTGAAAATTCAATACATAACGTGACCTGAGTGCGCGAGGCCTCGCGCACTCAGGTTGCTTAAATTTGTATTTTATTTTCACTTTACAGTACATGTGTTTCCCCTAACATGGGAAGTCCGACAGCCATACACTTCCAATGCTCCCTGGTCAACACAATCCTAATTTTAATACCGTGTGGGAGCTGCGTATTTCCGCAAAAGCCAGTCCTTACGGGTTGTTACGTTTCGTGATAAACTCTGCTTTCGCTATCTTGAGTGCGCGAGGCCTCGCGCACTCAGAACGCCAGAGAAATGTAAAAAACGTCACATTGAGGAACACGGAGTTGCACAACACGAAAAAAGCAATTTATTTCACTACGTCTAAAATCACGTTCATGAAACATCCAAAAAAATAGTTTTTTTGCCCTGTTGCGAACCGGTCCTTTTTTGCGCGTTCGGCGCGCAAAACAGGGTGCAGTTTGCGTGGGCTAAGTGCATAAAAAAAAAACAACACAACACAAACAGACATAGCAGCAAATTGACAATAAAACTGCATGTGGACTGACCCACAGGGTACAAACCCTTACGCTAAGGAACAAAGCTGCTGGTCCTCCAAGGGACTTAAGCCCCATATATCAGACTTATCTTAAAACTTGTGCGCCAACTTAACTTCTGAGCATCTCGAAGGGGTATGGTGCTTGGCTGGGTCTTGAGGGGGGGATTGGCCTGCCTTGATGGCTTGATGGCCCCCCAAATCTGATCTGCTGATCTGCAGAGAAAGACAACACACAGAAGAACAGCGACAAATATTATAAACAACGTGCGCATTATGCAACATGTGCAACAGCAAACTGCAGAGTACACACACGTAACACACTACTAGGGAGCGTTGCAAAGTAAACCGCTAAACCAGGCCACACAAGTGCAATCAGACGGAACAACGCGAGGCAACAGCATTACTGCACAGTAAACCTCCAGGGCGCTGCCCCCAGTGCCTGTTTGCACGCATAAAGACCGGATAGAACTAGCAAACAGCATAACTCACCATGCGCATATCAGTACCTGCACAGTACAACCTCTGAGCTGGGCGTATCCTGCACCACACTCACAGCTGTCACTGCACAAGTTCGCCACGCCTGTCCAGGGCTGCAACACAAAAGGATAGGAACCAGTAAGGCACTCAATGCTCACCTCACCGCACCAGCAAACGGTGGAGGATCTGAAACTGCGCACTGAGATGCAAGGGTCAAAAACCAAAACAAAGGTGTGTCTCAGTATGAGCCCTGGAGCACAGAAACACTGCGTTTCGTGGGCTAAAAGCCCGTGGCAGTAAACTCATTTTGGACATGCAGCTCATTTTGAGCTGGATCTGTCCCAAAACAGCAAAAGTCCAAGGGAGGGGAAAACAAAACTATTGACCTGGCCTCCTACTGACAGTGACTGCTGTGGAGTGCCACATCCACTGCATATCTGCAAGCGCGCTGACACACGCAAACACACACAACCTTTAAGTTCTGTGGCAGCGCCGTGGTTTACCAGCACTGCTTCATTTCGGCGAACCTGCACGGCGTCGTCGCTGGTCCTGGCGAAGCTCACATGCACCACCGGTCGCCCTGGTCACAAAGTCGTCGACACTGAACTTGGTTGGCGCCACTTCTTGCCACCACGAACGCGGCGTTTCACCAAAACATCCTGCACAGGCACTGCGTGAGGCAAGGGCGAGCCCGAGCAGCCCATTGGACTGCGCGGCTGCAGAGTCGTAGCTATAGAAATTAGCGGTGGTGTTACGCATGATGCTGCCCGTGCCGTAACGCTGTCAGAATCTTGCGTGCAGAACTCAGCCAAACCCTCCTGCAAGAGGTTGTCAAGGTCTTCCAGCAGCGCTTCCGACTCTGCCTGTCTCACCCTGTGTGCCGCACCATCAATGATACCAGCAGGAAGACAAAACTCACCGCAAACAGGCCCATACACAAAGGTCTCCGGCGCCGCCTCCAAGCAGCGCAACATCACCTCAGGCTGCCATCGACGCAGCCGTCTTGCATACTCCTGGCATGGAAGGTCCCACTGCGCCGCACGACGAAGAACCTCACGAAGCGCTTCCTCTCGTCGCTCGGGCACTGACGAACTGCACAGCCGGCGCACACTGGAACTGTCCAAGCTCTTGATCTCGTCAACCGACTTGATCTTACAGCGGCGGCGCGGCATTTCGGTCCCGTGTCTCAATGCAGCCTAACGAAATCGTTCTGGTCAAGTTTGTTAAATTGTAACGTACTACGACTTGACGTTAACCCTGAGATCCCAAATCCCTCAGGCGGCACCATGCAGAACAACTCTGTAATCACAGCTGATTTAACAAACAGGACATTTGGTGCCTAAAACAAGCGATAATGTTTTATAATAAAACATGCGCTATTTACAACACAATGCGATCTCGATTTTATCTACAATGCGCATGCGCGACCTGCGATGCGGGCAGTGCACTGGTCTGCTGCACCAACTCGTCCTTGACATCCAAAGAAATAATTTTTTTCTTCAGATAGTCCATCCAGACCGTGGTGTACCTCGGCACAAAACTTCTCGGAGGCTCCCACGAATCCCTGGACGCGGCAAATCCCTTCCAGCGGACTTTATAAAGCCTCCCCCCAGGCGTCCCCGGGTCCGGCTTGTCCGCCAGGATCCTCTCGGCGGTGAAGTCGTCGTCCTCACCCTCGTCGTCTGAGTCCACATCGCCGGCCGTGAACTCGAAGGTGACGGGACGTCCGCTGGGGTCTGGTGCTCGGGGACGAAGCTGGGTATGGTCGCGGTCCAGGATCTTGTTATCCCCCACACGAACCGCGTACACGTCCTGCCCGACCTTCCGCACGATTACCCCCAGCACATACCAAGACGCCTGCCGATGCCTGGACAGGACATCCTTGTGGTGCCGCTCCACCCACACGGTGTCTTGGAGAGCATACTTCTGCACCTTTTCCTGCTTGAAGTACTTGGCCTTCTTCTCATGCTCGTCCCCAAGTGCCTTGCACACCTTGGCCGCCGTATCGTCCGCCTCAGCCATCATAGCATTCGCATCCCGGGCCACTTTGCCATGGTTCAACCACGGGAGAGTGCGTGACACTCGATCCCGCAGGAACAGGATACGATGGGGCCACAGTTCAGTGGGTCCTGGAAGGTCGTGATACGCCTGGAGTACTCTCCACAGCGAATTGTACCAATTCCGGCCCGGTTCGTCGATGTGCAGCTGGCGGAACCTTTTGAACATCTGCCGCCCAGCCACCTCAGCTCGGCCATTCGACCGGCTGTGGTACGCCACGGTCTTGGCGTGCCGAATACCCATGTGCTTGCACATCGTCTTGAACCACGTCCCCACAAACTGACTGCCCCGATCGCTGCATATGACAGCTGGGACATCAAAATTCGTCAGCCAATGCCTGATCATGGCATTAGCGACAGTCTTGGCCTGCAGACCCACTCCATGCTTGTCCTTCTTGTCCTTCTTCTTGGACTTCTTGGGAGGGACCGCCACGATATACCCACTGTGCCTATCCACCGCCAGGATGACACAGTCGTAGGTCTCTCCTTCCACGGTGACCTCAGGCATGGCGAATACATCCATGGCCACGGACCGCATAGGGGCCTCCGGTATAGCCGTATACACTGGGTTGCCCGCTGTGGAGTGGTTGGGGCTCTTCGTGGCCCGACACACGGCACAGTCGCTGCAGTACCTATCCAGGATGGCGTAGTACCCCGGAGGGAACTTGAAGCGGCACTCCAGGTCCTGCTGCATCTTGTCTCGGCCAGGGTGCATGAGCTGGGCGTTGTGCCAATGGTCAATGAGCTCCTCCACTCGGTTCTCGGGCACCAGCAGCTTGTCCTTGAGGAACAACTTGTCCCCATCCTCGGTCAAGCCCTCGGGCCATTCGTCGTCCGACGGAGCGCTCACGGCATTCCAGTACTTGCTCCAGTGCTCGGATGCCGCATAGTCATCCGACCAGTCCTCTGTGAGCACCGACCTGACTAGCTCTACAGGGGCCACCATCTACTGCTCGGGAGTTTCCTCTCGAATAGCCTGGACTCGGGCGCCCCGGAACTTGGCCAGGTCCGTACGGTTTGCCATCACCACAAAGCACTTGACCCCCTCTTGCTCCATGGCCTTCTCCATCTCCATGATGCGCTTGGCCTCCTCGGTCTCCTCGGCGTCTCCATGGCTTGATATGTCCATCCAAGCCTTGCCCGCGGGGTAGGCCCACCGACTGAGGCAATCTGCCACAGTGTTGTCCTTCCCCGGGATATATACGACGCTGAGGTCGAACTTGGCGAACGTCTCGTGCCACCGGGCCCTCCTAGCCGCTGGTCCTGAGGGGGTGTCGACATGCTCCTTGTGCCAGCTCTGTAGGGACTGGTGGTCCGTGCAAACCACCGCCGGCTGCAGTCCGATGTGGCCCGACCACTTCCTGAGCGCACATACAATGGCGTATGTCTCCTTCTCCCTCGCGGTCCATGTGCGGCGTTGGCCCTCGGCCAGGATCCTGCTCCAAAACGCCACGGGAACATGAGTCCCGTCGTCTCGGACTTGCTGGAGGACTGCCCCCACGGCATAGTCCGAGGCGTCTGTCCGTAGCACGAATCCCTTGTCCGGGTCCACCAGGAACAGCCCCAACTGCCGCAGGAGTCGCTCTTTCGGGCGGTTGAACGCATCCTCAGCCTCAGGGGTCCAGGCAAGCTTCTTCTTGCTCCCCTTCCGGCCATCGAACTTGCCCACCTGCAACATCTTGTGCAGCGGCCCCGACAATTCTGCATACATCCCGACATAGCCCGAATAGTAATTGCAGAACCCCATGTTGGCGACGCCACTGAATAGCCGCGGATAGGCATTGATCAGCCTCTCCTTCAGCTCGGCGACCTTCAGGTTCTCCTGGGCCTCTTCAGCCGCTTGCTTCGGTATCGATACAACCAACCGCACTGCGGTATAGGCCTCCTCTGGGTCCGAGTCTGATCTCTCCTCGTCCGATATGCCGTCTTCATCGTCGTCGGTCGCAATTCCCACCCAAAATCTTCGAAAATTTGCGGCCTCGGGCTGGTGCTCGTCGCTACCGGTTCCCACTCTTGGAAAACCCCATGTCGGCGGGTCGGACCCAACCGGACCATCATTTTGGTCCGCGATATGATCCATGACCCTCGCCACAAACTCATCCTTCTCGTACTTGCCGGTGACCAACATCTTGTCATCCCACCAATGCGGAGATGTTACCATGGCCCGCCTCTTCTTGGCTGCCACACGGTCGTGCATCCCCATCCGCATGTAGTTGACGACGTCGTCGATCTCGGCGTGGGACAGGACGTCAATGCCATCAAGAGCCTGATCCGCCCCCTCCTTGGGCTCAAACATGACCTTCATGGGCACCGCCTCCACCCTACGGATGAATGCTTCATCACCCGTGGGCTGAGCTTGCGCCCCATCAACCAGGAAAGCCTTGGTACCCCACGCTTGACCCGGGGAGGGCATTGATACACCCTTGGCATCGATGAACAACTCCTCCTCTGGCCCGAATGACATCTCGTTCAGGGTGATGGAGTCCAGCGTCGACTTGAGACCCTCCAGCGGACATGGGGTGGATCCTATGCCGGTTATGACCAAGAACCCCTTCGCCCTATCCGCGACGATCTTCTCCACCGTACGTCTGGTATTGTCCAGGGAGCCATGCCAATACATGGGTCCCCACTCCTTCAAACCCCAATGCCTATGCCAGGCTGAGTCTCCTCCATGCCAATGCCTCCTACATTTCCGCAAAAGTGGGACATCCCGGGAAGCGAAGACGTCAGTCTCGGGCGCTTCGTCTCCCAGCGTCTGGATCATCCTGGCATACACCTGTGGCGCCATTCCATACTCCGTGAGCTGAACTCCACGGTCTCCTCTGGACTTGGCAGCCACAGCTTGCACCGCTTGGACGATCCGATCCTCTTCCTCAGCATTCCATTGGGATGATCCGCATGCATAGTCCGTGGACAGCCATGTGAGGCATTCATCATCCTCCCGGACCAGCGTTGCACGATCGGAAAGGGCTCCAATGGCATTTGCCACCATGAAGTCATACCCCATGATCATATCCCAATCTGTAATGTCGGCCACATAGAAGTTCCCGGATAGAGTGGTTCTCTTCGCCAAATCAGGGCGGTTCAAGCGCTCATGCTCCCTGAATTCCATATTGATAGTAGCCTCATGGGTACCACCACCCATGATCTCTCCATTGGCCACCTTCAGGCGCACCGGTCGCCGGCTAGGCTGCAGGGTTCCTCCTTGAACAACCCTCTCCGGACCAGGCTCACCTGGGCACCCGTATCCACCAGAACATCCACCACCAATTCCTTCTGTCCGCACCGTACACGCACCTTCAAGTGCAACTGCCGCTCGTCGCCATGCGGTGTATGGACGACTCTCACGGCATGCAACCCTAGCACGTTCGGATGCATCAGGACTTCGAGGGTATGATCACAGATGGTGTAGATCTTGGGTTGGTCTTGCCCGTCCACAGGGGCTCTCTGTGGTCGCTCCTTCCTTCTTGCCACGTCCCTTGCCCACATAAATTTCCCTTGGCAGGGCGCTCCAGGGGTTGGGAGTGGCGAAACTCAGTGATTTTGGCTCTTCTGGAGCCTTCTTCGGCACCCGATGTGCCTCCGCCTTCTCTGGGATTCCACTGATTTTCGGAGGAGAGACTCCGAGGTCCCACTCCCGTGGGGGCTCCTCTACACTTGGCTTCCCGCAGCCCCTTCCGGCTGCGATCCGCCAGGACTTTGTCCACCACGTTGCTGGGCTTTGAGTTCCTCCAACGTCCTCAACATGTCCTCAGCAACATCCTCGATCGACCTCACTCGTCCGTCTTGGCCAGGTCCACCACCATAGCCTCTTCCTCCGCCTTTTCCTTGGCCTTTGCCTTGGCCTTTTCCCCCGTCTCCGCCCTTCGCCTTCCAATCGGAAATCCGCTGTTCCTTGGGCTTCCTCTCGGGGTGGGCGGCGAAGTAGGCCTTCTTGTCCGCCTCATACACCTTGCACTGACGGTGGTCGTGTGCATGGTTGTTTCCCTTGCCATAACAGACCCAGCACCCGTCGTGCTGAGACCTGTACTCTCGGAACGATAAAGAAGGTCCCTACCAGGACCGGCCCCCGCTGTGCCCCTTCCGCCTGTAACCCCTGCCGATTTGCTCCTGATCAACGATTGCATTGCTCAAAATCCAAGGTTCCAAATTGAAAAATATAGAAAGTAAAATCCCCCTTCAACCCTGAATGGCAACCAGATCCCACAAATACAGCAATAACCCAATTCACAATCCAAATCAGGCTGCGGGCTTTCGTTCAGCACACCGGTAGTCCCACGGTGGCGGGCATGTACAAGAATTGCACCAAAGAGGAAAGCCCTGAAATTGGCATATGAACACAAATAAGGCAAAGTTGGGGAAAGATGGGAACATACACATTCACAGCCATAAACCCCTCATTCCCTGGACTCAAGACCTTCCATTGACTCACCAACATATTGCCCTGAACCAGGTCAAATGAGATGGCTGAATGCCATATGTCACAAGTCACTACACAAAACCCAAAAATGTGTTCACCCCCAAACCTATTTATCCTAGCCCAATGGAGGGAGTGGCGTGTCATGGCCTAGGGTGGCACTCAGGACCGTGCCCTGCCCTGACATAACCTTGGTTGGACTTGGAGTCGAATGGGCTTGGAGATATGCCCCATGAGTTTGAACTCATAACATGCCAAAAAACTGCCAATTCACACCATATTGGCCATATATCGAAGATGTGCTCAAAATTGAAGTTACCACTTATCCAAAGGCTCAAAGCATGCATGAAATCGAAGTCTAGTATTCATGGAGGATAGAGACCAAAGGCCAATGCCCATGTACATCCCCACTTCACCATCGAAACCCCTTCGGATATGGGCGCCACGCACTGCCCAAGTCAGCCCATGATCTTGAGACCAATTCTTGTGATCCTTCGTGCGCCAAGCCAAATGGAGTACGCAATCCGGCACATAGTGGTGTTCAACTCCAAAGCATATGCCAACATATGAACAACATACCATGGTTCGACTCACCATAGGCTTCTTGCTGTTTGCCGACCAGGTAAATACACAAAACGCAAAATGAGCAAAAATTGAGGTCAAAAACATGAAAATATGACCAAATACAAAGTAGTCATGATAGTATATCTCTATGCTCACCCATGATATCCGCTCATGGTTCAATACACAAATGATTGGAACCATTTGCAAACAATTCTTCCACTTGGATCCCCAATCGGGCGCATGGAGATACCTTCGCCACTCATATCTACATGCCCCATGAAAATGGGAGTGCACTCATGGATCTCTTTGCCAAACATACCATGAGCAATACATATGCGGTAGACTTAGTCTAGCGCTTTGAATTCCACAATTGGGACATGGGCAAAACCCTTGTCACGTATGGCTCCCCATCTCTTCGGCGACACGAAGATATATAACATGGGCGCGAGCATATCAAGACATATACCATGCATATAACACATACCCTCACAATGTGGCTCCCACCATGATATGCCATGTCCCTCCATGGACATGACTTCACGTTAAAAATACGTAGGAACCCAAAGAAAGTTGCTATGCAACCCCAACACTCATGCGGCACACTCGAAAGTCGCATTATAATATTTGGTTGCACGGTCCAAGATTTATATATCACTTTATACCCTCTTGACTCCTTTCCCTTGCTACACCCGGCATGTGTGCGCACCGAAGGCGTTTGATGCTATCCAAATTAACTTGAGACTAAGGCGCTTGCAACCCAACCTTCCCTATTCTCTTTCCTCACACTCGCGCGTAGATATGGTCCTTCAAAGTGGTCCCACGATTCACTTTTGTTTCCCTTATATCTCCAAGTCAAATGGGTGGCAAGTATAAGGGAAACCTGATTCGGGCATAGGGAAAAGAGTATGACCACTCGAAGAAGTCCAAATCAAGTGCGGCGATGTCGAAGTCGAAAATCCGATTTCGACATCGCGAAAAATTCAGATTAAAATTTCGAGTGCTTATTTAGAAAGTTGCGGAAGCAACGAACCCTTTGCTGATGAAATCTGACCCTTCAACGGAGTATCCGCCAAAATATCTGGAAATAACAGTTAACCAATCGGTTAACGCAAAATCGCGAGCCAACTGACGGTCGCCGATACATTGACCATCAGAACGAAAGGCTGAAAAATTACGGAAACATCATGATAATAAAACCCTGTTGATTCCTGATATTCTGATATATAAATCTCAGCTGGCGGCCCCTCGGTACTGAATATGGCCGCTCATAGCCGGAATGGCCAAACCTATCACACTATCACATCGGGTTAGATCGGGTGGATGGGAGAGTATGATATCAGCCAATGGCGGCTTGCCTGCACATAGATACACACCCCAAGTGACCCCAGGATGGCCACGGGGGTCCGAACCGGCTTCACCCCCCTTCTCAGAGCGTTGTTACCGCTCAGAAGTCATTGAAGAGAGGACGGGAGGACCCCAATGGGCTCCAACCCCCCCCCCACGTCCCAAGGACACATGGATGCCCCACACACGTCGTAGGCGTCCCCCAAGCCCCAATGGGAGGGGTGGGGACACTGATAATCGGTGCCCTACGCCATATCCGGTCTTCTCTTGATCTACAACATGGACCAAGGGGATCAAAGATAGAGAAACGTCGTCGGTCGACCTAAATAAGTATACCACAATGAAATGTATATGTGGAGATCGAGTGAAGGGGGTATATGGCCAATCAAGGCCGAAAAATCCCCGGATGAACGCCCTCACCCGTCTCCCCAAGCACAGAAACAAACAAAATGCCAGAGGGGAATCCATTACGGTCCTACAGCAGCAACCAAACCGACTAACACGTCCTTGACATCCAAAGAAATATGCTTTTTCTTCAGGTAGTCCATCCAGACCGTGGTGTACCTCGGCACAAAACTGCTCGGAGGCTCCCACACTTTAGACTTACCTGCAATGTTCCAATGAGTGTCATTGCACGGAGAATTAGGCTTACACGTCCAAAGGGTGGTATTGGTGGCACCCCAATCAATCCAAGACATGTCCATCTCTGTTTGTTCACGCGTTTTCCAATGTTTGGAACACGGAACCCAAAAGGTAGGTGGCGGTTTAGGCCCGGGTCGGCGGGTTTCTTCGCTGGAGGTTTAGGGTGACCCACGGCGTTCACGGAGGTGTCAGCGGGTTCGGAGGTGTTAGGGTCCGTCGTAGCATCTGCATTAACCGCATTCACCACGGTTCTATTGTGAGAAGGGCAATGAGTGTACGTCACCGTCGTCTTGTCTCCCTTATTGAGGCGTTCGAGAGCTTCCCTCTCCGATACGCTTTCATCGGCAAGGGCGTAGATTTCCGCAGGCTTCAAGCAAGGCCTACGTTGCTCCACTTTCATAGTGTAGCCGCGTGTGTGAGGTGTGTTGTTGAGTTTCAAGATCCACTCAACTATCACCCCCGGCCCCGAATAGGAGACAATCCCACGAATCGTAGTGCAACCTTGAGCGCTATATTTCCTGAGTTATTTTTGGAATGGGGCGCGACCCGGCGAGGGGTCAAGGCCACCAAAATCCACCACATAGCTGTCTGGGCTATTCTTAGCCTCTTGCTTGACGACCTTCTCTTGGATCCACGGGAGCTTGCTTAGGAGCTGCTACCGGATCACGTGGGGACGAGTCTCATTGCTCAGAGGCAACAATCGTTGCCAAAGAGCATAGAAATCTTCACGGTCGATGACCGTCACTTGCCCTTTAACCACCCTGGGGGTGAGGGCTCGCCACCTTTCATCGGCCCTAGAGGGGTCATACTCGTGGAAACGTTGTTCCAAAAAGTCCCAAAACTCTTTGAGGGTGGGGGCCGTGCGTGTGTGGTGGTGGCTCCGGCAACCCGGGCGTTGATGATCGACTTTAGCCATGGGGGCAAGGTACTCAAAATCATTTTGGCCTCGTTGGCCTTTCGGTACATAGGATCACACCTCCCCAACCATTGTTGAAGCTTCTCCACCCACTTGTCCTAGCTATCTAGCTGCCCATTAAATTGCGGTTCAGGCATATCACTATCCTCCACCGCTTTGGTGTAACTATTTTGCACAATAGGCATTTGGTACGGTTGGTAAGCAGGGGGAGCCTTGGTTGTGGGTGCACCTCCACTTGCACTTGGTGCAACTTTCACCGGAGAGACTGTACACGTGTCCGTAGGATGAGAGGGCGTGTACGAAGGTTTCCCAGGGGAAGTGAAAACATTTTTCGTGAGGGGATTAATGTTTCCCAACGAAAAGGTGTTCTCCTCCTCATTGGCCCACGGGGCTGTAGGCTCCGTGGGGTTTTCTTCGCCCTTAGGCGTCACCCTCCACTCGGAAACAGCAGGTTCGTTCTGCTTTTCGGCGATTCCCCTCCACGATGTAGGTTCCCTGGGGGTGGAGGTGTTTGTGGTGTTCTTCCCCCCCCCTCGGCCACCCCGAATCCGGACAAGCGTTCGGATGGTAGATGCAATCGTGGGATGGGTGGACGGAGAAAGGAAGGACACACCCACCACCGGATGAACCGGATGGCGTGCCCATGGGCGCTGTAGGCGCCGCCGGTTCAGGATCAGAAACGGGTGGAGGCGCCGATGGCGGGAGTAGGACCACCGTAACAGGTTCTGCAGGCGTGGAGTACCAGTGGTCCCACGCATCGATCCTAGATGCAACGGCGGCGTAACGTGTAGCGAGCAACTCCACTGCGGCAAAGCACTTAGCCGTATTGCCGTTGGACATCTTAAGATGATCTGCCACTCTAGCCTCCACCACCTTAGAATCCTGTCGGTAGCCCTGAACCGCCGCGTCAAACTTAGCCAATGTAGACAAGATTTGGGTCATCTGGTCCCCGTAGGACTGACTGATGCCCATGGTAGAGGCCACTGCCTGAGAGAGTTCCTGATGGGAGCGCTGCAACTCTAGATTCTGATTTCACAGGTCCTTCACCTGTGCCATCAGAGATTGGATGCACGTTTCATAGTGCACCACACACCGGGGACAGCCACAGGGGTGCTGTAGGTCTTCCTACCCCCGTGTAGGAGTGGGGCCCCCAGAATGTCGAAAAGATGGACCCCCCCTCCACGAGGAGGAGATGACCCAACAACCCCCCCCCCCAGCAGCCCCCCCTGCCACGGAGGGACCAGGGGGCCCCCCCGCAGGATGAGACGGGGGTGTGGGGCGCGCAGCAACAGGTGCTGGCGCCCCTTCACTAGAGGGATGTCCCCCCCCCGAACCCCCACCACTAGACAGCCGAACCAGGTGCGGGATTCCTTGCACGTGCTCGATGTAAGCCACCTGGCGGTGGCGGAGTGACGGTGGAGGGGGAACAGGACCAACAGTATTCGGCCGCGGCGGTGGGGTTGGGGACTCGTCCACCACAATATACTGTGGTGACTCATGAACCACCATAGGTGATTGGGTTCTCGGATGGGAAGCAAAAACAGGCTCCGATCCCGTTGCAACCTCTGGATCCCCCCCCAAATTGGGCACTTGGGGGTCCTTCCCAGGAGATGTATTTGTGGGGGGAGAGACCAAGTTTATTGGGAGGGTTACTGAGCCTCCCTCCACCGGATTCCCCCCCCCCCCCGGCACAGATTGTTGACCTTCGGCATTGCCGGAGAATCATCCACTAGGGATGGGCGATCTTTCGTGCCACTCATAGGCACTGGAGATGTAGTACCATTCCGGTCCTCCGTAGGCTCCGGAGATTCCACGACAAGACACGGGCGGTTTTTGACGCCGCTCATAGGCACCGGGGACTCTTCCACAACAATGAACTGAGGGGCCGGAGAGTCCCCCACCGTGATGTAGTGGAGAGCCGGGGATTCTTCCACAAGCACGGGGCGATCCCTGGTCCCTGATATAGGTTCAGGAGGTGCAGGCGACGGGGCAACAGAAAATAGGGGAATGATGGAGTTCATGACGTTCCAACAATCCAATCTCCTCCTCCTCATCGTGGTTCCCCTGTTCCACCGCCAGGGGGAACCACTGTTCACACTCATCCTCCTCGATTTGCCTGGGGGATTCCTCGATGATCGGAGGATTTAGCCTGGATCCGCTTGGGGGATTGGGATACGCTCCCAAGGCAGGAGATTCCTCAACCAGGGAGGGAAACTGCCGCCATGCACTCATTGGAGTGGGCAACGATTCCACTATAGTGGGGTTCTGCCTATTCCCTGACAGGGCTTGCTGGATCAGGGCCACGGCCTCTCGAGCCGGACCCAGATGGCCATGGGGATCAGGCGTGAGAGCGAGGACTCGACGGTTTTCAGCGTCGAGTTGGTCAACAATGGGGCTGATGGGCCCTGCTGCAAACAGGTTTTTTCTGACCTGAGGCTCTGGCAACCCCCCTAGCCACGGAGCAGTGCCAGAGTCGACAGCGATAGGTCCCATTGGCGAACCCATCGTACCCCGGTCGGCAGTGCATGAGGGCGCAGCGTTTGTACGCTCAATCACCCCGGTAGATGAGTCAATTACTGCCCGATTCTCGACGCTAGTAACGGTTCCTGGGCCCAAAATAGGCAATTGTGGTCCTCTCATCGCTCTCTGAGGGTGGCCGTCTAATTCCCCCCCAACCATCCCAGGTACACCAGCGACATTTCGAGGATGGGGGGCCCCGATGGGAACATTCGGGGATTTCGGAAACTTAGGATTTGTAGCCACTTGGGGCTTGGCCTGTTTTTGTGGCCCCTGCCCGGTCGATGGGGTCAGGGCTGAGGAAGTCCTGAGAGTGGGGACCTGGACACCCTCAGCTCTCCCTACCGGGGAAGAGATTTTAATTTGAGTTTGGTCCAGGATGTCTTGGACCGATCGCTTTCCGCGATGCCAAACGCCCAACAGAGACGAAACATTTTCACCTCTGCTACCATAGAACCTGACCGGGTGGTCAGGAGCAGAGGTCGCAGTGGCATGGGCAGCAACATTGTTTGGCACAGAAGACATAACGATAGTGTTGACTGAGTAGTATCCTGCAAACAGATATGGTACACATAGCCAATGAAATACCTGATATGCACATATGAGAAATCCACCCTATCATCCACTAATTGATATAACTACTAAACATCCAAGATTGCCTTATCTATCCCACATCCTATGTTCCTAACAAGGAAATGGAATATGATATACCCTATCCCACATATATCCCATATATAGGGCCATATAATGCTCCCTTAGAAGTAAAACGCCAGGGTAGGTTTGTGACCTGCTTCAGGAAGAAAAAAATTGTCTACATGCCAGCAACCCGTAATGCACGTTTACACAAACATACTTGCACGAATTCCCTGCCCTTTAAAGCCTGATTTCCTCTCGCCCTGGTGCAGGGGCAGGTTGTTCGCATAGAAACATAGTCCGTTAAAATTCAAGCACCGCCCTCTTCAACTTCACAGCATCTCTGTGAAGTTGTGTATTTCTCTTGCCTTATGAAAGTCCAATCATATTGTCACAAAATTGTCTCCTTGAACAGCCAAAATTGGCCACGGTTGTAAAACGTTGTCTGCTATTAAACAAAAGATGCCAACCCACCACCTGCTTTGAAAGCTATACAACAGAACCTGTGTTCCTTCAGCGGCGCCCAAACAGTGCCCACTCGCAGCTCGCATTGACAACCATATTTGACCAAAATAAATGGCCTAAGGGGCCGGCCCATGTCTGCTGGTTCTTAAAGGCATACCTCCGGCCTTCCGCACAGGCATTCCCTCATCTTTGGCATGGGCTTTTCGACATCAAGCACCTTGGAGTTGAGTCTTTCATTAATCACCCTCACAAAATGAAGCGCTCTTTCAGGACTAAAGTGAGTTGCCTTTTGCATGCTTGGTACACTCTGCACTTTCGTCCCTTCTGTTTTGATTTTGAAAGAACAAATCAAGGCAGCATTGGTGTATGTAGTCGGATAAAAGGTCGGCCGCAATATGGATTCATGGAGAGATAGAGACTTCAATAAAGAACCTCCGATCGCAGAATTGGATGATCTTTGCCTGAACCACTTGGTTTTTTTTTGATAAAGCCCGGCTTAGTAGGATGAGCTGCATCCAAATTGGTGTTGGGAAACAACAATTCAAAAGTTGTGATACCCAAAACAAGCTTCACACTTTTGCATCGTTTTCAGTTGCGGCACATTATTGAAGCGGTACCCAGAACCTATGGCCCATGGCCCGGAGGCCTGTGAGCCGTCACACCCGTGCGGAAGTCGTTGACACCGGCTGTCAGCGGGATATCCCTGTTCTCTAACCCGCGGAATCTGGAGTCCGATTTCTAACCAATAAATCGATTTAGAATTACCATAATTTTATTGTCTTGGGCGAATTTCAGTCGGAAATCGGTGAAATACCCGATTTCTACCGCGATTTCTAATTGTCGTGAGATCGCTGCCTGATGTCGCCTGTTCGCGCGCCTTCGTCGCTTCTCCGTGGCGAGTTTTGTGAGGGATTTTTCTCGAGTACCTCTGAGGTTCTAAGAGAGCTTAAGGGCTGAATCTAGAGGGTTTTTAATGTACTTTCATCTGGTGTGTTCACCAGAAATTTTCGCCGTTGCGTCTTCGAGAAAATTAACGCGCAAGCTTTTCCGTCGATCACTCGAACTCATGGTTCTCAAGGACCATGAGTTCGGACAAAACCCTACATTCCCCCCCTATGCCTTTCATCCATGGCCCTTTCACGCGGGCATATCATTTTGATTAGGGAAGCGGGCAATGGCGATGTTTTAGGCAGCCTATGGGTCCCACAAACCCAAGTCGTTTGCGTGCACAAACGCTAACTTTGTGGCCTTGTGAGCATGAATGTGAAAAACCGAACACGATGCTCAGTAGACCAAAAGCCCTGGGCCATATTCTTTTTTCGAGCCAACTCAACGATGGCTCCACGCAATTCAATGCGTACCAAAACTCTATTTCTGAAAGAGGGCAAGATTTGGTCGAAAATCAGGCCAAAATGGCCAAACCCCCGAGGCTCGTACTCGAAGCCTATGGGGAGTTGAGCCTCGAACAAAGGCAATATGTAAAGTAGAGACGACGAAGAACATCGTGGATGGCTTGGTTGATTTTTACAACCTTGTCTTCTATTTTGTAGAATTTCGCCTTGTGAGCACGCTGCCTCCTTGTACAAGCGCTCATATGCAAGCACTAACGACACGAGTGGGCGGAGACAATCTAACCATAGTGGGCATATTTGAAAGCACCCAGTATGGGCCTACTCCAAAGATGTTTGCTCATATTTTTGTTCCTCAATGACCCAAAGATATGTTCATGCCAATATCGCCGATATATGCACTTTTTCCCATAAATAGTGTGCTTCAAGGATTGAGGTGTTAAAAATGTTTCCATTATGCTTTGGACCTCAACCCTTGTTGCAAAAGGGAAGCAAAGTTTCGGTTTGCATCCATGCAAAAGCCCGAGGCTCCTTTCTCCTGTTATACGGAGATACGATATTTGGAGGGACCACTTTTGGGTGAATTTTGGCCGTTTTGCCCAGAATGGCCACAAACTTCCTCTCCCCCTGATTTCGCCCCCGAGGTTGCTTGCGCCACTTGACCAAGGGTAAGGGCAATTCGGAGAGGGCACATAAACCCGCATCCAATGGGGTGTTTCCCCATGTGGCCTCTCCTCTCGAAGGGAGAGTTGTGAGTCACCTAATTTGGGGTATGTTGCCATTCTGCCCCATTTGCGTGTCACTCTCCCTCCAATGGGGAAAATGGCTAGAGGCGACCATGAGGGCTGGCAAGTGGCATAAATTGGGACCTAACTCCCATGTGTCTATAGCATCTTTGGTTGAAATGATCCTCGCCGTGGCCATGGAGATATGGAATCATGAGTGCGGGCCATTTTGGCCCAATTTCGCTGTTTTTGCCATTGTGTACCATATTGGAATTACCATATCTCGAGGGGCACGGGATCTAGCCAAGAAAGAGGGGCGATTATTGTAGCATTTGACCGAGGGTTGAACGCCATTGAGTTTCGTATCTGCTCCTCCGGCTCATCAGGAGTTATTCAACTTTTGGTGCGATCCATGATCCCCCCGTTTGCACCGCATGCTGCTTTCTGCCCCATCCGCGTGTTCATCCCCTTGGTAAACAGTAAGCAGCCAGCGTGACAGCAAGCGATAACTCAGGGCATGGGACCAGAGGGGATATCAGGGATCGTGAATCAAGGCTTGGCGCGACAAAATCGCCAAGTTTTTCTACCCTGGACCGTCGCCCGAGACGGCCGATTTTGCCATTTTGGCAATCATGACCCCACTTGACGAACCCGTGGTGTCCTGATGCCGGGACCTCAGAGGGAACCAGGTTGGGTGAGGGCTCCAGGGAGTTCGGAGACGAAGGGCATAGGGTCAGTTGCCTCGTCCCCACCTCTGGCAGGTCCAGACGAGGGGTCAATTTTGGAGATTTTTGAGCTAATATCAGTTGGGGCTGAAACAGCCCATTTTCAGCTACCAAATCGTAGGGAATAATGGCGGAGCCATATCTCTGGCTCAGAGTGGAGTTGGAACCTGCCGTTAGTGGAGCATGGGAAGCTACTGTCGGCTGGCTTTGGAGTCCCTTGGTTCCCAGGACCTCGCCTGTGGCTGGGCGGGACATCTCCCCTATTGGCAGGGTTTCAGGGTCCGGACTGAGTAGGGCATGGGTTGTGTTTGAGCCCCCGCCCCCACCAGCCACTGAGAGGGTCGGACCTGGGATCGGGATATGAGTTGGGACTGAGTGTCCATTGTCCTGAGCCGCCCTTACCCCAATCCAGTCTTAACCCCATGTGTACATATTCTGATGTGTTGCTGTACATACTTTCGTTCCCCTGTTGCAGAGTGGCAAGGATCCTGAAACGCTATGTCACATGACATGAGCGTAATGATGCCCCTGTGAGCGCAGTGCTTTGCCTGCCTGCTTGCTTGTGCGTGTCCACCGCAGCGTCCCGTGGCCAGGCCCCCCACGGGAACGCGTCAAAAGCTTTTCACCGCCGCGGGGTTACTCAGCCCCCGTGTGCCACTGGGGGCCTTCGAGGGGTACGAGCAGCACCCCAGCCCCGAGGACTCCAGGACCATCACGGAGCCCGCAGCGCCGCCCAGGGCATCGCCCTGAGCGACCACGGAAGCGCCGCGACCGTGAAAGAGGTGGACAGACCAGGACTCCCTCATCAGCGAGTCCTATCGGCCGACCAGCAAGGCCGCACACCCAGCTTCACCAGCCGCGTCACCCACCTCCACAACCACACCGGAGCAACTGCTTCAACAACCACCAAGGACCTCAAGACCAAGTACGCCCCCCGCTGCCATGGTAAACTGGCAAGAAGCGGGCAAGACGTGGCCGCAGCCCCACCCCCATGCAGTGCGCCTGCTGCGTCGGTGGGTGTGGGACCAGCACTACCGCCAGAGCAACCCCCAGTGCGAAGGCGGCATGCCCGGGAGCTTCGAGCTCCGCGAGGACATGGGCCCCGACCGCCTGCAGTCAGTGGAAGACTGGCTGCGGGTGGAAGGATACGCCTTCCGCTTCCGCCAGAAGCGCTGGGTGATCTGGACCCGCCCAGACAGGCCTGGCGAAGGCCTGCGCCCCGACAGGATCGAGGAGGACGAGAAGCCCAACGAGTACCCGTCGGGCGCCACGATCAACGTCCCCATGTGGGACATGATCGAGAAGAAGTTCCCGGCGCAGGGGAACGAGCGCACGCTGCAGAGCAGCAGCAGTAGCGCGTCTCCTGGGAAGGAGAAGCGTTCCGCCGGGGACAGGAAGCGGAACAAGAAGTGGCGGGAGTACCAGGAGTTACTGGCCGCCGAAGCCGCCCAAGCCGCCAGGGGCGGAACCCCAGCCCACAGGCCCCAACGGGCCAGTGGCGGTCACCACCCCGGCCACACCACCCTTGGCGACTTCCTCCAAGTCGCCAAGCAGGCCAAGGCCAAGCCCCGTCAGCTGCACCTGAGGAAGTCAGGCCCCAGCAGCGACGTGGAGTCGGCCCACCGCGGGAGGATGCCGGCCGACCAGGCCAGCTCCAGCAGCAGCGTCGCTCCCGACCAAAGGGACGTGGCGCGCGCCTGTGAGCGCGCCTGTGGGGTGCCCTGCAACCTTCGCGTTGCCCGGCAACGGGCCACGCAGCAGAAAGCTGCCATGGAGGGCGCCGTCGGCATCGCCCAGCAGGAGGCTGCAGAGTGGGAGCATGGCATGGCCATCCACGCCTTGACCGTGGCGGCCATTGCGGCCGGACTCACGGCCGCAGCCGCCCATGAGGCACCGACTGCCCAGGTCAAGGGTGAGGTGGCGGCAGGCGCCGAGGAAGCCCGTCTGACCCAGGAGGCCATTGCCTGCAAGGTTGCCGAGGTGAAAGCGCTGGAAGAGGCGCTTGCCCAAGAGAAGACAAAGAAGGAGGCGGAGGAAAGGGCCCATGCCGAAGCAACGGCTAAGGCCCAGGCGGACGCCGCCAGGAAGGACGCCATCGAGGCCGCGCGACGGAAGGTCGCTGAGGAGAGGGCCAAGACAGAGGCGGAGCTGGCGGCGTTGGAAGCGGAGAAGGCTCGGCTGCAGCAGGCCTGGGAAGCCGAGGCTGCTCGTGCCCGGGAGGAAGCCGAAGGGCGAACTGCCGCAGCCACAGACGCCCCAATGGCGGAGGCGGAGGCCAAGCTCCGCCGTGAGACTCCCCCGGGAGGATCCTGAGTGGAGACCCTTCGAAAGCTTTTCGAAGGGGACGCCTCCTCCAGGATGGCGCTGGATCCGGAGGAGGTGGACACGGGCAGCAGTGGGAGCAGTGGCCCCACTGCCTACCGCCAGAGGAAGGGTAAGGGGAAGACCCCCGAGAGGTCACGGAGGCCAGCGGGCGGACACCCCCATGACTCCGACCCCTTTCTCACCGCCAGCGACGGGGATGAACGAGGCCGCCGACATCGCCGACGAATGGCTGGCGGAGGAGGCGGAGACGTCCCCATGGAGCCGGAAGGTGAGGATGAGGACCTCCCTCCTCCCTACCGGAGCTCAGAGTCTTCCGCGTGCGGGACCGAGACGCCCAGGTGGGGCGACATGGACGAGGATGATGACATGGACTTCAACTACACGAAGAAGCCCCCATCCTCGGACCCACCGAGGCAACCTGGCGGAGACCCACCGGGACCCCTTGGCGGAGGACCATCAGGACCCCCTGGAGGACGCCCACCAAGTGGACCCCCTGGAGGCGGACCACCGGGCGGGGGGGGACCCCCTGGACCGGGCGGACCCGGCAGAGGCCCTCCTGGAGGACCCCCTGGGGACCCCGACGACCCACCAGGGAACGGCAACCCGGATGCCACCTGGCGGTGGATTGTCCACCTCCGCAGGAGGGTCCAGTCCCTCGAGCGCGAGGTAGACACGGGCAAGGACGAGATGACTCGCATTGCCAGAGTCGCCGCGGGCGCACAGAGGGAGCTGGACATCGCCAGAATCGAGATGGTCAAGAGCGCCAAGGTCGCCACTGCCACCCAGAGGGAGCTGGACATCGCCAGGGGCGAGACCAGGCTGCTGAACAAGGTCATCAGCGGCCTGCAGCGGAGGTTGGACGTACTGGAAGGCCGTGGGAGCGTCGGCAGCGACCACCCACCCCTGGAGTCTGGCTCGTCGGACAACGGCTGGGGACCCGGACCAGGTCCAGGCAGACCCCACGCCCCCAGCGGACCCCCCAGGAGTCGCCCCAGCGCCAGTGCCCCCTCTCTCAGCGCCCCTCTCACCACAGCGCGGGCCGCCGCAACGAGCGCGTGCCGCCCGGCAGTGGCAGTGAGGAGTGGCGTGATGAGTGGCTCAGGGCGGAGTACCACAACCGCCGTGCTCCACCGCGGACGCCGGTACGCCCCTGACGCCCCGCAGCAGCCCCGGAGCCAATCCCAATTGCTGGCCGACGTTATGGTGGACTCAGGGATGAGGTCCACAGAGGAGACGTGGAGTGGGACGTCGGCGGAGGTGAGGACCTGGACCTGGACCTGGAGGAGTTCGGCATTACCCCGCCGCGTGGTGTACGACGGGAGGCCGCTGAACACAGCCGCCGGCGCAGTGATGAGGGCGCATACATGGAAGGGGTACGGCGTGAACATCTAGGTTCAGCGTACATGGAGGAACCACGGCGTAGCCACGCGGATACCGGGGAGGAGATGGAAGTGGCGGCCGTGGGAGTCCGTGGGAGAGGCCGATGGGAACCTCGGTCGACCTCGCGGCCGGCGTTCATGGTCTCTAAGGCCGGGGATGCCGCCGTGTGGGAATACCTGAAGGACATCAAGCCCCCCATGTACGATGGCAGCCCCCTCAACCTCGACCGCTTCTTGGCGAAGCTGGACGATTAGGGGGTGACCGTCACTGAAGACATGGATCCCGCAGATGCGGAGAGATATGTCTTCAAACGGTTCAGGTACCGCCTGCCGGAAGTGCTCCAAGAGCTATACTTCGTGGCGACCAAGGAGGGGAAAATCAAGACCCTCAAGGAAGCCAAGAAGTGGCTCAATGAGCAAGAGCGGGTGGACGCTCCGCAGGTGGCTGCCAAGCGGTGGAAGTCCATCAAGCTTCAGCATGATGGACGGGAGATCCGCCTACGAGATTGGCGGGACTTCCGGGCGCAAAACACCCTCTTCTGCCCCAACGTGGAGGACTAGAATGAGGGTGACGAGCAGGCCCGTCTGCTCTCCATGCTGCCGGAAGCATGGATCAACAGAGTCACCAAGCAGGAAGCCAAGAGGGCCAAGTCCAACCACACGGTCAAGATGATGCTCCCAAAAGAGTATCATACGAACGTGGTGGCTTGGACGACGAAGAACGTGGCCCGAGATGTCAAACGGCACCCCCTGCGGAACGCTCTCCTCATCAGCGTCTCGGGCAATCGCAAGGAGACCGCGATGTGGCGCCTGGACGAGTGTGACGTGAGCGGCCAGACCATCCGTCTGCAGGCCATCCCGGCGCGGATGAGCTGCGACGAGATCCTGGAGTGGGTTGGAGAGGAGGTACTCAAGGAGTACCGGAACCTCCACCACACCCGCGGGTTGAGGCCCAGCGACCGTGACGTCAACTACGTTGGCGAGGGGTCTGGCGGGGAAGCTGCCATGAACTCAGCAGGAGCCGACGGCGATGAGACTCTCGTCGACGATGACGACGACGATGCGCCCGCCGAGATGGCCGTTTGTGCCTTTGTGGCCAACAACCTGAACGCGGGGAGCAACCGGGGAAGCTGGAAGCCCCTGCAGCAGGGTTGGAAGATGAAGGAGAAGAAGGAACCTCGCCGCATTGGCAACCCTCCGCTGTCCTTTGGGGAGTTCATACGAGCTCACCCTCAGGGCTGTTTCGTGTGTATTGGGAGGAAGGAAGGCTTCAACCATGACCACCGGACATGCCCCATCCACCAGGCCAACACGGAGGCCTACAAGAAGGCGCACGGGTCGAAGAAGCGTGCACCCGCGGGTATCCGGGAGGCCAAAGTGGAGGTGGACAAGGACAAGCTCTCCAAGCTGATGTCGGTGGGGACCGAGTTGGCCAAGGAGACCCAGGAGATCAAGAGGAACTGGGTCCCCAGGTCGGACAACAAGAACAAGGAGAACAAAGAGAACGACCAGAACAAGGACAACGACAAGAAGGGTATGAAAAGGGGAAAGAAGAAGGGTGTCAACAAGGTTGATGCGGAGGAGACTTCCCCTACTACAACAACCGACGCATCTTAGCGGAGCCCCTGCAGCCAAGGGCCCCAGCTAGGGCGGTCGCAGGATGGTGTCGTGGGAAGCGCCACACCATCCCAGTTGGCAGACAATAAGCACAAAGGGACTGCCGCGGGCCGAAGGCCCGGTCCGGCACCCAAAGCGAAGGACAGTCGCGGTGGCGGGGTGAGGGCAAGTGAAGGCACGAACCCTTGCACCCGTCCATCCATCGCGACCAAGAATGTATTCGATGTGCTTCAAGATCTCTCCGAGAGTATCGGAGGATCACCCGGACCGCAGCTGGATGCTGCAGATGGGCAGCCTGAGCCCATTGTCCACGACCTGCACCAGTCGCTTGTTGAGCTTCTGGAAGGGCCGGAGATCATGAGCTTGCACGCCGTGCGCCGAGTGGGGCGTGAGCGGCAGTTGCACCTTAAGGTCCGTGCCTCATGCGGGGAAGTGGAGAAGGTCTTCGACGTGTTGGTCGACACGGGAGCTCAGGTCAGCTTGGTCAAGGCTGGCCTACTTCCGCCAGAGTGTTTGACCGACAGTCGGAAGCCTGTCAGGCTGAAGGTGGCGAACGGCCAGTACATGGTGGGAGGCACGAAGGAAGCGGCCACCGTGAGCTGAGCCGCCCTGACCTCGGCAAGGAAATCCTCCTGCAAGGTCGCTTCTACGAGGCCGAGATGGACTGGGACATGATCGTTGGGTACGACTTCATGATGGAGACGGACTCCGGCGTTCTCCCGGCCCAGGCCTCAATGACCCTGTACCAGGACGACCAGCTCTCGTGGCTTTCGTCACCTGAGCACCATGTGGATTGCCAAGGGATCCACCCGGAACGCAATCCGCTCAAAGTGGCCGCGCTGGGCACTGAGCCAACTGGGCCAGCAAACCAGGAGTACGGCGTAATGCCGGAAGTGGCGAGCCGAGTGGTTGCGGACCTGGGAGCTTCGGATCTGGCCCTGGATGCGTTCTCCTCAGGAACCTCCGCCCATCTTCGGGTTTGTGAGAAATACTGGAGCGCCCAGGACTCCGCGTGGAAGAAGCACTGGGGTCCGCATCAGCGCTTGATGTGGATCCATTGCCCCCGATGGGACATTCCAAGGGCGGTAGCGAAGATTCTCAAGGACCGCTCCAAGGCAGTGCTGGTTGTTCCTATGGGATGCACCGAGGAGGAAAGCACCCGACATTGGGTGGTCTCATTGACCAACATGACCTTAAACAAGGTCGTCCTACCGGCTGGAGAGAGTGTCTATCAGGACGCTAAGGGACAGCCCATGCCACCCCAGAGATGGCCAACGGAATTCCACTATGTGGATCGGGGCCTTGATCAGGCCGACACCACGGACTTCGTGTGTGTAAACCGCATCGTAGTAGAGCCCTGGCGGCAATGCTTTGCGGTTTCCCCTGTTGACATCGGAGAATCGGAGGACCCCCTCACCGAAGAGGAGTTGGATCTGGTTCAGGGTTATATGGATCAGCCCTTTCACGACTGGGGAAGCCAGCGTGAGGGCAAGGGCCAGGACAAAGCCTGGTGGGAAGTGGACTCGATCGTCTCTGGTTCCTATGATGGGAAAACCTTCGTGCAGAGGGTGCTGGACCACATGTCCAGCCAGGACGAGCCAATCGGAGGCAACCCACCAACCTACGGCGACCTATTCCGAGGCAAGACCAGAGATGGCCCCTTGGGCCACCTGGGAAGACCACCTGAGCCGAAACGGAGCGGGGTCGCTACCCCTCAAGTAAGCTCAGTGGTCCAGGTGCCCGGAAAAGCCAAGGCGGAGTCCGATGATTGCCCCAAGATCCAGGCATTGAGGGCCAGGCTGAAGCAGAAGTATGGTGATACCTTCTTCAGCAGAAAGCCTGTGTTTCCCCCAACCGTGTGTGGACCGTATGGCGAGGCCAAGATAGGACTGAAGCAGAACCCCCGTGTGTATCGACACCGGGAGTTCGGCCTGAGGGGCGAGAGGAAGGAAGCCATGGAGAAGATCCTCCGTGATTTCATCGAGAGAGGCTGGCTTAAGCCGTGCCACTCCGAGTGGGCCTCCCCGTGCTTCGTCGTCCCCAAGAAGGTGGCCGGTGAGTGGCGGCTCGTGGTGGACTACCGCGGCCCAAACGCCCAAGTGCAGCATGACAGCTATACGCTGCCCCTCATTGAGGACATGCTGCAAAAACAACACTGGCGGAGGATCTTCACGGTGATTGACCTGAAACATGGTTATCATCAGATGCCTCTCGCCGAGGAGTCCCGTGCCTGCACAGCCATGAGCACCCCACTTGGACCTCTCCAGTGGAAGGTGATGCCCATGGGCGTTACCAACGGCAATGCGGCTTTTCAGCGGATTCTGGAGAACCTGCTTGAGCCTGTGCGTGACTGTTCGGACCCCTTCGTGGACGACGTGATCATCGCGTCCGGGGACCCCAGTATGAGCTATGAGGAGCTCCTGGAGGCACATGAGAGGGACGTCACTCGAGTGCCGGACCTTCTGGTTCGGCACAAGCTCACGGGCAGCAGTGACAAGGCCACCATTGCGGTAAGCGAGGTAGTCTTCGCTGGCCATGTAGTTGGGAACGGGCAGCGAAAGCCCATACCTGGCAAGGTGGCTGCGATTGAGCACTGGGAAAAGCCCAAAACGGTCTCTGAGCTACGGGCGTACTTGGGGTTCTGCAACTACTGCTCGGGGTATATCAAGATGTATGCCGAGTATGCAGCCCCCATGACGACCATGCTCAAGGGCAACCGCGAGGAGACCAAGAAGTGGTCCAAGAAGGCTCTGGTCTGGAATGCTGAGTCCGAACGTGCCTTTGAGGGGATGAAGCAGGCGCTGCTATCCGCAGTGGTTCTGCACCTCATGGATCCTGACCGAGGGTTCGTCCTGCGCACTGATGCTTCCGACTACGCCGTTGGCGCTGTGTTGGAGCAAGTGCTTGACGATGGGAGGCATGTGCCAGTGGCCTTCTGGAGCCGAGTCCTGGCGGAAGGCCAGAGATGGAGGTGGACGCCCCGAGAAAAGGAGGCGTATGCCATCGTCATGGCTCTCAGGAAATGGGCTGAATACATAGCCCTCCATCCCGTCACCGTCTGCACCGACCATCAGAGTCTGCAGTCGTGGCACAAGGAGCACGTGGACACCCCCTCTGGTCCCGCCTCCCGACGGGCAAGATGGCATGAGACCTTGGCCAAGTTCGACCTCACGGTTGTGTATGTTCCTGGCAAGGACAACACCGTGGCGGACTGTCTCAGTAGGTGGGCCTATCCCGCCAGCAAGGGCATGACGGATGTCTCTGCCCATGGCGATGAGGCTGAGACCGCTGAAGCCAAGAGAATCATTGAAATGGAGCGCCTGATGGAGGAGGAGGGTGTTAAATGCTTCGTCGTCATGGCTGCGGATGCCCCCCTCGAAACGAGGATGGGCAGAGCGGTCACAGTACTCGCCCCTGATGGAGCTGAGTCCGACAAGCACCTCTTCCCTGAATCTTGCCTCCAGGACGACTGGACCGACGACTACGCCAAGTCCGAGGCCTTTCAGGCCGAATGTAGGGCTGTGACCGACCCTGATGACGGGCAGAAGTGGCCAAAGGGGCTGACTGAGGAAGATGGCAAGCTCTACCGGAATGGTAAGCTGCTGGTCCCAGAGTCCCGAGTGCTCGAGCTATGCGAGGCTTGGCACCACCACATGCTGCACCCAGGGGTCAAGAAGCAAGCCCTGGACATGCAGCGCCGGTTTGAGATCGACCAGATCGGTCTCTACACCGCCATCAAGGAGGTCAGGAATGGTTGCTCGGTCTGTCAGGCCTGCAATCCTGATAACCGGAACGTCAAGGGGGACGCCCAATGGACTCCGGTGCCTGACCAGCCCATGGAGAGCGTGGCCATGGACGTCTTCTCCATGCCCGAAGTTCACATAGGCAAGGAGACCTTTCACTGTGTGGTCCTTTGTGTGGATCGCCACAGCGGCTACGTAGTAGCCGTTCCGGCACGCAAAAAGGGGTTGCTTGCCAAGGAAGTGGCAGACATGATGATTTGTCATCGGCTGACCGTCTTTGACATCCCCCGCACCATTTGCAGTGACGGAGGGCCCCAGTTTACTGGTGGCTGGTTCAAGGCCATGTGTTCCCTCATGGGAATACGTCATGCCAACAGCGTCGCCTATCTCAGCCGGTCCAATGGCCGGGCTGAAGTGGCTGGACGGCAGCTGTTCGAGAAGCTGCGCAAGAATCACATCACCAATCCACGTCGGAACTGGTTTGAGGAGATGTGGCCCGCTCTGAAGGCCCATCATGACACCCCCACTCTGGGTGGTTTGTCTGCTGACCAGATTCTGTTCGGCAGGGACCCCCTGGGTCGGGGACTTCCCTTGTCTGGTGATGGTATGGCCATGGATGCCAAGGAATTCTTTGCGCGGCAAGAGGCAACGGCGCGGGACATCCGCCAGCAGCTCGAGAAGGCATGCTGAGCGTCAGAAGTCTGCCCCGAGCTCGACAGCGCAAACGTTCAGGGTGGGAGACCCGGTGTGGGTGATCAGACCCCGCCCTATGGGCACCTACCGCACCAAAACCTGGTTCACACCCGGAGAGGTGGTCCGCAGGATTGGTGAGGACACCTACCGCATCAAGGTGGGTCACGGACAGTTCTGGGAGCGCCACGAGAGTCAAATTCGTGTGCGGGAACCCGACCTCCGTGGCCAGCATGTGTCCCTGGACTATGCCGCACATGAGGCTGATTCGGACGACGACTATGCTGAGCAGGACGACTATACCGTCGAAAAGATCCTGGCCCAGCGTCCGAACGCCTCGGCACCCAGAGGCCTGGAGTTCAAGGTTCGTTGGCGAGGCTATGGGCCGTCCCAACACAACTGGGAACCCGTCTCCTCGTTCGTGCCGCGGATCAACACCCCCTTCATGGACTACATCCGCAGGCACAAGACCAAGATCCATGTCTCGGACTTGGCAGCACTCACCCGGGCGATTGCAGCCAGGGGCGCCTGATCACCGCCCTGAGCTCTCCCCTGATGCAGTTTGAGCGCCTGTTAGGTCGACGGATCGTCCCTCACTTGCTTGCTCTCTTCCATCTTCGGGTGACCTGCCACCAGAGTGGCCATATACCCCCCCCCCCGCCTGGGTCCAGAGGAGGATTACCCCTCTCTTCTACTTCTATTCGTCACTCCCCGCCTGCTGAATCCTTCAGAAACCGGGCAGGGCGACTGACCTTCACATTTCCTGAGCTCTTGGGCCCTTGAAGCCCGTACGATGTTGCGCAACGGATGCCGCTGTCATCGGCATTGCGATTTTTTTTTGGTGTGTGGTCTGGTCCCATGGCACTTGCGGGATCAAGAGTAGTCTACGTGTGTCTGCAGACTATATATGGCCTGAACTCAGGCGTTCTCCTGTTCACCCTCCTGCATATGCCTTATCCTAACCGGGGCGTGGTTTGGCGCTCTATCCAGAGTGTGTTTACACGCCTATTACCCCGCTTGTTGCTTACTTTTCTGCCCCCCAGGATATGTGCATCTGTATGTTGCGTATCATCAGCCCATCAGCGCCTTATGGACTGTTTTTTCCCCCCGAGGGGATGCGAATCGGAATACGCAGGCGCCTTGAGCCGCCGTGTACATGCTCTTACATAAGGCCCGGCCTGGACCAGTACCTAAGTACAGATTCTTCTGTTTGAGTGCCCGTGATACCGTGTGCCCTAGTGGCTGTGATGTGCTGAGATCCTGATGGCGCCAGGCAGGAAGCTCAGCTGCCTGACTACAGTCCCAGCGGTCCGCCACTGTCAGTCCCAGTGTGAGCCTACCGACTCGCAGACGCACTTGCAGTCGGGTGGCGACCTCCGTTGTCCTGACCTCGGTCAGTCTGCCTGGGAAACTGGTGGTTTGAGGAGTCGACGCCTCCGCCCAGACTGCATGGGGACTCCCCCATGCATGGCCTTCGTGGTAATGGGGCGAGGGAAAAGACCGCCCTGATGCCCGATCCCTTATGGAGGAGCTCGTCCGGCTTTCACACTCTGGACTCGCGTCGTGGATATGGACATGGTGCGCCCAAGGAAGGACCCGTGGGGACTCTCCCCCAGCCTGCGGCCTTGGAAAGCCTGGGGTAGCCTGATGGATCTTTGTGGTTGCTTTTGACCTGTGGGACCACCTCGGTCGTCGTGTGACGCCTATGTTGGCAGTGTATGCCACTGCCACTGTGGCAGTGACCGTCGCAGCCGGCACCCGGTGCGCCTGGTATGGGTTAACGGGTCCCTTGGATGCCCAACAATTGCCGCCAGGACCAGGGACTTGATACTTGATACTGTACCTCTGATTACTAACCACTACAGCATCATACCTGTTTTACCATGAGTTGTGATGGGCAGCCTAACCCGCAAATCGGCCTGAAGTGAGGATGTGACACCCCCCCCTTCAGAAGATGGTCCTGGGTACCTGCTGCCATGCTTGGGTGCTATCGAGCCCCCCCCAGGGTTTGCTCTAAGGAGGGGGGTGAAGCGGTACCCAGAACCTATGGCCCATGGCCCGGAGGCCTGTGAGCCGTCACATCCGTCCGGAAGCCGTTGACACCGGCTGTCAGCGGGATATCCCTGTTCTCTAATCTGCGGAATCTGGAATCCAATTTCTAACCAATAAATCGAATTAGAATTACCATATTTTTATTGTGTTAGGCCAATTTCAGTCGGAAATCGGTGAAATACCCGATTCCTACCGCGATTTCTAATTGTCGTGAGATCGCTGCCTGATGTCGCCTGTTCGCGCGCCTTCGTCGCTTCTCCGTGGCGAGTTTTGTGAGGGATTTTTCTCGGGTACCTTTGAGGTTCTAAGAGAGCTTAAGGGCTGAATTTAGAGGGTTTTTAATGTACTTTCATCTGGTGTGTTCACCAGAATTTATCGCCGTTGCGTCTTCGAGAAAATCAACGCGCAAGCTTTTCCGTCGATCGCTCGAACTCATGGTTCTCAAGGACCATGAGTTCGGACGGAACCCTACATTCCCCCCCTATGCCTTTCATCCATGGCCCTTTCACGCGGGCATATCATTTTGTATAGGGAAGCGGGCAATGGCGATGTTTTAGGCAGCCTATGGGTCTCGCAAACCCAAGTCGTTTGCGTGCGCAAACGCTAACTTTGTGGCCTTGTGAGCATGAACGTTAATAACCGGACACAATGCTCACAAGACCAAAAACTCTAGGCCATTTTCGTTTTTCGAGCCAACTCAACGATGGCTCCACGCAATTCAATGCGTACCAAAACTCTATTTTCGAAAGAGGGCAAGATTTGGTCGAAAATTAGGCCAAAATGGCCAAATCCCTGAGGCTCGTACTCGAAGCCTATGGGGAGTTGAGCCTCGAACAAAGGCAATATGTAAAGTAGAGACCACGAAGGACATCGTGGATGGTTTGGTTGATTTTTACAACCTTGTCTTCTATTTTGTAGAATTTCGCCTTGTGAGCACGCGTGCCATACTGCCTTCTTGCACACGTGCTCATATGCAAGCACTAACGACACGAGTGGGCGGAGACAATCTAACCATAGTGGGCATATTTGAGGGCACCTACTATGGGCCTACTCCAAACGTGTTTGCTCATATTTTTGTTCCTCAATGACCCAAAGATATGTTCATGCCAATATCGCCGATATATGCACTTTTTCCCATAAATAGTGTGCTTCAAGGATTGAGGTGTTAAAAATGTTTCCATGCTTTGAACCTCAACCCTTGTTGCAAAAGGGAAGCAAAGCTTCGGTTTGCATCCATGCAAAAGCCCGAGGCTCCTTTCTCTTGTGATACGGAGATAAGATATTTGGAGGGACCACTTTTGGGTGAATTTTGGCCGTTTTGCCCAGAATGGCCACAAACCCCTTCTCCCCCTGATTTCGCCCCCGAGGTTGCGTGCGCCACTTGACCAAGGGTAAGAGAAATTCGGAGAGGGCACATAAACCCGCATCGAATGGGGTGTTTCCCCATGTGGCCTCTACTCTCGAAGGGAGAGTTGTGAGTCACCCAATTTGGGGTATGCTGCCATTCTGCCCCATTTGCGTGTCACTCTCCCTCCAATGGGGAAAATGGCTAGAGGCAACCATGAGGGCTGGCAAGTGGCATATATTGGGACCTAAGTCCCATGTATCTATAGCATCTTTGGTTGAAAGGATCCTCGCCGTGGCGTTGGAGATATGGAATCATGAGTGCGGGCCATTTTCGCCAAATTTCGCTGTTTTTGCCATTGTGTACCATATTGGAATTAGCATATCTCCATGGGGCATGGGATCTAGCCAGGAAAGAGGGGGCAATTATTGCAGCATATGATGAAGGGTTGAACGCCATTGAGGTTTGTATTTGCTCCTCTGGCTCATCCGGAGTTATTCAACTTTTGGTGCGATCCATGATCCCCCCGTTTGCACCGCATGCCCCTTTCTGCCCGGTCCGCGTGTTCATCCCCTTGGTGAACAGTAAGCAGCCAGCATGACAGCAAGCGATAACCAAGGGCATGGGACGGAAGGGGATATCAAGGGTCGTGAATCAAGGCTTGGCGCGACAAAATGGCCAAGGTTTCCTACCCTGGACGGTCGCCCGAGACGGCCGATTTTGCCATTTTGGCAATCATGACCCCACTTGACGAACCCGTGGTGTCCTGATGCCGGGACCTCAGAGGGAACCAGGTTGGGTGAGGGCTCGAGCGAGTTCGTAGACGAAGGGCATAGGGTCAGTTGCCTCGTCCCCACCTCTGGCGGGTCCGGACGAGGGGTCAATTTTGGAGATTTTTGAGCTAATATCAGTTTGGGCTGAAACAGCTCATTTTCAGCTACGAAATCCTAGGGAATAATGGCGGGGCCATATCTCTGACTCAGAGGTGAGTTGGGACATGCTGTTCAGGGAGCATGGGGGGTCACTGTCGGTTGGCCGTGGAGCCTCTTGGTTCTCAGGAACTCGCCTGTGGCTGGGCAGGACATCTCCCCTATTGGCAGGGTTTCAGGGTCCGGACTGAGTAGGGCATGGGTTGTGTTTGAGCCCCCGCCCCCACCAGCCACTGAGAGGGTCGGACCTGGGATTGGGATATGAGTTGGGACTGAGTGTCTATTGTCCTGCGCGGCCCTTACCCCAATCCAGTCTTAACCCCATGTGTACATATACTGATGTGTTGCTGTACATACTTTCGTTTCCTTGTTGCAGAGTGGCAACGATCCTGAAACGCTTTGTCACATGACACGAGCGTAATTGATGCCCCTGTGAGCGCAGTGCTTTGCCTGCCTGCTTGCTTGTGCGTGTCCACCGCAGCGTCCCGTGGCCAGGCCCCCCACGGAAACGCGTCATTATGTAGCTTTGCATATTCAGTTGTACACATGGGCATTCTGAATTCTGATCTTGCGTTGAAAGAACACTACAGATCACATCTGGAGATCAAAAAGGTGCCAAAATTAGAAGCTCGACCTCAAGACAAAAGGGGAGGCAATCCACGGTATAGTATCAGAAAAGTCTTATGCTTAGTGCCCAGAGGTTTTGCGCTCCAGAGTAGAAGAAGGCATGAAGACCCAACATTCCGTTGCCGTCTTGTCACGGACGTTGTGTAGCCCTAAGGTGATGCTACCCGGTTGCCAACTGCAGACCATCCGTTGTCCTAGAGGTAGGCATGTATTACAAAGGGGAAGGGTTCAAAGTCCGGGGAGGGGGGGTTCTGCACCGACTCATCCTCCTCCTAAGCTTGTCTTGATGGCTTGCTCTTGTTCTAACCAAAAGGGGCCAAAAAGGAAAGCCCATTCCTTGCATTCTCTTGCAGATAGAACAGTGGCCCGGAAAACACGGAAAAAGTACTTGTTGAATGTACAAGCACATTGTGATATTGCGTTTCTGACGAGCCCACTGTAAAACCCACTCTTTAATCCCTTCGTGAGCTGGAGCTGGATCCTAAAGACTCACTTATGTCAGTTCTGCAATTGTCCACAACAGTCAAAGTCCAAAGCATTGATTTCCTCATAGGATCCTCACCTCTCTTGCATTTTCTTCCCTTGTCAACCCTTGGCTTAGGCAATTCCGCGACACGACGCTTTTTATTGTGCTTTTGCAAACTCCAGAATAATCATATTCATCCCATAGTGCTGCATCCCTGGCCACTGGGAACAACATTGCCATATTTGGCATCAGCAACCTCATACGATCATGTTTCTTGATGTGGCTCAACGAAGGAAAAAAGCCATTCCAGATCACATAATCCGGTAGCCAAGGCCAAACAAAGCCAGGGGCCCATTGAAAGTGGAATGGCTAAAAAATACCCCACCTCGCAGAGGTTGATTTATCAACGCTACGCGATTCCGTATGTACGAGAAATCGCCACATACTCCCCAATTTTGGGACTTTCTGGGCCTATTCAGGTACCCTTCGTGAAGGGTTGGAATTGGCGGTTTAACTGTTTGTGAAATCATTATTTTGTCCAATGAGCGCAAACCTCTGGTGAGCTTTTGGTCCAGACCCCCCTAGAACCCCTCGACGTGAAACCAACTTTTTTGAACTTTCGAAAGAGGTTTGGGGGGGGGGGTGCGCTAAGGAGGGGTGGTGACCAAGGTCGTCAAAACCACCAACATAGCAAGAATGGCTCAAAAGTGCATAAACTGCAAAAGCGGTCGTCCCAGTCCGCCCTATACAAACCCCAGGGAGTTGGGACCCAGAAAATTTGTTGCCCCTGAAAAGGGACATCATACACCGTACATCACACTGTTTTTCGAGGGTACCTACAGTGTGATAAGCTTCTGTGAAGTGATGAGAACTTCATAAGCTGGTTTGAGGGATTTTTTGGAGTGATTTCAGGGTAATTTGAGCCTTTTTCCTTGGTCCTACTAGCTTGATCAACTAGCACTCCAGGGGAGAGTAAGAAAACGTCACTGCCATGTCTTTAATGGGGTATGTTATCCAGGGTAATTACTCCCTAAACCTAGGGAAGTTATGAAGACTAACACTTAATCATTAGAATCACTCTTATTGAGGTTTTAAGTACATTTTTCAAGGTAACCAGGGTTATAACCCTAGCCCCCCATGAAGTTCACCCCTACCACTCAGGGGAGCGGAGGTATCTTCCTTCATGGAGGTAATACCGAAATACAATAGGCATTTCATGCCTTGGGCCCTGGTGTTTAAGCCTACTGGTCTCCCATCCTAGGACCCCTATACTCAATGGTTTTGCCTACTTATTGTGGGCCTACTTTTTAACTGATTCTGAATTCAGTTGCTTGGCCATGCTGGCCAAGCCATATCCTGTGTGTGGCCCAACCTACATGCCCCAAATTCCTGACCTACTCCATTGCATGTCCAAAGGTGCACATGAGGTGCTTGAGACTGATTCTGTGGCCAGCCCTATGTCAGTTTTCCATATAAAAATAATTCGTTTTGTCCTTTTGTGATGGAACCTTTGTACTTAAGCTTGCATTGTCTATCTGCAGCCCCTCTGTGATACATTGGATTTCAAAACTATTCATTGATGCGATCCATATCCTGTTCATGCTCTACTTGCCGCTGTGGTCCTGTTTTCCAAATCCAAAACCTGCAGGATTTCATCCAACCCTTTAAGGATATTCGTTCTGGAACTGTGGCGGCATTCAGGGCTCTACAATCCACCACTAGGCGGGAAGCGTCTGTGCTGGATTTGTCAGCAGGTGGGGGTTTTAGTCAGAACTCATGCCGCCCTCCAACCAACGGAACTCATGAAGATTGCGATCAAGTATCTTTCGCAGGGCATCCACTTCGGTGCCGTGGAGATAGAATGGACGTTGCTTGTGAACCTTTGACCCTTGGATTATCTCGCTCTTGGCTTCCCCATGTTTACCTCGACTTGGCGGGTTTTTCCACATCTTCCCACTCAGCACGTCATCTTTCTAATCTTCGAACACTGTGTCCCTTCTTGCAGCTATCTTGTCTCCGTCGACCTGATTCCCACATTTGATCACCGACATTGTGTCCATCAATTTGCGAATTGTCGGTCGTGGTCTCATGTTCTTGGCCACTTCATTCCAAACTTCCTCGTCGCATTGTTGGTGAATGAAGGTCATCTGAGCGCGCTCCTCAGTGGGGTCTCAGCAATGAAGGGAGTCGTCACACTTTCTGAGTGTCTTTTTTTTTTCGATTCACCCTCAGCATTTTGTTGATGGATCCACCAGTAGTCCAGGCTTTCCAGTGATTAGTGAAAAACCTGGGCTGTTCAAGTTCTGGAGCCTTTCCCGCAGTTTTCAAATCATCACCTCAATTCCCGAGTCCAAATCCACGATTGCAACCTTTCAATTGACGCCAAGCCGCCTTTTCGTTCATCTCGAGAACATCATGAATTTCACCCTATTTGGAGGCTTCAAAGCCGCCGATGATGGCCCTTCAAAGCTATTTGACTATTATCCGTCACACCTCCTTCAAAAACACCAAGCCTCAAATTCGCCGTTACAGACACGCTTTCCGTCACGCCAATTTGAAGCCGTTGAAGGCAAAATACTTGACACACGCCAACGCATTTTCGTTCCCGAAGTTTACCGGCGTCTACAAGACTACTCCAAATTCTATCTGGATGTGGAAGGCACCAATATTATATCCGCCTTTGTTGGAAGCAACTCCACGGAAATTCTAGACCGAGGCAGGGTCTCTTCTGTTGCGCACAAAAAATACAACAAGCTTGAAAAGCTTTTGTTCAAACACAAGCGTTTCTACCTAAAGCCGTATGAGTTGGACTACTGTCAAACCGAAGCCAAGAAGTCTCGACCTACCGCCAACCCGTGGGCTAAACAATTAAGCCAAAGAAGAAAACAAAGACCTCAAAGGATGGTTCGTTATTCCAGCGTGGGACGTTCAAGTGATTGCCGCCACCTTTCGCATGCTGGGCTCAACTTCCGCCCTTTTTCCTCTCCTTCCCTACGATTCTAGCGTGATATGTATGCACGGAGCACAACTCCGGGACGCCTACAAGGTCAAAAAGGACGGCAAAGACTCCTACGAGTTCCGCACAAGCTGCCATCAAACGATGCGTTATGTTTCCTTACTCCTAAACACCTCTTCATTTGACGGGTGTCGATATGAAGACATCAATTTTAAAGTTGAACCCTTCCGCTTCGCCGCCAAGCACGCCCATCCAACGGTGCGGGACCTCCGGTTGCTGAAAACACTACGGTTTGAGGTGAGCATAGAGTTTCTTGATCACATTGAGCCTTTGCTGCCGGAAGAGAGAGACAAACTCAACCAAAACAACGCAAAATTGGAGACGCCCGTGCATTCATGAAGTTAATGAACGAAATGTTTGTCCCCGCGCTAGCAAACGTATCGGTGAACACCAAGAATGCTTACTACCCGTTTGGCCACATAGTTCATTCCAAGAGCCCGCATTGGGCCTACTACTGGTTTGATTGGGACCTCCCATCCCCCTTTGCTGACGAGCTCATGTTTAAAGTCTGCAAGTGCGCCCAATTCCTCACCGGGGAACTCCTTGCAATGGACATGCACGCTTTGCCGACTACCGAAGTGTATCGAGCCGTGATCGCTAGGGACCGGAAGGAAAGAAACAAAGACCTGCAAGCCCCGGAAATGCTCACCATGATGATCGCCAACCTACCCAGAGGACGGGGCGCCTCACCGCCCTTAGAAGCGATGTTTCGGTCTAAAGATTCCCTGGTCGTGGCGATTGACACCACTCACGCGCCGTGCGACGTCGTGAAAACCGGGGTCCAAACGTTAGCTATCCGCCTCTTCCAGTCATGCAGCATTGTTCTCTTTCATGGCATAGATGGGCAATTGGTGCGGTTATTTGTCAGGATCGGACGGCAACACGAGGTCCGCGCCTTCGGGCACCCCCAAGCGAGCCCACGCAACGCCGGCCCCGCCCTCATACAACTCGTCTAAAGCCCCAAAGACCGCTGTGGTCCTAGTGGCCCCAAGACCGGCGCACGCTCTCAACTTGCGCGTCCAAGCGGGGTTTTCTTGGCCCCTACGTGTCGTACGAACCCACGCGGCCTTCCTACGAGCACCAACAAGCCCACCTCGTGGTCTACGAAAAGGAGGAATCCGCGCTGCTAGCGCATGATTTCAAATATGGAGACGCTGCCTTTGCCCCACTTCACCGCAACCTCCTCGCCCTCGAGAAGATCCTCCCCGCTCAAGACCCGGATGTGGCCGAGCACGAGGAACCCATCATGCAGCGCCTCCAAGCGGGCGCCGCCTTGGGGTCCACGGCCTTCGTGTCCCAACTTGTCTCCGCCCTCCGTGATAGGCCCGCGACGGGGCTGACTGAGAGCATCAGCAAGTGGAACGCGGCACGGGACGACGCCGATGCCGCTACGCCAACGCCGGGACCAAGCCGCATCGAAGAGATGTCCGAGACCGGCGTCCCGCTGTCTGCTGCGCTGGGGGGCGAGGCGACCACCCTCCTACCCCCCGTCCACGATGCCCCCACCCTCGCCCCGGAGATACAAATCGACCCCCGCCTCCCTACTGGTTTTTATTACGTCCGCGATGTATTCTCCGAGAGCCAAGAGGAAACAGTAAAAAAGGTTCTCCACGACAACACGTGGGAGAAATACCACGGACGCTCAGTCCAACACTTCAGCCACGCATACCTCGGCCCGGGCAAAGTCACCGCCACGTCCCCCGTCCCGGAAGAGCTTTCCTCTATCCTCCAAAGCTACAATGCCGCGCTGGAGCAGCTAGGCCTCTCGCACCCTCCCCCCAACCAAATCACGGGCACAATGTATCTCCCGGGAGAGGGCATCGGCTACCACAGAGACGACCCCTTGCTGGGCGACCCGGTGTCCATTTTTGGCTCCCAGTCAGACACCACAATGTTCTTTAAAAACCCCTCCAACGGGGACTCGTTTCGCATCCGCCTCTTTGCCCGGTCTCTTCTTGTCCTCACGGGGGCCGCACGCCATGAGTGGCACCACGGGATACCCCGACGGAGGGAAGACGAAGTGTTTGGGTTGACTGTCCCTCGTACCATCCCTCGGCTCGCTCTAATCCTCTGCCACATCCCAGAGGCAAGCTAATCCAAGAAAGCCAGAGGGCCGGGTACCCGCCTCCGGCACTCTCCAGCCCCCTCTACCTGGAAACACAAGACTCAAGGTTCGGTGAAACACCGGCCCAGTCACGGCTTCCCCCATCACCGGCAAGGGGCTAGACAAAGAGCTCGCCTCAGCCGGGGTACCGGCCGACCAAATTCAGCATTTTCGTTGCCTTAGCCAGCCCAGCAAGCCCAACCCCCCAGCGACCCCCCAGCCCCCCCCTATCCCGCCCCCCCCCAGGTTCCGTACGCGCCTACAGAAGGGGTCTCAACGGCCTCACCGCCCCCCCATACCCCTCCCTTCAGAACTGCGTTTCCTGTCCCACAACTTGCAGAAGAAACCTATACTGAGCAGCCAAATTCTCCGACACCTCAAGAACAACTTCGACATCCTCTTCCTCCAAGAAATCAACCACGCCCCCATCCTCCCCAACGTATACGCCTACGGATCGGGGACTAAGGCCACCATTGTTTCGAACATCACCCAAGACAAACACTCCAGAGGCGAGCTCGGGTCCGTTTTGGTTTGCTCCCCCCGGCTCTCCCGTTTCATTACCCCCCTCCCCCAACTCGATATGGAGGGGCTGCTGGCGGCAGCCGTTCTCACCCTCCCAGGGGCCCCGCCGACCTTGTTGGTCTTGGTATACGCCCCAAGCGCAGACATCCACCGCTCAAAAATTGAAAGCATCCTCCGCCCACTCATGCATCAGTATCCCAACCACGTCCTAGGCGGGGACACCAACTGCATAATGTGCCCTGAGCTGGACGGAGCGAACCTCCGAACGGACAACGAGTGGCCATGGCTCCGCAGGCAGGTCACGAGCAACCCGCCATGCCTCATCGATACCATCCGGCACTTTCACCCGACCGAGCGGTTCTTCTCCCGATACCCCAACCCGTACAGGGCAAGCAGCAGCCGACTCGACCATATTTTGCTCTCCCCGGCGGCCTCAGAATTTTTTGCCCCCACCTCTGCAACCATCCAAACTGACGACAAAACGTCAGACCACCACCCAGTCAGGTACACCTCTCAAGTCCCCCCCCAACCCTTCTCCGAAAAATCCCACCACTAAGAGGAACGTTTTCCGCAAACTGACGGAGCGGGGGCGCTCCAAGCACCACGACTCCCTTGCCCCCCTGGCGCGGTGGTGCGAGTCTACCCTCCCCCGCTTCGTGTCTTTATCCTCGGCAGACATAGAGCTCTTCACAGATGTGGTGCTGGAAGAAGTAGCGACCAGCTACCACAATATCACCACCCCGTCACACCCCATATCCTCGGCTCTGGTTAAGAAAATCAAAGCGTCCCTGCACTCCCTGCCCCCCCCCAACCATCCCGGCTACCCCGCTTCCATGGACACGCTCAACAAACTCGTCAAGGAGTGGGAAGCCAAAGTGAACAAGGCCGCAACCACCAAAATCCATCGGTGCCTTGTGCGGAAAACTAGGATCAAACACACCTTCAACGAGGCACTCAACCCTGTGGAACGCGGTGAAATAATGCTGAAGCGTCCGGGCACCACACAGCTCGTCTCCACCCCAAAAGAAGTGGGCTCTATTTTCTCTTCCACACTCCTCACACTGGGGGGCAACCTCGAATACCAACCCCGAGCACACTAGTGGATCGCCTGCTCACACACTCCCCCACCTGCCCTGAACCCACAAATCACAGCCCTCTCCCTGACATTACCTGGGAATCATTCCGCAACACGCTCAAGAGGTCAAAGCCCAACAAGGCTGGGGGGCGGGACTTCACAAACAACTACACTTTGCACGTCTCCACCCCCTCCTATCCAACAATTCATTTGGAGAGTATGCAACCACTACCTCCACCAGCCCTTGCCCGACAAATGGCTTGAAGCCAACATTATCTTGCATTTTAAGAAAGGAGACGTGATGAACCCTGTAAATTACAGGCCTATAGCCTTGCTGAACAGCGTTTACAAAATAATTGCAAAACACGCCAACCGGAAACTACTGGCAGCGGCCATCGAACACTCCATCATACACCTCACCCAGTTCGGCGGGCTTCCCTACTGCAGGTGCCAAGACCACTTTTTTAACCTCCTATCCACGTTTCGGGAATCAGTCGGTAGCTACAGCCTCTACATTGATTTCAATAAGGCTTTCAACTCCGTCCCCCACACCACCCTCTTCACAGTGCTGTCCCGCCTGAACTTTCCAACGCCCCTTGTAAGCCTCCTTCAATCCTTGTATCGTGCCCCCCGCGACTTTCAGGTGGTGTCAGGGCACACCCACTCCTCCCAGCTGCAAACCGGAGGTGTTCGGCAGGGATGCCCCATGTCACCCATCCTTTTCTGCCCTTACCTGAATGTGCTCCTCTTCGCCTTGCCGTCTCACGTCACTGCACCCCCCTCCCCACACGAACAGGGCCACGCCTTTGTTGACGACCTCCTCTATCGACCAGAGGATGGGGACCGCATACAGCAAATTTTGAATTTCTTCCACACGGTTGCCAGGGAGTGGGGTTTAGACTTTAACCTCAGCAAAACTGAGATCCATGCTATGGGAACAGCCCCCCCCAGAACCTTCACCTCCCCCTTGGGCACCCCCCTATCAACAACCAACCAGAAGACGGGGCAACCACACAACTGCTACAAGTACCTAGGGGTGTACATCTTCACCGCCAACCACGAGGCACAAACACCGGCATTGGCCAAGTCGGAAATACGCCCATTATTCACAACCCTCCAACCCCTCCGGCTCACCCTTTTGGAGTACGTTCTCTTAGTAAATGTCCAACTCATCCCTATTCTTTCCTACCGCCTCATGGCACAGCCCCTGGCCCTGAACAAGTTGAGACCCCTCCAGGCTATGATCTCGCAAAATATTGCGCATGACCCCTCCCCGGACAAAGCTAACAGGATTTCCCGCCTTGTCTCTCCTAAGGCCTGCTACACCCCCCGCCACCAGGGAGGCTTGGGACTCCGCCATTTCACTTTTTCCATTTGCATGGCCCTGGTGAACACCGCAATCAGGTACCTCAACTGGGACGGCCCGAACTCAACAAACGAAGCTTTTTCCGAAGCAATGCTCTCCACCACACGCAACCCAATCCAGGACACCGTCATGGACGCGTGCCACACCATAGGCCTCCGATACCACAACACCAGCCTCTGGGCCTCCTGCCCCCCCTCTCTCTTCCTCCCGAAAGAAAAAGTCCAGGTCCGGTTCCTAGCCACCAAAGCCGGCACCACAATACAGGAAGTTCGGCAACAGGCTGAAACGAAAACCCCAGGACCTAGGGTTCGACCTAGGAACAGTCACGGGGGTGCAAACAGGATCGGCCACACCCCAAGTTTTGGACGGCAACACCCACATCATCAAAGACCCCGGCCTCCACCGCAACGAGAAACAGTACGCCTTTCAAAACCCAGCTATTTCTGTCCGCCCCCAACTGGCAGGACGCCACGAACTGCTGACCCCCCCCCTTCTCCACCCCCAAGAGTACATCCTCAACCCCCCCCCCGGGCCAAACGGCGGAGTCCTACTTGATTCGTCACTGCACGGCGAGCTGTACCGGCTCCCAGATGAACCTCAGTCCCTTGACCCCGACGACCTCGAAGAAATTGGTTGTGAAACAGCCCTCGCCCTCCTCCACACATCGTCCCCCAGCACGACATAGGTGTACTTGGATGGCTCAGCGGGCGCCTTGGGCTACGGATCTGCGGCCACTCTGTTTTTTCCGAATGGCTCCAGATGGGTGCTGTGCCAAACGTCCCCATACCAGTCCTCAGAGGGATCGGAGATCAGGGCGGCTATTATGTTGCTACGGTGGGCCCTTGCATCTCAACCGCACCTCACCTTTGCCGTGCTCTGGGACAACCTCCACGTTATCACTGTTCTCTCTCCGAGCACCCCCCCAGGCCTCCCATCACGCTCGCCAGCCGGCACATGAGAATCCTCTCTTCAGTCCATCCAGGCCTCCCTACGCCCAGGGATGATCCAGGGTTGGGGCTGGATCAAGGGCACGCCGGGTTTGTGGGGAATGAAATCTCAGATGCTTACTCAAAGTGGGCCGTCCACGTGATGATCTGGGACACCTCCCTCCTCCCCCCCCCCCCCCGATAGGGTGCATATCCAGAGGCCCCCTCTCCGTCATACACAAACTGACTACCACCTCAATCAAGCACCTCCCCCCTCGTCACAAACACGAAAACGTCCACACACCCTCCAACTTCCATTTTTACAACCACACTTCATGGTTCAAAGGCCTCCCCTTCAAATGGTCCTCCGGAAACTTCAACATGGCGCCGTTTGTTTTCCACGACAACTTGCGCCCTGGCCATTGCCACGCTTGCCCCGACCCGCACCCAATTGATGTTATCTCTTTCGTCTCACACTGCCCAACATGCCAACACCTGGTGCAAACCTACATTCAATGCTGGCGCCCCCCCTTCACCACGGTGGTGTCCCAATGGTGGTCCGCGACCACACACGTCGGGGAAAGGCGCAATTTCGTCCGGGGGCTGGTCCCCATGTCCCTGTACACGAAACTCACAACCCCCCCTTCGGCAGAAGAAAACCAGCACACTGTCATGATTTAAAACTCGCCCTGATGGCTCGTGTTCCCCTGCTCCTCAATGCTCTCTACCGCACGCTGAAATGGCTAAAGGACCATCCCCCCTAGCCCCACTCACCCCCCCTCAAGGGCCCAAAGCTATGGAGACGCCCCTGGTCGCCTTACAGCACGTCACACACCGCCCAACAGTGCCCCCCCCCCGCCTACCACCCCCCCCCCTCCCGGACAAAGTTGCACACAAGTCTCCAAAGCGCCCCCGTCCCCCATCCCCTGCGGCACACACCAAAGCTCGAAAACACGCCCGCCAGCCCCCAAGGCCTGTCCGGCCTCTATCGCTGAAACGCAGTACCACAACCCGATCCCCGCCCCCCAAACGGCCGCTCACAATCCGGGACATGTTCAACCCCCCCCCCCCCCCTCGACCAGCAACCCCCCCGCCGCCTCCGCCCCCGTTTCCGCCCCTTCTCCCCGCATAACAAGGTACTTCGCACCAGTCCCCCCTCCCCCGCGAGCACAGACTCACAATCGTCCTCACCTGCATCCAACGTGTCATCTCTTTGAAAAAGCCACACTTACGCGCTTCTCTCACGCCAGCCCTCGACAGTACTAACCCGGCGCAACCAATCAGTACTACTACACTGGCACTCACCAGTCACTTCGGCAAATGAGTCCCTCCCCCAAGCCACCCCCCGTGCTCAAGCCGTCATGCTCGAACCCCCAAGCCGCAACCGTACCGCCTTCGGAAATCAGGCAGAAATTCCGGCTCTGCGGTTGTCTATTGAAGCGGTACCCAGAACCCCATGGCTAGGGTAGGGCATACAACCGGTCTCCGGTCCACTAACCCCATGTACGGAAGGGAAGACGCCCGTTGACGCCCGGTGCCAGCCCAACGGGAGCGTGTTCCGTGCCGTAAAGCCCCGCATCGGCAACCGATGTGCCGCCAGCGGAGATTTATATATCAGAATATCAGGAATCAACAGGGTCTTATTTTCATATTGTTTCCGTCAGTTTTTACGCTTCTGTTCTGATATTCACTATTTTGACAGCTGGCGGTTAGTTCGCGACTTTAGCGTAGCCGCCAGTTTAACTGTTATATACAGATATTTTAGCGCAATCCGTGACGAAGACTCTAAAGTCTTCAGGAATTGCATTGATGCATTTTCACATTCTACACTCGCAACCTTAATCCGAATTTTTCAGAATGTCAAAATCGGATTTTCGACTTCGACATCCCCGCACTTGATTTGACCTCTTTCGAGTGGACCTACGTGCTTCCCTATGCACGAATCAACTTTCCTTTTGTCTTGCCCTCCATTTGTCTTAGAGATATGGGCAAAACAAAGTTGATTCGTGAGGCCACCTGTGAGGGTCATATCTCGTGCTACTTGCCAGGAATGACAATAGGGAAGCATGGGATGTATTCACAATACTCCCGACGTAATTTAGAAAGCTTTATAAGCCTTGCGTCTCCACACGTGCGCGCTAGCGTAATGGATCATGGTCAAGAGGGTAGAGTTTCCGTTATAACTCTTTGGCCATGATATTGCGTGCGTTAAGGTAACTTTCGAGTGTAGCGCGCGAGTGTTGGTGTTGCATGGGACCTTTCCTTGAGTTCCTATGAGTGATTGACACAAAGTTATGCCCTTGGAGGGGCATGACATATCGTGGGGGGAGCTACCTTATTGGGCAATATGTGGTATGTGCCATGTGTTGTATTGCGTGCCCATTTGGCGGGTTTGGCTAAGAGCGATACACCCACCAATGGACCTCATATTGCATGAGGCCCTTCCTTATACTCCCCACGATCAATTGCAAGCCTAACCTTCGTGGAGGGAAGCTTGTGTGGCGATCCCAAAGCGATGCGTTGGGAGCAAGGTGTGTGTTTTGCAATTTTCCATATTTTCATGTGCCCACTTGGGAAGTAGCGCTCGTGACCTTTCAAAGCGCCCCAAGTGGAGCACATATGTGAAATCAGAGGTCATTGGTGTCAAGTTATTGTGTTTAGAAGGATTGGTCGATTACTCAATCCAAGCCGAAGATATTATAATATATTTGTGCGCCTCTCAAGGCACTTTTGGGTGTTTTTTCGCCAATATTGCTATTTTTTGCCCGTCATGATGTCAAGTGGCGACCGTGTATCTCAACATTGCGCTCAATCATGACCCAGTTATGTGGTGGGGGTACATGCTTCGGTGCCCAACATATCTTCGACCCGGCGAATAACTCCTCTTGGGCTTGGCATACCGTGGCCGCCATGTTGGCAATTTGGGACTATCCCATATCATGGGCTCACTTGGCGACCCTGCCATTCCCAAAACCTGAGGAGTTGGGCGACGCCGAAAAAGATATGTTGGACGCATACGACTTGATACCAATCCTATGGCACACTCCGGTCCAAGTCGTGCATGTGCCTCATTTGCCCCTACCATGAGTGTGCGCATTTTCGGCCATTTTGAGCATTTCTCCACATTTTCTGCCCGCCGTGCACTATGTTCCGCCCACCCGTGCACGCCAAACGCATGGACCAATGGACCATATAAGACATGGGTGTTATGCATATTGGTCCCCATGGTTCACACACCACGTGGGCGAAGCGGAGCAACCTTCGTTAAGGTGCTAGCCCAAAGTGAGTGTGGACAATTTTGCCATTTTGGCATTTGTGGACCCAATTGGGATTGTCACCACGCCAAGTGGCATGGGGATCTTTGGGAGCAAAAGGGCATGGGGGTCTCAGTTAGACTCCCGCCAGATCGCGTATGGAATGGCGAATCCGATCTCCAAGCGGGCGTGGAGATATACTATTGGGAGCACCCCCGAATTTTGGCTCATTTCGAGCAGCCAAAATGACCCCCTTTTGGGACCCCAATTTTACCCCCCCCCGTGTGGTCAATCGGCGGCCCCATGTCTCTATGCCCACACGGAGCCGGGACCCAATTTCAAGTTGTACACTCAGAGAAAAGTCCCAGATCCTGCCTCCTATCCCGTGGGTCATTGGCCTTGCCCTGGCCGGGCGAGCCACGCGTGAGAATGATGCCAATTTTGGTGATTTTGGCATCATGACCCCACTTGACGAACCCTCGGTGCCCCGATGTCGGAGTCTCAGAGGGAACCTGGTTGGGTGAGGCCTCCGAGGAGTTCATACTCAAAGGGCATAGGGTCAGTTGCCTCGTCCCTACCTCTGGCGGGTCCAGACGAGGGGTCAATTTCGGAGATTTTCGAGCTAATTTCAGTTTGGGCTGAAACAGCCCATTTTCAGCTACCAACTCCTAGGGATAATGGCGGAGCCATATCTCTGGCTCAGAGGTGAGTTCGAACCTGCCATTCAGGGAGCATGGGGAGTCACTGTCGGTGAGCTTTGGACCTCCTTGGTTCCCAAGAACTCGCCTGTGTCTGGGCGGGACAACCCCCCTATCGGCAGGGTTTCAGGGTCCGGACTGAGCAGGGCATGGGGTGTGTTTGAGCCCCCGCCCCCACCAGCCACTGAGAGGGTCGGACCTGGGATTGGGATATGAGTTGGGACTGAGTGTCTATTCTCCTGTGATGCCCTTACCCCAGTCCAGTCTTCACCCCATGTGTACATATCCTGATGTGTTACTGTACATACTTTTGTCCCCTTGTTTCAGAGTGGCAAGGATCCTGAAACGCTTTGTCAGATGACACGAGCGTAATTGATGCCCCTGTGAGCGCAGTGCTTTGCCTGTCTGCTTGCTTGTGCGTGTCACCGCAGCGTCCCGTGGCCAGGCCCCCCACCGGAACGCGTCAAAAGCGTTTCACCGCCGCGGGGTTACCCATCCCTCGCGTGCCACTCGGGGCCACCAACCCCGAGCAGCGCGGCGCAGCACCTCGCAGCTCGCAGCTCGCAGCGCAGCGCAGCGGTCTGCAGCGCCGCCCAGAGCATCGCCCTGAGCGACCACGGAAGTGCCGCGACTGTGTAGGAGGTGGACTGACCAGGACTCCCTCATCAGCGAGTCCTATCGGCCGACCAGCAAGGCCGCACACCCAGTCGCATCAACCACTTCCACAACCACCGGCCGACCAGCACCGGCCGCACTCCCAGTCCGGTGCTACATCACGCACCTCAACAACCACCCCAGGACCACTCCATCGAGAGCACCGATGGTGAACTGGGACGTGGCGGGCAAGACCTGGCCGCAGCCCCACCCCCATGTGGCGCGCCCACTGCGTGGGTTGCGGTGGGGGCAGCAGTACCGCCACAGCAATCCCCAGTGGGAAGGCGGCATGCTCGGGAGCTTCGAGCTCTGCGAGGACATGGGCGAGGACCGCCTGCGGGCAGTGGAGGAGTGGCTGCGGGCGGAAGGGTATGAGTACCGCTTCCGCCGCAAGCGCTGGAGGACCTGGACCCGCCCGGACAGGCCCGGCGAAGGGCTGCGCCCTGACGGGATCGAGGAGGACAAGAAGCCCAACGATCAACGTCTCCATGCCGGACATGATCGGGAAGGAGTTCCCGGAGCTGGGGAACGAGCGCAGGCTGCAGGGCAGCAGTGCGTCTCCTGGGAAGGAGAAGCGTTCCTCCGGGGACAGGAGGCGGGACAGGAAGTGGCGGGAGTACCAGGAATCCCTGGCCGCCGAAGCCGCCCAAGGCGCCAGGGGCGGAACCCCAGCCCATAGCCCCCAACGGGCCAATGGCGGTCACCAATCCGGCCACACCACCCTTGGTGACTTCCTGGAAGTCGCCAAGCAGACCAAGGCCAAGCCCCGTCCGCTGCTCCTGAGGAAGTCAGGCCCCAGCAGCGACGTGGAGTCGGCCCACCGCGGGAGGATGCCGGCCGACCAGGCCGGCTCCAGCAGCAGCGTCGCTCCCGACCAAAGGGACGTGGCGCGCGCCTGTGAGCGCGCCTGTGGGGTGCCCTGCAAACTTTGGGTTGCCCGGCAACGGGCCACGCAGTGGAAATCTGCCGTGGAGGGCGCCGCGGGCATCGCCCAGCAGGAGGCTGCGGAGTGGGCGCATGGCATGGCCATCCACGCCTCGACCGTGGCGGCCATTGCGGCCGGACTCACGGCCGCAGCTGCCCGTGAGGCAGCGATTGCCCAGGTCAAGGGTGAGGTGGCGGCAGCCGACGAGGAGGCCCGCCTGACGCAGGAGGCCATTGCCTGCAAGGTTGCCGAGGTGAAAGCGCTGGAAGAGGCGCTTGCCCAAGAGAAGACAAAGAAGGAGGCGGAGGAAAGGGCCCACGCCGAAGCAACGGCTAAGGCCCAGGCGGACGCCGCCAAGAAGGACGCCATCGAGGCCGCACGACGGAAGGTCGCTGAGGAGAGGGCCAAGACAGAGGCGGAGTTGGCGGCGTTGGAAGCGCAGAAGGCTCGGCTGCAGCAGACCCGGGAAGCCGAGGCGGCTCGTGCCCGAGAGGAGGCCGAAAGGCGAGCTGCCGCAGCCGACGCCGCCGCAATGGAGGAGGCAGAGGCCAAACTCCGCCGCGAGACTCCCCCGGGAGGATCACGAGTGGAGACCCTTCGAAAGCTTTTCGAAGGGGACGCCTCCTCCAAGATGACGCTGGACGAGGTCGACACGGGCAGCAGTGGGAGCAGTGGCCCCACTGCCTACCGACGGCGGAAGGGTAAGGGGAAGACCCCCGAGAGGCCAGGGAGGCCAGCGGGCGGACACCCTCAAGACAGCGACCCCTTCTTCACCGCCAGCGACGGGGATGAACGAGGCCGCCGACAGCGCCGAGGAGTGGCTGGCGGAGGAGGCGGAGACGTCCCCATGGAGCCGGAAGGTGAGGATGAGGATCCCCCTCCTCCCTACCGGAGCTCGGAGTCTTCCGAGACCGAGACGCCCAGGTGGGGCGACATGGACGAGGATGATGACATGGACTTCGACTACACGAAGAAGCCCCCATCCTCGGACCCATCGAGGCGACCTGGTGTAGACCCACCGGGACCCCCTGGCAGAGGACCATCAGGACCCCCTGGAGGACGCCCACCAGGTGGACCCCCCGGAGGCGGACCCCCTGGCGGAGGAGGACCCCCTGGACCGGGCGGACCCGGCGGAGGCCCTCCTGGAGGACCCCCTGGGGACCCCCACGACCCACCAGGGAACGGCGACCCGGATACCACCTGGCGGTGGATTGTCTATTTCCGCAGGAGGGTCCAGTTCCTCGAGCGCGAGGTAGACACGGGCAAGGGCGAGATGACTCACATCGCCAGGGTCGCCGCGCGCGCACGGAGGGAGCTGGACATCGCCAAGATCGAGATGGTCAAGAATGCCGGTGTCGCCACTGCCACCGAGAAGCTGCGGGACATCGCCAGGGGCGAAACCAGGTCGCTGAACAAGGTCATCAGCGGCCTGCAGCAGAGACTGGACGCGCTGGAAGCCCGTGGGAGCGTCAGCAGCGACCACCGATTCCCTGGAGTCTGGCTCGTCGGACGACGGGTGGGGACCCGGACCAGGTCCAGGCAGACCCCACGCCCCCGGCAGAACCCCCAGGAGTCGCCCCAGCGCCAGTGCCCCCTCTCTCACCGCCCCCTCTCACCACAGCGCGGGCCGCCACAACGAGCGCGTGCCGCCCGGCAGTGGCAGTGAGGAGTGGCGGGATGAGTGGCTCAGTTCGGACTACCAAGACCGCCGTGCTCCACCGCGGACACCGGTACGCCCCTGACGCCCTGCACCAGCCCCGGAGCCAGTCCCAATGGCTGGCGGACGCTATGGAGGACTCAGGGATGAGGTCCCCGTAGGAGACGTGGAGTGGGATGTAGGGGTGTTGGCGGAGAAAGACCTGGAGGAGTTCGACATTAGCCCGCCGCGTGGTGTACGACGGGAGGCCGCTGAACGCAGCCGCCGGCGCCGTGATGAGGAGGCATACAAGGAAGGGGTACGGCGTGAACATCTGGGTTTGGCGTACATGGAGGAACGGCGGCGTAGCCACAGGGATTCCATGGAGGAGATGGACTTGGCGGCCGTGGGAGTCCGTGGGCGAGGCCGATGGGAACCTCAGTCGACCTCGCGGCCGGCGTTCATGGTCGCTAAGGCCGCGGATGCCGCCGTGTGGGAAGACTTGAAGGACATCAAGCCCCCCATGTACGATGGCAACCCCCTCAACCTCGACCGCTTCTTGGAGAAGCTGGACGATTCGGGGGTGACCGTCACTGAAGACATGGATCCCGCAGATGCGGAGAAATATGTCTTCAGACTGTTCAGGTACCGCCTGCCGGAACTGCTCCAAGAGCTATACTTCGTGGCGACCAAGAAGGGGAAAATCAAGACCCTCAAGGAAGCCAAGAAGTGGCTCAACGAGCAGGAGCGGGTGGACGCTCCGCAGGTGGCTGCCAAGCGATGGAAGTCCATCAAGCTTCAGCATGATGGACAGGAGATCCGCCTACGGGACTGGCGGGACTTCCGAGGGCAATACACCCTCTTCCGCCGCAACGTGGAGGACTGGAACGAGGGTGACGGGCAGGCTCGCCTGCTCTCCATGCTGCCGGAAGCATGGATCAAGAGGGTCACTAAGGAGGAAGCCAAGAGGACCAAGTCCAACCACACGGTCAAGATGATGCTCCCCAAAGAGTATCATACGAAAGTGGTGGCTTGGACGAGGAAGAACGTGGCCCGGGATGTCAAGCGGCACTCCCTGAGGAACGCTCTCCTCATCACTGTCTCGGGCGATCGCAAGGGGACCGCGAGGTGGCACCTTGACGAGTGTGACGTGAGCGGCCAGACCATCCATCTGCAGGCCATCCCGGCGCGGATGAGCTGCGACGAGATTCTGGAGTGGGTTGGAGAGGAGGTACTCAAGAAGTACCGGAACCTCCACCACACCCGCGGGTTGAGGCCCGGCGACCGTGACGTCAACTACGTTGGCGAGGGGCCTGGCGGGGAAGCTGCCATGGACCCAGCGGGAGCCGATGGCCATGAAGCTCTCGTCGACGATGACGACGACGATGAGCCCGCCGAGATGGCCGTTTGTGCCTTCCTGGCCCACAACGGCGGGGGGAACAACCGGGGAAGCTGGAAGCCCCTGCAGCCGGGTTCGAAGAAGAAGGAGAAGAGGGACCCCCGCCGCATTGGCGACCCTCCGCTGTCCTTTGGGGAGTTCATACGAGCTCACCCTCAGGGCTGTTTCGTGTGTATTGGGAGGAAGGAAGGCTTCAACCATGACCACCGAACACGCCCCACCCACCAGGCTGACACGGAGGCCTACAAGAAGGCGCACGGGTCGAAGCAGCGTGAACCTGCGGGTATCCGGGAGGCCAAAGTGGAGGTGGACAAGGACGAGCTCTCCAAGCTGATGTCGCAGGGGACCAAGTTAGCCAAGGAGATCCAGGAGATCAAGAGGAACTGGGTCCCCAGGTCGGACAACAAGAACAAGGAGAACAACCAGAACGACCAAAACAAGGACAAGGACAAGAAGCCTAGGAATAGGAGGAAGAAGGGTGTCAACGAGGTTGATGCGGAGGAGAATACCCCTACTTCCACAACCGACGCCCCCTAGCGGAGCCCCTGCAGCCAAGGGCCCCAGCTAGGGCGGTCGCAGGATGGTGTCGTGGGAAGCGCTACACCATCCCAATCGTCAGCCCCAGAACAAGTTGATGCGGTTAAGAACATTCAAAAAAAAAAATCCCAATCGGGAGTCGGTAAGCACAAAGGGATAGCCGCGGGCGGAAGTCCTGGTCCGGCACCCAGTCGCGGTGGCGGGCTGAGGGCAAGTGAAGGCACGAACCCTTGCACCGGTCCATCCTTCGCGACCAAGAATGTGTTTGATGTACTACAAGATCTATCCGAGAGTATCGGAGGATCACCCGGACCGCAGCTGGATGCTGCAGATGGGCAGCCTGAGCCCATTGTCCACGACCTGCACCAGTCGCTTGTTCAGCTTCTGGAACGGCCGGAGATCCTGAGCTTGCACGCCGTGCGCCGAGTGGGGCGTGAGCGGCAGTTGCACCTTAAGGTCCGTGCCTTATGCAGGGAAGCGGAAAAGGTCTTCGACGTGTTGGTCGACACAGGAGCACAGGTCAGCTTGGTCAATGCTGGCCTACTTCCACCAGAGTGTTTGACCGACAGTCGGAAACCTGTCAGGCTGAAGGTGGCGAACGGCCAGTACATGGTGGGAGGCACGAAGGAAGCGGCCATTGGGCTGCAGTTCGTGAACCATCGTGAGCTGAGTAGCCCAGACCTCGGCAAGGAAATCCTCCTGCAAGGTCGCTTCTACGAGGCCGAGATGGACTGGGACATGATCGTTGGGTACGACTTCATGATGGAGACGGACTCCGGCGTCCTCCCGGCCCAGGCCTCCATGATCCTGTACCAGGACGACCAGCTCTCGTGGCTTTTGTCACCTGAGCACCATGTGGAATGCCAATGGATCCACCCCGAACGCAATCAGCTTGAAGTAGCCGCGCTGGACACTGAGTCAACTGGGCCAGCAAACCAGGAGTACGGCGTAATGCTGGAAGTGGCGAGCAGAGTGGTTGCGGACCTGGGAGCTTCGGATCTGGCCCTGGATGCGTTCTCTTCAGGAAACTCTGCCCATCTTCGGGTTTGTGAGAAGTACTGGAGCGCACAGGACTCCGCGTGGAAGAGGCACTGGGGTCCGCATCAGGGATTGATGTGGATCCATTGCCCCCGTTGGGACATTCCAAGAGCGATAGCGAAGATTCGCAAGGACCGCTCCATGGCAGTGCTGGTTGTTCCTATAGGATGCACCGAGGAGGAAAGTACCCGACATTGGGTAGTCTCATTAACCAACATGACCTTAAACAAGGTCGTCCTACCGGCTCGAGAAAGTGTCTATCAGGACGCTAAAGGACAGCCCATGCCACCCCAGAGATGGCCAACAGAATTCCACTATGTGGATGGGGGCCTTGATCAGGCCGAAACCACGGACTTTGTCTGTGTCAACCGCATCATAGCAGAGCCATGGCGACAATGCTTTGCGGTTCCCCCTGTTGACATCGGAGAATCGGAAGACCCCCTCACAGAAGAGGAGTTGGATCTGGTTCAGGGGTATAAGGATCAGCCCTTTCACGACTGGGTAAACCAGCGTGAGGGCAAGGGCCAGGACAAAGCCTGGTGGGAAGTGGACGCCATCGTCTCTGGTTCCTATGATGGGGATACCTTCGTACGGAGGGTGCTGGACTACATGTTCAGCCAGGACGAGCCACCAAGCGGGAACCCACCGACCTACGGCGATATATTCCGAGGCAAGACAAGGGATGGCCCTTTGGGCCACCTCGGAAGACCGCCTGAGCCGAAGACGAGCGGGGTCGCTACCCCTCAAGTAAGCTCAGTGGTCCAGGTGCCCGGAAAAGCCAAGGCGGAGTCCGACGATTGCCCCAAGATCCAGGCATTGAGGGCCAGGCTGAAGCAGAAGTATGGTGATACCTTCTTCAGCGGAAAACCTGTGTTTCCCCCAACCGTGTGTGGACCGTATGGCGAGGCCAAGATACGACTGAAGCAGGACCCCCGTGTGTATCGACACCGGGAGTTCCCCCTGAGGGGCGAGAGGAAGGAGGCCATGGAGAAGATCCTCCGTGACTTCATCGAGAGAGGCTGGCCCGAGCCGTGCGACACCGAGTGGGCCTCTCCGTCCTTCGTCGTCCCCAAGAAGGTGGCCGGAGAGTGGCGGCTCGTGGTCGACTACCGCGGCCTAAACGCCCAAACGCAGCACGACAGCTATACGCTGCCCCTCATTGAGGACATGCTGCAAAAACAACACCGGCGGAGGATCTTCACGGTGATTGACCTGAATCATGGTTATCATCAGATGCCTCTCGCCGAGGAGTCCCGTGGCTGCACAGCCATCAGCACCCCACTTGGACCTCTCCAGTGGAAGGTGATGCCCATGGGCGTTACCAACGGCAATGCGGCTTTTCAGCGGATGCTGGAGAACCTGCTTGAGCCGGTGCGCGACTGTGCGGACCCCTTCGTGGACGACGTGATCATCGCGTCCGGGGACCCCAGTATGAGCTATGAGGAGCTCCTGGAGGCACATGAGAGGGACGTCACTCGAGTGCTGGACCTTCTGGTTCGGCACAAACTCACGGGCAGCAGTGACAAGGCCACCATTGCGGTAAGCGAGGTGGTCTCAGCTGGCCACGTAGTCGGGAACGGGCAGCGAAAGCCCATACCTGGCAAGGTGGCTGCGATTGAGCACTGGGAAAAGCCCAAAACGGTCTCTGAGCTACGGGCGTGGTTGGGGTTCTGCAACTACTACTCGAGGTATATCAAGATGTATGCCGAGTATGCAGCCCCCATGACGACCATGCTCAAGGGCAACCGAGAGGAGACTGGGAAGGGGTCCAAGAAGGCTCTGGTCTGGGATGCTGATTCCGACCGTGCCTTTGAGGGGATGAAGCAGGCGCTGCTATCCGCAGTGGGTCTGCACCTCATGGATCCCGACCGAGGGTTTGTCCTGCGCACCGACGCTTCTGACTACGCCGTTGGCGCTGTGTTGGAACAAGTGCTTGACGATGGGAGGCACGTGCCCGTGGCCTTCTGGGGCCGAGTCCTGGCGGAAGGCCAGAGACGGACGTGGACGCCCCGAGAAAAGGAGGCGTATGCCATCGTCATGGCTCTCAGGAAATGGGCTGGGTACATAGCCCTCCATCCCGTCACCGTCTGCACCGACCATCAGAGTCTGCAGTCGTGGCACAAGGAGCACGTGGACACCCCCTCTGGTCCCGCCTCCCGACAGGCAAGATGGCATGAGACCTTGGCCAAGTTCGACCTTACGGTTTTTCATATTCCTAGAAAGGACAAGACCGTGGCGGACTGTCTCAGTAGGTGGGCCTATCCCGCCAGCAAGGGCATGACGGATATCTCTGCCCATGGCGATGAGGCTGAGACCGCTGAAGCCAAGAAGATTATTGAAATGGAGCGCCTGATGGAGGAGGAGGGTGTCAAATGCTTTGTCGTCATGGCTGCGGATGCCCTTCTCGGAACGAGGATGGGCAGAGAGGTCAGAGTACTCGCCCCTGATGGAGCTTAGTCCGACAAGCACCTCTTCCCTGAATCTTGCCTCGGGGACGACTGGACCGACGACTACGCCAAGTTTGAGGCTTTTGCGGCCGAGTATAGGGCTGTGACCGACCCTGATGACGGGCAGAAGTGGCCAAAGGGGCTGACCGAGGAAGATGGCAAGCTCTACCGGAATGGTAAGCTGCTAGTACCAGAGTCCCGAGTGCTCGAGCTATGTGAAGCTTGGCACCACCACATGCTGCACCCAGGGGTCAAGAAGCAAGCCCTTGACATGCAGCGTCGGTTCGAGATCGACCAGATCAATCTCTACACCGCCATCAAGAAGGTCAGGAAGGGTTGCTCGGTCTGTCAGGCCTGCAATCCCGATAACCGGAACGTCAAGGGGGAAGCCCAATGGACCCCGGTTCCTGACCAGCCAATGGACAGCGTGGCCATGGACATCTTCTCCATGCCCGAAGTCCACATTGGCAAGGAGACCTTTGACTGTGTGGTTCTTTGTGTGGATCGCCACAGTGGCTACGTAGTAGCCGTTCCGGCACGCAAAAAGGGGTTGCTTGCCAAGGAAGTGGCAGTCATGATGATTCGTCATTGGCTGACCGTCTTTGACATCCCCCGCACCATTTGCAGTGACCGAGGGCCCCAGTTTACTGGTGGCTGGTTCAAGGCCATGTGTTCCCTCATGGGAATACGTCAGGCCAAGAGCGTCGCCTATCTCAGCCGGTCTAACGGCCGAGCTGAGGTGGCTGGACGGCAGCTGTTCGAGAAGCTGCGCAAGATTCACATCACCAATCCACGGCGGAACTGGTTTGAGGAGATGTGGCCCGCTCTGAAGGCCCATCATGACACCCCCACTCCGGGTTGTTTGTCCCCCCAACAGATTCTGTTCGGCAGGGACCCCCTGGGTCGGGGACTTCCCTTGTCTGGTGATGGCATGGCCATGGATGCCAAGGAATTCTTCGCGCGGCAAGAGCAAACGGCGCGGGACATCCGCCAGCAGCTCGAGAAGGAGCATGCTGAGCTTCAGAAGTCCGCCCCGAGCTCGACAGCGCAGAAGTTCAGGGTGGGGGACCCGGTGTGGGTGATCAGACCCCGCCCTATGGGCACCCACCGCACCAAAACCTGGTTCACACCCGGAGAGGTGGACCGCAGGATTGGTGAGGACACCTACCGCATCAAGGTGAGTCACGGACAGTTCCGGGAGCGCCACGAGAGTCAGCTCCGTGTGCGGGAACTCGACCTCCGTGGCCGACATGTGTCCCTGGACTATGCCGCACATGAGGCAGATTCGGACGACGACTATGCTGAGCAGGACGACTATACAGTCGAGAAGATCCTGGCCCAGCGTCCGAACGCCTCGGCACCCAGAGGCCTGGAGTTCAAGGTTCGTTGGCGAGGCTATGGGCCGTCCCACGACACCTGGGAGCCCGTCTCCTCATTCGTGCCGCGGGTTAATACTCCCTTCATGGAGTACATCCGCAAGCACAAGACCAAGATCCACGTCTCGGACTTGGCAGCACTCACCCGGGCGATTGCAGCCAGGGGCGCCTGATCAGTGCCCTGAGCTCTCCCCTGATGCATTTTGAGCGCTTGTGTGGTCGACGGATCGTCCCTCACTTGCTTGCTCTCTTACATTTTTCGGTGACCTGCCATCAGAGTGGCCATATACCCCCCCCTGCTGAATCCAGAGGAGGATGGCCCCTCTCTTCATCTTCTATTCGTCACTCCCCGCCTGCTGAATCCTTGGGAAACCAGGTAGGGCGACTGACCTTCACATTTTATGAGCTCTTGAGGCCTTGAAGCCCATACGACGTTGCGCAACGGATGCCGCTGTCACCGGCATTGCAATTTTTTGGTGTGTGGTCTGGTCCTATGGCACTTGCGGGATCCAGACCAGTCTACGTGTGTCGCGACTATATATGGCCTGAACTCAGGCGTTTTCTTGCCGACCCTCCTGCATATGCCTTATCCTAACCGGGGCGTGGTTTGGAGCTCTATCCAGAGTGTGTTTACACGCCTATTTACCCCGTCTATTGCTTGTTTTTCTGTTCCCCAGGATATGTGCGTCTGTATGTTAAGTGTTATCGGCCCATCACTGAGATGTGGACTGTTTTTCCCCCCCAGGGGATGCGAAACGGCATACGAAGGCGCCCTGAGTCGCCGTTCACATGTTCTTACATAAGGTCCAGCCTTGACCAGTACCTAAGTACAGATTCTTCAGTTTGAGTGCCTGTGATACCGTGTGCCCTAGTGGCTGTGATGTGGAGATCCTGATGGCGCCAGGCGGGAAGCCCAGTTGCCTCAATGCACTCCCAGAGGTCCGCCACTGTCAGTCCCAGTGTGAGCGTGCCGACTCGCAGACGCACTTGCAGTCGGGTGGCGGCCTCCGGTGCTCCTGACCTCGGTCAGTCTGCCTCGGAAACTGGTGGTTTGAGGAGTCAGCGCCTCCGCCCACACTGCATGGGGACTCACCCATGTATGGCCTTCGTGGTAATAGGGCATGGAAAAGACGGCCTTGATGCCCGATCCCTTAAGGAGGAGCTCGTTCGGCTGTACCACTCTGGACTCGCGTCGTGGATATGGACATGGTGCGCCCGAGGAGGGACCCGTGGGGACTCTCCCCCAGCCGGCGGGCCTTGGGAAGCTTGGGGTAGCCTGATGGATCTTTGTGGTCGCTTTCGACCTGTGGGACCACCTCGGTCGTCGTGTGACGCCTATGTTGGCCGTGTATGCCACTGCCACTGTGGTAGTGACCGTAGCAGCCGGCACCCGGTGCGCCTGGTATGGGTTAACGGGTCTTTGGATGCCGAACAATCGCCGCCAGGACCCGGGACTTGATACTCGATACTGTACTTGCAGTTACTAACAGCTACAGCACCGTACCTGTCTTACTGTGGGATTTGGGCGGCCTAACCTGCAAATCAGCCTGAAGTGGGGATGTGACACCCCCCCCCTTCAGGAAATGGTCCTGGGTACCCGCTGCAATGCGTGGGTGTTATCGAGCCCCCCCCCAGGGTTTGCTCTAAGGAGGGGGGTGAAGCGGTACCCAGAACCCCATGGCTAGCATACAACCGGTCTCCGGTCCACTAACCCCATGTACGGAAGGGAAGACGCCCGTTGACGCCCGGTGCGAGCCCGGCGGGAGCGTGTTCCGTGCAGTAAAGCCCCGCATCGGCAACCGATGCGCCGCCAGCGGAGATTTATATATCAGAATATCAGGAATCAACAGGGTTTTATTTTCATATTGTTTCCGTCAATTTTTACGCTTCCGTTCTGATATTCACTGTTTTGACAGCTGGCGGTTAGTTCGCGACTTTAGCGTAACCGCCAGTTTAACTGTTATATACAGATATTTTAGCGCAATCCGTGACGAAGACTCTAAAGTCTTCAGGAATTGCATTGATGCATCTGCAATTTTCACATTCTACACTCGCAACCTTAATCCAAATTTTTCAGGATGTCGAAATCGGATTTTCGACTTCGACATCCCCGCACTTGATTTGACCTCTTTCGAGTGGACCTACGTGCTTCCCTATGCACGGATCAACTTTCCTTTTGTCTTGCCCTCCATTTGTCTTAGAGATATGGGCAAAACAAAGTTGGTTCGCGAGACCACTTGTGAGGGTCATATATCATGCTACTTGCGAGGAATGACAATAGTGAAGCATGGGATGTATTCACAATACTCCCGACGTAATTTAGGAAGCTTTATGAGCCTTGCGTCTCCACACGTGCGCGCTAGCGTAATGGATCATGGTCAAGAGGGTAGAGTTTGTGTTATAACTCTTTGGCCATGATATTGCGTGCGTTAAGGTAACTTTCGAGTGTAGCGCGCGAGTGTTGGTGTTGCATGGGACATTTCCTTGAGTTCCTATGAGTGATTGACACAAAGTTATGCCCTTGGAGGGGCATGACATATCGTGGGGGGAGCTACCTTATTGGGCAATATGTGGTATGTGCCATGTGTTGTATTGCGTGCCCATTTGGCGGGTTTGGCTAAGAGCGATACACCCACCAATGGACCTCATATTGCACGAGGCCCTTCCTTATACTGCCCAGGATCAATTGCAAGCCTAACCTTCGTGGAGGAAAGCTTGTGTGGCGATCCCAAAGCGATGCGTCGGGAGCAAGGTGTGTGTTTTGCAATTTTCCATATTTTCATGTGCCCACTTGGGAAGTAGCGCTGGTGACCTTTCAAAGCGCCCCAAGTGGAGCACATATGTGAAATCGGAGGTCATTGGTGTCAGATTATTGTGTTTAGAAGGATTGGTCGATTACTCAATCCAAGCCAAAGATATTATAATGTATTTGTGCGCCTTTCAAGGCACTTTTGGGTGTTTTTTCGCCAATATTGCTGTTTTTTGCCCGTCATGATGTCAAGTGGCGACCATGTATCTCACCGTTGCGCTCAATTGACATCATGACGGAGGTATGTCATGAGGGTACATGCTTCGGTGCCCAACATATCTTAGACCCGGCGAATAACTCTCCTTGGGCTTGGCATACTGTGGCCGCCATGTTGGCAATTTGGGACTATCCCAAATCATGGGCTCACTTGGCGACCCTGCCATTCCCAAAACCGGAGGAGTTGGGCGACGCCCAAAAGATATGTTGGACGCATATGACTTGATACCAATCCTATGGCACACTCCGGTCCCAGTGGGGCATGTGCCTCATTTGCCCCAACCATGAGTGTGCGCATTTTTGGCCATTTTGAGCAATTTTCCACATTTTCTGCCCGCCGTGCACTATGTTCAGCCCACCTGTGCACGCCGGACGCATGGACCAATGGACCATATATGACATGGGTGTTATGCATATTGGTCTCCATGGTTCACACACCACGTGGGCGAAGCGGAGCAACCTTCATTAGGGGGCTAGCCGAAAGTGAGTGTGGACAATTTTGCCATTTTGGCATTTGTGGACCCCATTCGGATTGTCACCACGCCGAGTGGCATGGAGATCTTCGCGAGCCAAGGGCATGGGAGTCTCAGTTAGACTCTCGGTGAATCACGTATGCAATGGCAGAATCCGATCTCCAAGCCGGCGTGGAGATATACTGTTGGGAGCACCCCCGAATTTTGGCTCATTTCGAGCAGCCAAAATGACCCCCTTTCCGGACCCCAATTTCCCCCCCCCCCCCGTATGGTCAATTGGCGGCCCCATATCTCTATGCCCACACGGAGCCCGGACCTAATTCCAAGTTGTACACTCAGATGGAAGTGCTAGGTCCTGCCTCCTATCCCGTGGACCCTTGACCTTGCCCTGGCCGGGCGAGCCACGCGTGAGATTGATACCAGTTTTGGTAATTTTGGCATCATGACCCCGCTTGATGAACCCGTTGTGCCCCGATGTCGGAGTCTCAGAGGGAACCAGGTTGGGTGAGGGCTCCGAGGAGTTCGTACTCGAAGGGCATGGGGTCAGTTGCCTCGTCCCTACCTCTGGCGGGTCCAGACAAGGGGTCAATTTCGGAGATTTTTGAGCTAATTTCAGTTTGGGCTGAAACAGCCCATTTCCAGCTACCAACTCCTAGGGGATAATGGCGGAGCCATATCTCTTGCTCAGAATGGAAGTGGAACCTGCCGTTAAGGGAGCATGGGGAGTCACTGTCGGTCGGCCTTGGACCTCCTTGGTTCCCATTAACTCGCCTGTGGCTGGGCCAGACAAACCCCCTATTGGCAGGGTTTCAGGGTCCGGACTGAGCAGGGCATGGGGTGTGTTTGAGCCCCCGCCCCCAGCAGCCACTGAGAGGGTCGGACCTGGAATTGGGATATGAGTTGGGACTGAGTGTCTATTGTCCCGTGATGCCCTTACCCGAGTCCAGTCTTAACCCCATGTGTACATATCCTGATGTGTTACTGTACATACTTTTGTTCCCTTGTTTCAGAGTGGCAAGGATCCTGAAACGCTTTGTCACATGACACGAGCGTAATTGATGCCCCTGTGAGCGCAGTGCTTTGCCTGCCTGCTTGCTTGTGCGTGTCACCGCAGCGTCCCGTTGTCAGGCCCCCCACGGGAACGCGTCACTATAACGGGGCTGCCAAGTCTCATTGAGATATGGCAGAGGAGGACAGCAACGTGCAGCGGTACTCAGCCCGCGATTGAACTTGGTTTTGGGCTCCCGCCCCTCGCCAAAAAACCTTGGCGCGCAAGAGCCTTTCTCCCCGGCCTGGCCAGCCACAAAAGGCGCCGTTCAGTGCAAAAAGCAATGAACTTGTCTCGAAGGGATGGTCGGACGAATTCAACTGCATCGCTGTTATTTCGGGCGACGTTCTTGGAGATTTGTTATCATTTTTGTCTGAAATCGTGACTTTTTTGGCTTCATTCTTGTCTGATGGGGATGATTTGGAATGGATGGAGGCGTTCTCTTGAAGGACGCTGCCAGTCCTTCCCTCCTTCCTCGATGATGTGTCGGCATTTCGCTCTCGGTCGTCTTGATCAAGCTTCATTTCGCTGATTCTTGAGGAATTTGAAAGGACCTCTTCTGTTCCCATCTCACTGGAATCTTGCCAATAATCTCCCGGCTTCCCATCAACTAAGCACACCAACGTGCTCCACGAATGCTGCGGCAAAAGTTTACCATAGTCCTCGCAATACAGCTTCACTTCTTTGTGAGGTAACTCGACATTGTCGATTCAAATGTCCATAATGTCCTTGAAACAAGCTTGTTTTGGCCAATTGGGAACAATTCAAAACGCTTTTTTGCCGGATTGTTTCAGCTTTTGTACCACACGAGGAAAAACATCGAAGGGCACATTGATCCAAAGATGTTCCGACCAGTCCTCACGCCAGGCATCCTCATAGAACTTCGGAAATCTTTTTTTCTTCTTGTTTGCAAAGGCATCAACTTGGGGACCAAAATTGTGGTTCTTTTGGAGACAATCCACCAGAATGTTTCGCCGTTTGTCAACAACTCCGTAGCAAACTGACTTTCACTCCTTGCAGTTCAATGATTCCACGTTTTCTTTGTCGAATTGCGCTTGATTCCTTGCAAATTCCTGCCCATCTTCTTGAATTGGAAGCTTATTTCGCTCCTTGAAGTGTTGAACCCTTTTGGGGAATGGGTGCAGACAATACAGATCCGACGGGTCGCTGGCTGACGGACCTTTGAGGAAGCATGTCCCGTGTCCCATGGGCAGCACACGATGAGCGTGAAGCCAAGGTTGACCCAAGAACAAATCATACTTTGTGCTGGCCTCATAGAACTTCCCGGAGGGCGACTCCTCCTTCACTTCTTCCGTACTCCAAACAGACTATTTCACCAATCTCACTGCCGAATCTGCTTCCATTCTGCCACCTCCAAGGCGGTGTCCACTCATTCCTTCCAGCTTGACAGCCCTTGAAGAAATCTTTGCTTCGTCCTCCTGCAGGAGGCCTTTCCTCACCAGATAGACTTCTGAACCATTGTCAATAAGACACTTAGCAATTTTGACCTTGCCATCGCCTGTTTTGACTTGAATCCAGCAGACGAATTGTGGCTGCTTGCCTCGACGGACAGCACTCAGAACCCAGGCAGGATAGAGGAGGCCAGAAGACCGCGCCAGACAACCCCAGCACCCTCCATCCACTGCCCCAACTACTCTTGTGGGTTCAGGGTTTTGCCACTCAACCTCAATGTTGGGGGTTGGGATAAGTTGGCCTCCCTAGTGCATTTCTTCTTCGCCATTTGGCTGTACGTCTTGTACTCGTTCCTCATCAACCCATTCTTCTCCTGCTTCTACGGCATTGACTCCTTTTCCACGTCAACGACCACGAAATGACTTTCCACCACCACCCCTCTTACCATCTTGGCCCTTTTTGTTGGAGGTGTTGAGATTGGGGTCCAATTCGTTGGATTTGCCCTTGCCACGACCTCCAGAGTCCTAGCCGGTGCCGAAAGTCTTGTTAGCCGGCGCCTCCGTGTACAGGGAGTTGCCATTCACCTTAGAATCATCTTGATTCCTGAACTTTTCTTGGCCTTTTCCACCTTTTCCTTATTTTTTTCCCACAAGATTCTGTCCTTCTTGATGCACTTGGATCTCCGCCTTGCTGCAAGTAATCTTTCGGACTCCAATCTCTGTTCTTGCCTTGGGACTGTCCTTTGCCTATTCCCCTTTGATGCGTGTCCGGATTCTGTACTCCATTTTTTTGGGGGATTTCTTCCTTGACCACCTTTTCCTTCTCTTTGCGCTGAATGTCTTGAGATCTGAGGGCTGCCACCTGTAATCTGCCGTCGAATTTGTCGCTGCTCGCTGGTCCTTTCCCATGGACAGGCACATTGCAGATCCCTTGTCGCTCACAGCGCTCACCTTCGTGCCAGCTTCCTTGGTATCTTGGGCCTTTTGCCTCTCCGGGTTTGCATACTTCTCCAGCTGGTCCCAGACCTGGTCAACGGAGTACGAGAAGATCCACGGCGGGACTCTCAGCACAGTTCCCTTCAACTTCATCCTGCTGTCCACCATCTTGGTGAAGAACTCCGATCCCTCATTATAGTGGAATTCGACCCTGCATCGGACTTCACGAAGGATAATGTCCTTCATCCCAACGGCACTCACGGAGTGCAGCACATCCCGGACTTCCATTTTGGTCATGGTCTCAGGGAATCCTCTCACTTCTACCCACTGACCAAGGACTTTCTTGTCCGCTTGGCTAACCCTGATCTTCGCCTTCGTCTCTGGCGTCAGCTTGCTCAGTAGAATCTTCTTCGTGTCCTCCTCCAGCGCTCTCCGCTTCCTGCACCAACAACTCCCAATCTTGCCTTGCAATTTGGATCTCTTTCAGAAATAGTTTCTTGATCATTCTGAAGTTCTCGAGTCAATCCCTGTAATGATCTTGTGGAAGTCGTGAGCCTTTCCTCTTGAGGGTTCGCCACAACTCTTCATAAGTCAGGCAATCTGCTTTATTTTATTATAGGTGGATTCCCTGAGTTTGCCAGTCAAACAGTCCATCAAACCCAGAATCCGAAGGTCTTTTTCAAGTCTCTCTGTGGGCAGCCAAACCAAAAAAAGTCGTTCGAAGGACGCCCAGTAATTTGGGTTCCCTGAGTGCTTTGGCTGCTTCATCACCGAACCTCTAAGTCTCAAATGAAGTGGACTGAGAAGGTGATTCAGATTCAAACCTGCGGATGCACCAAAGGGATTCACGAAAACAGGGTTGACGGCAGTGCCTCCTATTGCTTGGGCTTGGGCAATTGCGGCCGCCAGCAACGTCTGGTCAACAGTGGGCTGCACGAACAGTGTTGATTGGAACTGATGATATCTCATTTCTTTAACTTTGTTCTGTTTCTCCTTCATTTTGGCCTCGTTTTCGTTGTTTTCTTTGCCTTTGTTCTTGTTTGCTATTGATCTCTCCTTCAGGGTGGTCCCTGCTTCTCCATCAATATTGCCAAGGCTTCCCACAGACATTACAGACCTCTCGGACGAAGATTCTCCTCCTTCACTACCCAGATTAAAGCCGATAGGACTTGTAATTCCAGTAGGGAGTATGCCAGGATTTGCAGTATAATCTCGAATTGGACCAATAAAAGCTGGGTGTACCGGAGTATGGGACGCGCCGTAGGGCGTGGATGCAACTGAGGAGGTAGGTGCTGGGTGGCCTGCCGGTGCCGGCGCTGGTCCAGCAAGCCCACTAATGCTCAGATTCCCAACCAAAGTAGCCATTTTCCCCAGCTTTTGGTCCATCTTCTTCCACTTGCTGTCATCATCCCGCTTCTTTTCCTTGGCGCTCTTCCTCGGCTCCTTCACCTTGGCCTCCAGGGAGGAGATGTGGTGCCGGCAGGAGCAGTTCTTGGCGCACTCACCACATGATGAGCATCGGGTGCCCTTCCCCTTACTCCTTACATCACCGACGCAAGTGTCAACACTGGAGGTAGAGCTGGGGAGCTTCGACAGTGGGTCTCTGGAGAGGTGAGAATGAGTTGAATCACACCTCATTTCGTCGACCTCTTCGCCCTTTGGACCCGTGGAATTGAACGGGGCAGCATGCTGCGGTACATGCTCGCGTCTCTCCTGGGCAATCATGGCCATTTGCACCATCACAGCAGCCTGGTGGTCGAACTGGTCCAAAAGCTCCTCCTAGTCCTCTTGTTCCTGCAATGTGGCGTCGAATCTCAGTCGGGCGCTCTCTCTGACGGACTGGCACAAAGCCCTGAACCAGTCCCTCAAGGTGCCTCGGTAGTTCGCCTCCGCCAGTAACCAATTGTGGCGATTCAAGAACCCGTGATTCCAGATGCCCTGGAGTTAGTTCTCCCAGAATTCGGCAGAAATCTCACTGTTTTCCAGTGTTCGACGGCTTCCCTTCGCTGCTGCTGTCTTCCAGATCAGTCACGGAGGGACAGTTCGAACCACATTCACTTGAGGAGGGAGATTCTGGACTGGGTTTAACGTTACATGGGGCGTTCATACAACATCAAGCACAAGTATGAACTCCAGGCCAATGTGTATGACCACCGTAAGGACACTCAGAAGGACAATCTTCGGTCCTCTGGGGAGATGCCACGAATGTAACCTCAGGGGGAACACGGGGGGACTCAGGACGGTTGCTAGCCGTGCTAAAGCCCGATGATCTAAGCGCGTCCGTGAAGATTCCAGAAGCAGAGTCTTGATTTCCTCGGCTACCATGTCACCGCTGTGTAGTGCCAAATCTTTCTTGGAACTGCGAAGCCTGTAGCCTTGATGCCCCAGGGGTCGTAACGCCCGACACTGCCCCTGATACCTCTGAACCAGACTGACCATCTCCAGACCCATATCCAGCCTCTAGCCGGGACATATGCAATGCACTGAGAGGGTCATTGAACTTCCTTTTGGAATATGAATAGTCAGAAAACCCGGTCTACAAAAAAAGTGCAGACATGGAATTTAATTGTGCATTCATGGAACATATTGACTCATTACGAAATCATCCGAAATAATTCAAATATATCCGATTGGGAAATCACGAAAGAAAAATCCGACTCAACGCGCGCTCACGGGCGACATCTGGCGGCGAACGTAAAACCTGAAAACAAGCGGAAATTTTATTGCACTAATGTACATCTGAAAATAATTGAAATTCTGATCACATTGATGTATAAATCAAGCGCTGTCACAGTGTTGCCGTTACACCTGCTTACAGCAAGGTTTGGGAGCTCTGTAAAGCAAACCTTCGGAGATTTGGACCCGGTGGATGAACGTTACACACAAATTTAGCCTAATTTCCTCGGCATAGGATGCTTTCTAGATGATGCTTCTGTCCCGTAAGCCCATGCACAAAAACCGTGCCAAGGAGCCCCAAAACAATATTAGAGTGGGCAAGCCAGCCCGGAGAAGGAGAAGACACCGCACACACAACACACAAAACACCCATACCACAAAGCAGCACAGCACACGCTGTTGACGAGCGCGCAGGCGCCATCAACACCTTGCACAAAACATGTCACCCGAGCAGACCACCCACGAACACAGCGCAAGCGGTGAACTAGCACCAAGATGCCATGGACACCGCACACACAGCACACAAAGCGCACACACCATGCAACAACAACGTACAGCCGGTGAAGGGGCGCCAAGGAGGCACATACGCCCCACAAAGAACACACCAAGCACACACACTTGATTCTGGTGCAATAGGGTTGGCTTTCCGCCTTTGGGGTACCCCCCACAGCATCATTCGCCAGACCGATCCAAGCCCCCCACACACACAACATACCCTCGGGGTGAGATGCAGTAGATCCTAGGGATTCAGTTTGCCCATTTTCTGGCCTGGTGCGTGGAGGACATAAATTGCGATCGGGTGTGAGCGTACTGAGTGGTTCTGTGGGTCTGAATTAACGAGATCGTGAATTTCTGTGGTTTTAGACCCATACAAGTCGATCGGGGCTTTAGATTTTCTGCGATGTGCTGATTTTGCAGTTCACACATGTTAGAAGTCCAACACACAGGATTTCCTGTTGCCGTAGCGTCGCTCGTGTTGTATGGGACTCAATTGTGTGGCTTTGGTATTTGTAAAAAACTAAGTCTCTATGCGGTGTGCTCTTGTGCATATGTTTACTTATGTGTTTGATAGATAAGTATAAGATGACATTATGTTTGTTGTTTCGACGTGAATGTGATACTCTATGTGGGGGAACTTCATCAACGATGAAGACCAAGTTTGGAAAGTATCTTTGCTTGCCTGCGTCATTTTGCTTCCACTTTGATTGAGGTTGTTGGTGTCCATCCATGTACCATGTTAATGAATAGACATACTTGGTCCTTGGCAAGTTGGAATTTTTGGATTTTGAGGTCAAACTTTTGACAAGATCATTTGAAGAAAGTCGTTCTACTTGACCAACATGAAAGATCCTTAGAATCTTATACTTATCCTAAGGAGGAGATGGATAGAATCGACTTATTGTTCTTTCACAACACAGCATTGCTGTAGTGTGAAGGTGATCATTCCACTTGTCCATTTCTTGCACTTCCCTGAACCCTTTTTTGGCAAGTTATTCAATTCGAAGAAATTCTTGAAGGTCACACCTACCCTATTCCAAGGTTGCAGGATTCATTTTTGCACTTGTTGGCACTTGTAGCGCTGTCATATTTGAGCTACACTGGCTTTTTCCGAGTCAGTTTTGACCTTTTTGCATGTTTCTCCCTAGATTGTCGTTTTAAGGTCAAAACCGTTCTACTCAACTCAATCACGTCTACTCAATTGAATACCATAGATTTCAGTTGACCAACTACTATCCACCATGTCTAATTCCCAGTTAGTGGCACCTCATGTGGTTTCATATTTCCAAAACCATGACAACCATTTCACAAAATGTATGTCAAACACCTACACTTGATTTTTAAACACTTGCGACCCTTGCATACCCTATTTTCTGCATTTTTCTCACAATTCATGGGGTTGAAAATTCCATTGAACAACAAGAGGATCAACACCGACATTACGATGGAATGAACACTATCATAAAAAAGTGTGAAGACCATGTATTGATGAATACACTTGTCCTACACCTTGGCATCGGCCTTGTATGGCACCCTCCGGGCCTCCGCCTCATCATATGTCTTTTCACAATCAATTTTTTTTACGGCCACGAGGCTAATGTCATCCTCCCCGGGTAGTTGCGGGGGCATGATGAGCATTCGCCGACCCGGACAGGTGGCCTTTGTCCATTCACCCCTCGGAGCATCATCTAACTGCGAGCCACGCAAAAGCATGGCATCATACCCATAACAAGCAACCCACTCCTTATCACACTCCGAGTCCTTTTGCATTTTCAATTGCATGGGAACCCAAAATTTGTCTAGGTCTTCAAGACGTAGAGAGGCCCTTGTTGGAGGGACCCCATCTTCCTCAACCACTCTCTCTACTTCCTTGCATTCCTCTTCCTCATGCGCATCATTGCTTGGTTCCTCTTCCTCGTTTGGGTAATCCACATCATTGGTTGGTTCCTCTTTCTCTTCCTCTTACTCCTTTTTTGCTTCCTCCTCGACGTTGCTTGCCACGGCTCCTTTCAAACTCACTTTGAGGCTCTAGAGAGAAAAGGCCACACCAACGGACAAAAGCAAAGGAAATATCCATTCACATGCATGCAATACCACATAAGCAAGTGAAAGCAATGACTCACATTGATCAAACCAACGGGAAGTCAAGGCTCTGCAATTGCGCAACATCCGCTTCCCACATGTGTTCCGGCAATGCACGCGTGTAAAACAGGAGTGCCAGCCTCCGACCACTCCATTGCCATGGGCCATGTAATGCATGTGAATCAAAGACAACGCCATGTTGTTGGGCATCACACAAGTACCCCTCAACGAGGGATCCATCCTCACGTGTACCCATTGTGGGGATTGCCTTTCCTTTGTGGTGGATGATCCTCCCCTTCTCCACAAAAAAATCCCCCCCACGGCGATCCCCCTCCTCCCCCGTCAACACGACTCCGCCCGAAACGCGATGCTCATCATGTTCATGGCAATGCAATTGCTTTAATGAATGGCCACAACCATAAACTACAACTATGGCCTTCCAATGGAAGGGGTGTGCGCGGAATTCTACTTGGGCATATTGGTTCAATCAGCTCACCAAAAATGAATAATCTTCCGTGCAACCGCTGATTTTTATGTTTTTAAATGCGGGAAATTCCACGGTTGCACCAAAGATGGCCTTGCGGAACTTGGCACCATACCGCCTCTTGTAGGACCACCTGATCTTCATCATGTTTTGGAATAGCCCTTGTCGACAAATCTCACGAAAAGAAGTACAAACCTTTCGTTCCACTCTCTCCTCCCTCCTTGAGGTCAATTCAACAATCTCATCCTTTGGGTCTACCACGGGCTTCCGTGTTGCCTTCTTGGAAGCAACCTTCCCCTCCGGCTTCTTCAGAGCACCCATGGCCTTTTTGTCTCCCTTCTTGGGCACCTCCTTGGGTTGTAAGGCGGCCAAATTCTTCAAGGCCTTCTTGCTCAAGCGCGCACCTACGAACAAACGAAGTGGATGTGCACCAAGTGGATGCTCCCTTGTTCAATTGAAGTAAATCCCATTCTACTTGTTCAATTGGCCATGTTGAAAGTCAATTGAACACACCTGGGATCTCTTCGGCGGGCCGTCTTGTGCATGCTTTACTTTTTTCGATTTTTTCTCGACCACCTCATCTTCTTTATTGCGGTGACGCTTCTTCCCCTTTTTGTGGGACTTGCGATTGGAGGGGTCTTTGGTGTGTGGGGCTTGGGGCATGATGGACTCCGGATGTTGGGGCTTTATAGACTCCGCATCGATGGGGAGTGGTTGGACATCACACAAGGGCCTCCACCATCCACTCTTTGCAAGGGGTCGCTTGTTGCATTTTTTGCATTGGCTCACTCCCACTTTCCGGTCTTTAATGCGTTCCGCCAATGCCGCAAGAATGCGTAGTCCCCAACTTGGCTATGACAATAGTGTTGGTTCAAGATCACCAAGGTCCACGACGGTTGCCGCTTCACGAGGGTGCTCAAGGAGGATTTGCACACCCCGCGGCAAAACCACCCAATCCGACACGACCCAATGCGGGGCCGTGGCATCCCGAAGGGCGGCGGCGGCGCCCCCATAGGTCTCCTGCGGGGAGGCCGCGTACGCTGCCATTGGGCTTGGGGCTCCATGGCCTCCATGACCTCCATGTGGTGTCTTCAAATGCGGGGCCAACATAACACCTTGGATCCGGCCTTGGTACCGGTGTGCGCACTTTTCTTGGTACCACGTTCCCGGCGCACTCGCGAATTCGGAACTCCCAGGGCTTCATGGCCCGTGGCTGCCTGCAGGTGTGTGTTTCCCGAGGCTATAGTGGTCCCAAGCGCGATATATGGCGCACCATACATCGACGCCTGGTCTTTTGTACCCGTTGAGTGTAAATATTTTTTTGAAGGATGCTTCCTTCTCTTCAAGTGGGGTGAGTTGGCCCCCACGGTCCGTAGGCATTGACCAATTTTTGATAACATCATTGGTAGATAAGGAGAAGCGTGAGATGCGAGCAATGTGGTACATGGACAATTGCGGTGTTCGGATGCCACACCAATGATGAATTGGTGTGACAGGTTCCGGGCCAATTGGCCCCAATTAGCAAATATTATGCATAATTGGGACCATTGAGTGCCCGCAACGGGGAATACGCCCCCATGGACAATAAGGGTCAAAGCCATGGAAGTATCCCATGCACTATGTAACACCTTGTGTCATTGTATAAATCTGAGGACCTCTAGGATACTCCATGATATCCGAATAGCTCCGTCGTGTGTAGTAAGTTTCACTACAAAATTCCCTCCACGTATCGTTGACGGACTTCAACGAAGGTAAGCGTGGAGACCATTGTAAACGGAGCTTTTGGGTAAATTTGTGACCGAAGTCACTTATGAACTCTTGTAGGATAGGATGGATCGTACGTGGCATCCTTAAATCCACAATGAGCTCTACCACACGTATAGGTGTGCAAATAAGCGTACCATGGTCGTTCAACGCTTCTTGTGTACAACGTTGAACGATATTACCACCATGGGCCGTATCACACACCTTCTTTAGAAGGTTGCGGTATCGCGGTGTTTGTATGAAAAGGTTCGCAAGCACGTCAACAACATCATCATCAAAGATGGAAGTTGCACGTGTTGCATTTAATAGGAAATCATGGAGTCTATGAGCGTCGTAGATGTTGCGAGAGGCCATTGTCTACACATAAAAATTGAACATGAATAGCGCGCCACACGGTCAATAGTGCGCACAGCAATTTCGGGCAACACACAATTAACCTACATTAACTTAGGCGGCTCAAGTTGCATGGTCAAAATGCGCCGGAAACTGCCTCTCCACGGCACTGCGAAAAAATAGTCTTTTTGGGGTGGACCTAAAACACAAGAACCAAACATCCTGTGAAAAGCAATTAACTGGTCCATTTTCGTTTATTTTCAACAAAACCGACTGCCCGGGAAAATGATTTATTTTCACCAAAATGAAGTTCTTTTTTGGGAAAGGTAGGTAGGTAGGTCGACTCGGGACTGGGGTTGCCCCGCAGGGGGGACTTACCAAGGGGCTTTTGCTCACCCACCCACGGCCCTACTGCACGTGCCCCCACGAAGCGACTCCCCCACATGGGGGAAGGGCGCGGTCGCCGTGAGCAGTACCCTACAGCGGGTTCTGCCCAGAGAGGTAACCCATGTTCGACCGAAGTCTCACATTCCTCTCCTTGGGGCGGATGATACGTGGGGGAGGGTCCCACCGCACATCCTCATCAACCTCCGGAATCTGGGGCCCAGGGGCTGGGAGCCAGGCCAAAGGCCCTGTCCTGCAGGCACCCCCACCTGGGTTGGTTTTCAGTAGGTGTGAGGCGACTTGAAGAAGCACGTGCTACGGGACTCGCATGCCGTAGCGCACAATCACACCTCCTGACTCGGTCGAGCTTGCGCTCTCCCGGGGGGCCGGGGGTTCGAAGTGGGTCGTTGTGGCCGGTTGGTCCATCGTATGGTACGGTTGCGGCATAGTCTGTTAATGTAGGTTGGTCGATTGCGTGATGGTAGAGCCAAGTTTTGTTCGTGGGCATGGTCATCGGCGGGCGCGGCGCACCACGGTGTCACCAGCCCTTTGGACGCCGTTCCCGTTTCGACCCGTGCAAGCCTGGCTGGTTTGGTGTTGGCCGGCTTGCGTGTGGTCTGTTTACAGTCAAGTGGCGGCTGCAGCTGCGGTGTTGTTGTTTCGCGGTCGTCTTGGCCGCCTCATGGTCGGCTTCGTTTGCGTGGGTTCCTTTGCGCTGCTGCCGGTGGTCTTTCCACCGAATGTTGTTTATGCAGCGGGCATGTCTGTGTCGGTGCCGGTCAGTGGCGTCGTGGTTTGTCCAAGTGTAGTGTTGTGTAGTTTGTTACCGTTGGTTGGTCGCGTTTGTATTGGCAGCGTTGCGGTGTTCTGCTGTGTTCGTGGGTACGGTCGTCGGTGGGCGTGGCGCACCACGGTGTTGCCAACCCGTTGGGCGCCGTTTCCGTTTCAACCCGTGCACGCCTGGCTGGTTCGGCGTTGGCCGGCTTGCGTGTGGTCTGTGTACGGTCAAGTGGTGGCTGCAGCTCTGGTGTGGTTGCTGTGCGGTTGTCGTGGCCGCCTCATGGTCGGCTGGGTTCGTGTGGGTTCTGTTGCGCTGCTGCCGGTGGTCTTATCGTCGAATCCTGCCCGTTTAGCCAGCACGTTTGTGTCTGCGTCGGTTTGTTGCGTCTTGGTTTGTACAAGTGTCGTGTAGTGTAGTTTGGGAACGTTCGTGGGCCGCGTCCGCAGCGGTAGAGTCACAGTGTTCCTCTGTGTTTGTGGCCATGGTGGTCAGGGGGCGCGGCTCGCCACGGTGTCGCTAGCTCGTTGGACGTCGCTCTCGCACCAGGCCATGCACTCCCGGCCAGAATGACGCTGGTCGGTGTGCACGCGGTCTGTTCACGGTCACGTTGCGTCCGCTGTAGTGGTTGTGGCGGTGTGTGGTCGTGTTAGTCGCCTCTTGGTTGGTTTGTTCGGCGTTCGTTCCTTGTCGTCGCAGCAGGCGCTCGCACAGTCGGATTTGCTGTGTGCAGGTGTTCCGCTTGTTGCGATGTTGGTCGGTGCCAGGTGTGTGGGGCCGGCACGGTACGTTTGTACTGTGCGCCGCCCGCCCGCCGCGGTGGAGAAAAGCCATGACAAGTGGTCGGACCGCTGTAAAAAAAATTTTCCCCTGTCGGTGCCCTGTTCCCTGCCCCGCTCTGGCAGTGTTGCATGCACAATCCATTATCCGGTATTTCGTGGTGCTCCGTAGCCGTACTTCCAGTTTAGCTTGTGCCACTCATATGTACAGTCCCCGTCGGTGGCAAGGCCCCGCCAGTCCCCCTTGGTGTGTCCCTGTGCTCCCCAAGGGGGCCCCAGGGTGTTGTTCCAGCTCGGTGGTGCTATGCTTGTGCTCGTGCCTGTCTGTCTGCCGTGCGCCTTCTCGTGTCCTGCGTTGCGGGCCATTCGGGTGGCGTGTCTGTGTCATGGTGCTGGGTGTGGTGGCTAGGATGGTTAGGGTGGTTCGGCTTGTGCTGTGGTGTCGGGACGCTCCGTTCGACGTGGCGGGTTGGGCTCGGCGTAACACACCCGTGCCTGTTGGCAGGGGGGTCGGCACGGCCCCGTGTGGTGAGCTTGTGGCCCCCCGCATGCCCCAGGTAGGGTTGTGGAGGACAGGAGTACCGGGCAGTGTTGCAGCCCCCCTCCCTCTCATGGACGCTGATAACTGTCTGCGGGGAGTGTGCCCCCCGTACCATTCGCATAGGTTATACGTGTCGTAACCTTGCGCGTCCCAGGCGCTCAACTCCCCGGAGGAGGTGCGCGCTGGTCCCCGCGGTGCACTTATCTCCGGATGCTCGTTCTGGACGGTAATACTCTGGCCGGTGGTTCGTTAACATTCTGGTGGTTATCGGCCCGGCCGCGGGTTCCGCGTATTTGGCCGTGCCCTTTGCCCGGCCCCTTGTGGATCCGGCTCGCGGGAGAGGAGGGTGAGGCGGGAGGACGGGTCCGGGCGTGGTGCTGCCCCGTTCCCTGCTGCAGGTGGGTCGTGGGGTCCGAGAAGCGTGGCCCTCGCCCGGGGGGTTGTAGGAGGAAGTCGTGGGGTTTCCGTGCGTGCTTGACACCACGGGTTGCGAAGCCCGGCCACCACTCTCCGGGCATCTGTTGCATGTGTCAGGCAGGTGGACGTTCGTCAGGTGTTGCTGGGGTGTGTTGGGAGGCTGTGTGCCACTGGGTCGTCGCGGTAGAACCTGTGGTGAGGCGCGGCTCAGGGTCCTGGGGGGGCGTCCCATGCGTCGCACCAGGGCGCCGTGGAGGTTACTGAAGGTTGCGTGCACAAGAGCTGGGCGTGCCGCCCGGGTCTCCGCCTCAGTGCGGACGGTGGGTTGCCGTCAATTGCCGAGCGCAAGCGCCCGGATCCGGTGGCGTGCGCTGTTCGACAACACCCCAGTGGTCATCGTTCCGGCCGCGGGCTCCGCGTGTTTGGCTGGCCCCTTTGCCCGGCCCCTCGCGGACCCGTTACGTGGGAGAGGAGGGTCAGGTGGGATGGTGTCCCCGGGTGTGGCGCTGCCCCCTTTCCTTGTTGCAGGCGGGTCGCTGGGGTCCGGGAAGTGCGGGCCCCTGTCCGGGGAATGTGGAAAGAGGTCGCTGGGGTCGTATTTGTGTCCGACACCGTGGGCTGCTAAGGCTAGCCTACACTCCTTGGGTGTCCGTCGTGCGTGCCAGGCAGGTGGACGCCGTCCTCGCTGGTGTGTCCGTACGACGGGTGGTGCCGTAGCATGTTGCGCGGCCGCGCGTTGCTGGGTTGTACGAGGGGTCTTGTTGGGCGATGTCTGCCCGGCCGGGGTCGTTGTGATTCGTGGCCGACCCCGCTGCCGCTGGCGTGACGGACATCGTCCGGTCCTCTGGCGGGAGGAGGCGGTCCCGGGTCCGCCGCGCCGTCTCTTCCCTGCGCGTGGCCGGTGTGGGACTCGTGCGGTGCGCGTGCGGCCGTGCGTCGTTGCTGCAGGTCCTGTGGTCGGCCGCGGGTCAGGGCCCCGTGGGGTTACCCACACGTCGTACAAGGGCGCTGCGGGGGGCACTGAAGATTTCGTGCACCAGGGCCGCGTGCGCTGCCCGGGCTCAGTGCGGATGGCGGGCTGCAGCTGCCCGCCCAGCGCCAGTGCCCGGATCTGGTGGATCGCAAAGACGGGGCACAGGTTGGACTCAGTGGGGGTTTCCGCCGTCGGTTCCGGGATGGCCTCCATCTGCTGCCGGCCGTTGAGGTAGAATCTCCACGCCGCTGAACACGCCCTGGTGTGCGGCCAGCGGCGCCGCGCCCAACGCCAGAGGCAGTAGAGGGCGTGGCCTGGGTGCCAGGTGCCTGCCGTCATGACACAATGGCCGTCAGGGGGTCCGGGGGTTGGTCTGGGAGCAGGGGGGTAGGGTTGTCCGGCAGGTCCGTGGTCGCCCGGAACATGGAGTCGACGGCCTCCAGGCTCCAATGGTTGTCCTGCGGGTGTGGGATGATCCGCACCTGGTAGTAGTGGGCATTGTCCAACACGATCATGGCGATGGTACCAGGGTCACGTTCGCGCGGCCGGGGCGCCGCGCGCGCTTTCTCCGGGTAGTGCGCCGTCAGGTTCGTGAGGTTGTGCCCCCCGCTACGGGCGGTTCCGATTTCTCATGCCTCCTGGCCCTCGTGCGGTGGGATACGGAGGTTGTCGGGTCTCGGTGGTGGGGCGGCCCGCTCCCGGCCTCCGGTGGTGGTTGCGGGCCTGGGTCCCGTCGGCGGCGCTATGAGCGTGTGTACCCAGCCCAGGTGTGGGACCCACACGCCCCCTTGGGCGGGTTGGTGGGTGTTGAACCACCAGATCCAAGCCTCAATGAGGTCGTCAGAGACCTGTGTCCCGGGGGTGACGAGGACCTGGAGCTGTCGCACAAAGATTTGCGTTGTCGGGGCATGCGGCAGGGGGACTACGGCGAAAAGCCTGTTCGGGTCGACGTTACGGAGGTGTTCCCGGAGGGTGGCCACCAGCTCGCTCAAGGGCGTGGAAGCGTGGATGTCGTAGAGCGCCCTCAGTTCCGCTTCGTCGAAGGGACCCGTGCCCCGTTGCTGTGGCGGTCGGGGGGGCAGGGGGGGCATGGCCACCCGGTCCTGGTCCAGTGCCGCGTCAGCCGGGGAGGGGTGCCGTGAGGTGGCGCCCGGGTGTCCCCCAGGCACGTACTCCGTTGGGGGTTCCCGTTGCCTGGGCATCGAGCAGGGCGTGGCGCTGGGCATTGGGCCAGCGGGATCCTGGGGGCTGGAGGTCCCTGTCATCTCTGTGTCCGCCCTTGGTCCGCTCGCGTCGTGTCCCGGCTGCCGCGATGTGCTCTCTGTGGCCTGGCGGCTTCTGGACTGCGGGGAGGGCTGCCCCCCCGCCCCTTGCGTAGGGCTGGGGTCGGGCGCGGGCTCCCTTGGTCGCATGTCCGTGGCGTGTGGTCCTCTCGGTAGCGGATCGGCCGCTGACCCCGGGAGGGAGGCGGCGGATGAGTTGGACGTTTCGCGCGCCGTCTGGCGAGGGTCCGCTTGAAGCGCTGCTTGCCGCTCGCGCTCGGCCGGCGTGAGAATGGTGGGGATGTGCGTCTGCTCGGTGCGGGGCCTCTTGGACCGGCGTCTGGGGTCGGAGGTCGATGATGTTCGCCGAGCGTGGGGGTCGCGGGGGCCCCCGAGGTCCCTTCCCATATCCTCATTGCAAACGACTCGTCGCGCTGCGGGGGGCGGCGTGCGGCTGCGGCGACAGGATCGGCCAGGGTGCCTCGTCTCTTGGCGCTGCTCTGGCGTGTCGCCTTGCACCCTCCAGGCGTGTGGACTGCCCTGGCTCCTCCGTGGGGCGAACGGCCGCAGGGGGCTGCTGTATGTGCCAGAGGGGGAACCCCTACCGGGTGGTGGACCCCGTGGGTGTTCCGGTGAGTTTCGGCGCGCCGCCTGCCTGGGTAGCTCCGGGACGTCTTGAGACCGCGGCCGCCGGTGGCCTGAGGCGTGTCCCTGGTAGCCCGGTGATCCAGGGATGTCCCAGATATTATGGTCGTGCATGGCCGTACGGATGCGCAGGGCGGCGCGCTGGTGCCACCGCCAGTGCAGTCCGTTCATTTCATCTGGGCTGTAGGCTCCCATATGCACCATCAGCCGGGTGGCCACATAGGGCCATTGGCCGGGGTTGTCCATGGTGGCGGGGGGCGTGTGCCCTGTCCGATGACCAAACGTGACGTCTGCCATGGTGCGTGTTCCCTCCGCGTGGTGGCGGGACCGCGAAGAAAGTACCCATCGTATGCGGACCGCCAGTTCGAGCTGCTCCCCTGTGACAAGCCTGGGGATCCAGAAGCCTAGGTCTTGGGTCGCTTCTTGCTCCGCTTGGTCGCTGCAGTGGCTGGCGTCACCCTCCAAAGGTGCATAGTCCAGATGTCCCCGCCCCAAGGGCGGGGAGGCCCCCGGCGGTGGGGCGACAGGCTCACTCGCGGTGTTGGTGGCCGCTTCCACGCGCGTGCCCTCACCTGGGGCGTTGCGCTCGTCCGTAATCCGGTCCGCCGCGCCGCTCGCGGTCGCCTGCCCCTCGCCCGTAGTGGCAATCTGCCCCAGGGTGGTGTAGTCGCGCTGGAGGTGCGCTTGTCGTGGCACCGTGAGGGGCGTATCATCCGCCTGGTCGCGTTGCGGCTCCGGGTGGACGCGTGGCATCTCCGGTGCTGGGACCGCCTGGGGGTCATCCCTGCGGGAGTCCATGAAGGCATCGAAGGAGTCGTCGTCGCGGTTGTGCCCACTGGGTGACGTTCCTCCTTCGTCCGTGCGCTGGGGCGTGTCGGGCGTGGTTTCCCAGGCCTCCGACCCCGCGCTGGTTTCCGGTGGATCTCGTTGCAGCGCCTCCCCTGGCGTGCTCGCGCCTGCGCGGGTCGCCAGGTTCGCCCGGGGGGCGGCGCCCGCGTGATCCGCGGCCGAGGGCGGGTGGGGGCCGTCCGCACACCCGGTGTCCGGAGGTGGCCCCTCGGGTTCCGCGTCAGGCTGGTGATCTGCCAATGCCTCGTCGCCTCTGTGTGCCGTTTCGTTCGTCAGGTCGGCACTCCGCACTGATGGCTGGTCCGTTCCCCCGCCAGGTTCCCCCATTGGTGCTGGTGTCGGCGTTCGTTGCGGGGGTCTTCGCAGTCCTCCCGCGCCCACCGCGGGCGCGTCGCGCTGCGGTTGGTTCGACGGTGTAGGCGGTTCGGCGCCATCGTCCGCCGGTGGCGGTGCCCCCCGGGCGTGGCCTCCCGCCACGGGTGGTGGCTCGGGTAGGCCCCCTGGGTCCCCGGGCTGCGGGGCGTCCGCCGGGGCGGCGGTGCGTGGCGGATCCGGGTCGGGGCCTGGGCCGGGGGCCGTGCGGCCGGGAGATGACGGTTCTGCTGGCCGTGCCAGCGGTCCGGTGGGTGGGGTGTGGTGCCGCTGGGGCACCGGCCCGCCGTGCGTTGTTGCTGGTAGGTCCTCCGTGCCGGACGTTGCCGAACCCTGGGGGGTTAGGCCCCCGGTGGGGCCGTGGGTGTGGGGGTGCCCGGCGTCGGAGGGCCGGGCGGCGGTGGCGTCGGTCGGGGTAGCGGTGTGTGTCCGTGTGGGGAGGTTGTCGGTCGGCGTGTACGTTGGGTCCGCTGCCGGCCGGTCAGGTGCGCCATGGTGCGGGCGGGGTTCCGGGTGGGCCGGTGTTGTTGCCGCTTGGCTGGCTGCCGGCCGTGGGCCGTGCGCAGGCGCGACGGGTGGTATTAGGGGTTGCGGGCTCCCTGTGGGGCTCGGGGCCGGTACCCTGTGCGGGTGTGCGGTGCCGGGGGGCTGCCTGGGCTGGGTACCCACCGCCCCCGTGATCGTGGGGCCGGGTAGGGCTCCGCTCCTTGCAGGTGATGCTCGGTGTCCCCGGCTCCCTGTGGCAGCGTGGTGTTGTGTTGGTTGTCGTTGCGCCGCCCGCTTGGACGCACGCTCTTGTCGGGGGCTCTGTGGTGTGCCGGCCCTAGATGATGCCGGATCGCCTGTAATCCGCGTGGCGTCGGCGGCGTGTTGTTGGTGTGGTTCGGCGGCGGGTGTCGGGGGGGCGGAGGTGCATGGGTTGGGGGATGTGGAGGTTTTGAAAAATAAATGCCTTTGGCTGAAATACCCTCTATGGTTCAGGAAGAAGCCTCAAGACCTCAATTCACACCCACAGGTAGCAATACAAGCCCACAAGAAGCAATGCAATGCGATCACAGAATCCTGGATAAGCGGCGTCCCCAACAGTACGCGTTTCGGCTTAAATTAAGCCCTCATCAGCTGAAAACAAACAAAAATCAATCCGGCCGGCCCAAAAAATAGACAAATCGACAAATAGCGCCAAAACATATAGCCACAGGAGGAGGCACGCGCGTCATGACCCAATGGGCTGCTGGAGCGCGCGCAAGGCCCAGCGCCTGAACAAGCGCTTAATGTTAGGCAGAGGGCGAAGAATAGCAAAGAGCTTGAGGCCGGGAATGAAGGGTAGTTTGGATTTCAAACCATGCACCACGCTGGACCAACGAAGGGGTAGCGCTGAGTGGTGTACCACCCTTAGGACATGCACAATGGGGCCTATAGTTGAGTGTCGATTTTGCTCGGCTTGGCTCAAAGAGACAATGTGTGAATTTACTGCATCCCTCCCACCCCCACTAGCAGCAGAGTCACGGCGGAGTGTAGTGTATTTATGCCTATCATCCCAATCAATAGCTTGTGCCTGGATAACGTGTTTGGGGTAATTGAGAAACAACAAGGCTCGGATAAGTCGTTGGCAACACAATCTGTAAAAAGAGCAAGAAGAGCAAATTCTAATATAGCGAATGAACTCCCCCCTCACCCACACGATTCTAATATGCCTAGGCACATTCGCATCCCACCGGATGTAGGAGCACGTATGTGTGGGCTTCCAATACACGGAGGTTTTAAGGGGGCAAAGCGCCACGATGTGCACATCCAAAAAATGAATATCCGACACCCTATCCGTCACCTCGAAAGACCATGGGAGATTCTGGGGATAGGTCACATCCAGGTGTTGTTTCACCACCGTGTGGGATGAGCGGTGCAGGATAAGTCCATCGTCTAAGAAACGGAAGAGCAAACAATCACTCGGTAGGCGACCCGCATGTTCGTAACTTCTTAAAGTCAGCTGCGCCCATGGAGGCGCTGCGTTCGTGCCCATTGGCCACCCTTGGGCCTGGCGATAGACACCCAGACCCGGACTCAGGAATACGGTGTGCATATATACAAAATGCAGTAACGCGAGACCAATGGTGGGGGTAGGGCACTGTAACTCGAAGTAAGGGAGGTCACAACCCAATTCATGCATGGCGAACTGATTAATGGGGGTGAAAACAAAATCCAAGAAAGCTAACTCGACCTTAGAGATGTGAAGGGTGAAACGATCACAATTGTAGAAGACATTCTTCCAATAATTGTAGGTGTGCAAGGTGTGTTCCCACGTGATTCTAGTATACATGGCAGAAAAAATCAATCGTAGAGCACTTCCAATCATCATGTGTGTTGGTAGAGAAGTGCTTACGTAATCTAGACAGCAGGTCATACGAGTCGATGATTGGCGACGCCATGGGGTGGAGTTGGCGGTCTATTTTCAAAAGAATTAAACCAGCAACACCAAGGAGGATGGAGCTCGGGGTAGTCGCCCAACGGAAGAGGCCAACGAGTGGCCTAGAGGAGAAACCACCCTTTGCATCAACGGAGGCACTCTTGTGTGTTTTCACAAGAAGACGGAACTTAGGCATCACCGGTTTGGAATATGAGTCCATGAACGTGCATAAGAACTCTCTTAGATGATCGGGATAAAAGTGTAGGAGCCAAGAGGCTACCTTGCGCTGCCACGCGTGTCCTTTGTCAACCCAATCGGTCAAAGAAGAAGGAGAACCAAGGAATTGGTAAACAGGCGCATTGTTAAACACCGAATCCATGTTCAATTGCGCTTCGCGCAAATACAACGCTCGGGACATCAAAACAAGTGAGCTATCCTTATCCGCTTCCACAACAAGGTTGTGCTCTAAGTAATTCTCTAAACGGGAGTAGGGAACATGGAAGCCACGATAAATGGGATCACATTGGAGGCAATGGGACATGGCGATGCGCATCTTGTCACACAATTCATTAAGGGAATTTTGAATCACATGGAAGTTTTGAAAAATAAATGCCTTTGGCTGAAATACCCTCTATGGTTCAGGAAGAAGCCTCAAGGCCTCAATTCACACCCACAGGTAGCAATACAAGCCCACAAGAAGCAATGCAATGCGATCACAGAATCCTGGATAAGCGGCGTCCCCAACAGTAGGGGGGGCGGAGGTGCATGGGTTGGGGGATGTGGAGGACGTTGCGGCCGACGTTCGGGCCCGTACGTTCGTGGCCCTAGTCGCTGTCGTGGCGCGGGATCGGGGCGGGAGGGTGGTGATGGTTGCGGTGGTTTCACCGGGGGGAGTAGAATGAGCCGTCAAGCCGGGTACCTCTGGCCATCATCCTGGCCACCGCTGCATTGCCGTATGTGCCAGGTTGTGGTGGCGGGACGTGCGGCTGCAGGATGCGCTGTATCAGCGATTCGAGGCTGCGTGGAGGGGGGATGCCCCTCCACGTGAGGTAGGCCGCCATCAGACTCTCGGTAGCCCCCGGGGTCATGGCCCCGCCGCGGTGGAAGAAGTCCCCCCACTCGGCGCCATGGGTGCCGCGGGCGATGCCCATCGCCCATTCCGCGTCCCCCACCAGCCAGCCGGAGGCGATCGGGAGGCGGGTGGTGAGGGTGACGACGATGTTGCGGTAGTTGTTTTGGTTCGTGGGGCTGATGTAGCCCCAACTGTCGGGCAGGTTGCAAATGGGGGGCAGACTGCCCCGTGGCGCGTCGTTGTAGTCTTTGTGGTTGGGGACGTAAACCGTGGGGTCCGCGTCCGGGTCTGGCAGCGCCCAGGTTGGTGTGCGCCAGGGGGGGCGGGGGGGGGGTGTCGCTGGGTCCTCGTCGGTGAGGACGTCCAACCACTCGACCCCAGGGCTGTCCTCTCTCGCGCCGTTGTTCCAGACGTTTTGCCGGATCAGAGTCCGCAGCGTCTGGAGTGTGAGGTCTTCGTCTTGCGTTTCGCGCGGCGGCAGAGCCGTGCAGAGTCGGTGCGGTCGCCAGCAGAGTGGGCACGACCACAAGTTCGCGATGCACGGGCTGCAGAACCAGTGCAGCTGCTCCGTGCCGCCGCAGCCGAGGTCATGCTCGCGAAGGGGGTTGCCGTCGTCGTCGTTCACCTCCATGCAGACCCCGCATGGGTTCCCCGGCCGTGGATGCGGGGCTTCACCTTCGGGCATCCTGAGGACAGGTGTCGTTCGCAGGACGATCGGGCCAGTACAGGGGAGGGGGCGCGCGCGCTCCGGGCGGTGCTACGGTAGGTGCCTGGCTGTTGCGGCGGGCCCGTGCGTGTGGCTAGTCGCTAGGTTGCGCATGTTGGTAGTCGATGAGGAGATTATAGTACGTGCGGCGGTCGTGGGATGTTTGTTGTGCTTCCTGTCGGTATACTTGGACGCGGCGCTGTAGCTGTGCGTCCGCCCTTTTGACAGCGGTGAGCTGCATGTGACGTATTGTGTCCCTGGGTTCTGGGGTGTGGTCGGCGACGACCCTGTAAAGCTGGAGTGGCACCGCTCCTCTGAGCACTGCCTCCTTGATTTCCGGCTGCCGCATCAGGCGTCGAACCTCATTTGCCGGTGGCGTGGCCGGGCTCCATCCGGCGTGTTGCGTGATGGTGTTCTCCGGTGCCCACGTGGCCAGGTGGTTGTCCCCTTGGGCTAATGGGCAGCGTTTGAAGTGTTCCCATGTTTCTGGCTGTTGGAGATGGCAGGGGCATATGGTGTATTCCGGGGGTATGTCTATACCCCGCCGGGCATACCAGCGTGCCACCCTGTCTACAAGGGGTAGCTGCTCGAGCAAGAGCTGGGCACGTCCTGTCTGCAGGTGCACCGGTATTAGGGATGGGCCAAGAGCCGAGAAGTACAATGCGGTGCGCATTTTGTGTTGGAGACGGCTCAAAAGGGCGCTGTCGGCTTGACTGCCCCAAATGTGCGCCATGGTGCGGATGGGTTGGGGGTAGTGGTATGCCCTCCCCGTGTCGTTATAGATGCGATCGTCTGGCACCCAGGCTGGTGGTTCCCCGGGGCGTGGGATGGGTGGCAGGTGCTGGAGGTGTGTGTGCCTGTAGTCTCGTAGCGGTGGGTCCTCGCTGTCCGGCATGTGCTCGGCAAGCTGGTTGTGGGCGTGCAGGTCTATGTGTCCGTTGCCCAGGCTATACCGATGAGATTCTTGTTTGACGAGATGCAGGACGACGTGTTTGGGGAGGCGCCTCAGGGCTGTCCAGAGGTGTAGGGCCTGGGTGCCCAGGCTAGAGTCAGTCGCCTTGTGCAGGGGTTGCCGCGCGGGTCTGCGGACGATTTGGAAGTCCACCGCTGCGTCCACTACTACCCACACATGGTGCGTCTGGTCACGCGGCGCTTGGTGGGTGTCATTGACGGCGTCCGGGACAATCGCCAGCGTCTTTAGCTCTCCGTGAGAGGAGGCCCCGAAGATGGTAGCCCCCGTGAGGTGGCGTTAGTGCAGTCGGTTTGTCGTGTCCACTTCCAACTCTAAAGCCGCCCCCACGGCCGCTGGGGTGAGGCTTGTAGTGCCGGAGGCATCCGCGAAGATAATCGTGTTGTGGTCTTCTGGGTACGGTAGGCGGCACGGCATCGTTGGTTGGTAGGCATTGATGTGTGCCCCCCGTTCCGTGGTGGCCCACGGCGTGTTGGTGTCCGGTCGGAGTCTCCGGGTAGCATACACCCCCATCCCCTGGCGGATGATCTCGGTTGCCGCCGGGTTCATGCGGACATAGTCGTTGTTCCTTTCATGGCCCTGTGTCAGGTAGCCGTACACGTACTGGAGTAGGTATGCTGTCTGCGCGTGGAATGTGGTCCACTCGACCGTCTGCCAGTCCTGTACTTGGGAGCATCGGTGTTTGACCGGGTAGGCTGGGGCCTCCGGCGTGGCGCTGCGGTGTTTGGCTATCACCAGGAAGGTGATGGCTGGGTGCTGGGTGTTCCACGTGCCCCTGTGGAATCTCCATTGCGCCTTGGCGCTGCGGTCCCAGGCCACTGTGGCCGTGTCACCCTCTGCGGCCTGTTCGAAGTGCGTGCGTAGCCACTGGTGCTGTTGCGGGGTAGCGTGGGCCGTTGGCATGGGGTGGTAGCGCGCCAGTAACTGGAGGAGGGGCCATGGGGTGGCCAGCGCGTCGGGCCCACATCGCCAGCACGTGGTGGGGGTGCCCGTCAGCTTGTCTTGCGATAGTGGCGGCGGACAGAAGGGGCGCGCCGTGGGTGGCGGTAGCATCCACAGGTTGCCCCCCGCTTTGCCCGGCCGCAACGTGGTCTTTAGCCTGTTGGGTGCTAGGAGGAGTACCGCTGGTACCGTGGCGCCGGGTACATGTTCCACTTGCTCCGGTGGCCGGTGGTGGGCCTGGTTCCCTTGCGGTGGGCTCGGTGGCAGTGGTCGTTTGTGCGTGCTCCAAAACAGGTTGTACGCCTCACGTACTTCCCCATCTGTTGGCTTGGGGGTGCCCGGTTTGGGTGGCCGCACTGGGCATGTGGTTGTCCAGGAGTGATTTGTCGGGCCACTCCGGGTGTTGTAGGAATGGGACGTGGTGTGCGCCCACTCGTTGGAGGGCTTTCATCTGGTTCGGGGTGACCCGTACGAGATGGAGGGTGGTGCCCGCGAGGCCAAGAGTGGTGGTGCTACCCGTTGGTCCCCCCCCCCACATCGGTGTGAAGGACTGCCAGAGGGCCAGTTTCCCTGCACCGATGGTTCGTTTGGATGACGTGGTTGTGGTGGGGCAGTAGGAGTTTTAGGTGGCTCCATATGCGGGTCCCCACCTTGGTGGGGAGACCCCGCTGGTGAAGTATGTATTGGGGGCAGGTGTTGCGGTGGTACTGGGCCTCCCGCAGCGTCAGCGTGAAGACTTCCCGTACCTCCGGCTCGTGATTGTGCATGAGACGATGCAGGTGGGCCGCAGTGTGAGCTGTGTACGCGTTGTGGACGAGGTGGTCGGTGTTGTCTCCGTAGTACGGTGGCGATGCCGCACGCACTGTTGCAGGAAGTGACGTGGGTCGGTGGCCGTGGATGGTCCACGCTCGTCGTACTGTGGTGGTGGCCGCTTGTAGCATGTGTTGGGGGTGCGTTAGGTGCAAGGCTTGGAATCCTATAGCTGCGTTGAGCACGGCTTGTAGGAAGTATGGGAGGGCCTGGGTGGAGAGTGCTGTGATGCGTGCTGTAACCAGTGTCCTTGTCATCTGCCGTAACAGGTTTGGCGGTAGGGTGACCCCGCCTGCGGTGGCCGCTTGCTGGACTCCCAGGTAGGTGGCCGTGTTTACTGGGTCCATGGGCAGGTCTCCGGGGCGGAGGGGCGGCGGCGGTGCATTGTGTACCATGGTGGCAGATTTGACGTTGTGTACCAGCAGCTGATTGCCCTCCAGATAGGTGGTGACGACGTGGAGGACTCTGGCGGCTCTGGCGGGGTCCGGGGTGGTCGGCAGGGGTTGACGCGCGGTGGCGGTCACCACCGCCATGTCGTCCGCAAACGCTAGGAGCGTGGTCCGTAGAAGATATGGTGCCACGTCCGGGTACGTGCGTCGGATGTAAAACGCCAGCGGGAGGGTGACGAGTAGGAAGAGGAATGGGCCTTCCGCACCGCCTTGTGAGACCCCACTGGCTGGGTGGATCCATGGGGTGGTGCCCACGTCGGTTTTTATGGCGTACATGCAGGTGGCGAGGTACGCTTGTAGGAAGCCCTGGAAGGGGGGTCCCATGTGTTCCCAGACGGCCCGTAGCAGGCGGTGCGGGGTGTTGGGGAAGGCCCCCTTGACATCCAGGGATGTGATGATGAGGCTGATCGGGTCCATGTCCACCACGGCGTTTTGCATAAATATGGCCTCCAACGGTGATCTACCCGGTATGGCCCCCCACATGGTGGGCGGTACAGCCCGGTACACTGCCGGGGCCACCCGTTTGAGGATGAGCATCCATATGAGTTTGGCATCCGTGGTGGCGCACACCATGGGTCTCCAATTGTCGGGGTTCGCCCAGTCGCCTTTCTTATAGAGCGGGTGTACTAGGTTCCCCCAGTCGGGTGGCACGTCCGTTTTCCAGATGGCGATATCCCACAGGCGCGCGGCTAAGTGTCTCTTCAGGTTCAGTGGTAGTCTACGGTAGAGCTCCGCCGGGAGTCCGTCCACTCCCGGAGTTTTCCCCGGTTGTAGTTTGTACAACACCTCATCGAGCTCCCAAATAATGAACGGGGTTCGGTGCATGTCTCGTCGCTGTGTCCGGTTGTAGAGTTTCGGCAGGTGGGATATCAGTTCCTCTGTGTATGCTGACAGTTCTCCATCCTCAGTGTTGTGCTGGCGCAGGAGGCTGTTGAGGACTTCTTCCAGGACCACCTTGGGATCGTTGGTCACTGTGCCGTCCTGTAGGCGTACCGCCTTGATGCCTCGGTGGCCTGTCCCCCCCAGGACCTTGTCCACGTGTTTCAGTGATTTGTAGGGTTGGGGGTTTTGGAAGTAGCGTTGTTGTTCTTGCGCCAGCTCCTTCGCCCGGCGGACGTGCCATTCTCTGAGTTGCCGGCGTGCGGTTTCCAGTCGTGCTGCGATTTCCTGGGCGTCATGTTGGGCTTGCAGGTCATGTGAGTGCATTGCCGTGTGCAGTGCTAGCTTGTCGTGCCATATGATTGTGACCAGGGATCGTAGGTCTTGATGCGGGGTGGCGTCGTCCTGTGTTCTGCGTTGCCCGCTGAGGCCGCATGCCGTGGCCGCCTGTCGCATGGCGAGGTTGAGGTCCGTTTTATCTTGCTGGCCTAGGATGCGTTGCACCGTGCGGTAGTATGCTACCCATCTGTGGGTGTCGTGCTCTCCTGGCGGTTGGATGGGTGGTTGTTCTTCGTGGTCCACGCCAACCCTGGAGGCCGGGGGTACCTGAAGCACCTTGATTTGTACCTCCAGGGGTCGGTGTCCGGTGATCTTGGATGGCAGGTCGTGGTATTGCACCCGAGTCAGGTCGTGGTGTGCCGAGTCCGCGTAGCAGAGGTGGACGCGGGAATCTGCCGCGCCAGGTTGTGGTGGTCTGTGTGAGGGCTGGCCTCGTAGAGAGGCTGTGAGGTCCTGCAGGCCTAGATGTTGCATGGCCACTTGTACCGCTGCGTCCTCAGGCGTCGGCCGTCCTCCGGGATTGTCCGGTGATGGGGCTGCATTGAAGTCTCCTATGATGACAGTCGGGCCCATCATGGCAAGTTGTCCGTAGGCCTCCATTAGTTGTTGGAGGAATGTCTCCGTGGCGTCTCCAAAGGAGACGTGTACGATGATGACATTCAGTTGCCACGTTGGGCCTACCAGTTCGTATGCTGCTAGGCGGCCTTCCACCCCCAGGTGGTGGCGGATGTGTACGTGGACCTCACTTTTGTGGGACATGGGGTGCGGTATTGGTGTCCCGTCCTGGTGAGGAATGGGGGTTAAGCTGGGGTGGGCTGTCTGGGTTTTGAGGGCCTGCTCCTGCCACACCATGGCGTCTGGGTCGCATTTTGCCATGATGGGCACGTCTTGTAGGTCCGGAGCTTTGGTCGCATCGTACAGGGCGCCCGGTTTGTTGGGGGACATGAGAGTGACGAGCGCAGTTATGACCTCGTGGGCGCGCGTTTTGGTGGCCCCTGGGGGGTCCCTGGCGCGGCGTGGTAGTAGTCATTGTCCCAGTTGCAGTTTGTGGTTGATCGCTGCGGCTATCCTCTCCTCCTCCGGTATATCCGGTTCCTCCAGCCATGTCTGCGGCACGTCACCCGTCCAGACGGTTCCCGGTGGTACCTGGTTGGCGGGTGTGCGGAGCTGCACCAGGCACTCCGGGAATTGTCTGTCGTCCCAGAGTTCGAGGTTTGAGGTCTCCACTTTTTCGCCCCATTCCCGGAGTGCGTGCCACTTGATTTTCAATTGTAGGTTGCCGTGTTGGCCCGGTGTGGCCAGTCTGCCCTGTATCTTGCCCCGGAACCATACAAATTGTTTCGGTTGTCCTCTAAGTGTGGCTCCGTATACTCCTTGTACTTCTGCGCCGTCTGGCCATTCGGGGTGCATGGCGGCACGTTCCGCAGGTTCCGCCGTTTCGGCTTCGGTTGTGGATCGGGTGGCGGCGGCGCTGGGGCCACTTTGGGGTCCGGTTTGGGTCGTTTGGCCCTGCGGGCTGAGGCGTCCGCTCCCCCCGGGCGGGGCCTCGGTTTGGGTTGGGGCTGCTCTGGCGCCGGTTCTGGGGCTGGCTTCGGTGCGTCGCGGCGGAATATGCTGTACGCTTGTCCCTGTCCCTCCTGCGGCCTGTGCATACCCCGAAGGCGATTCGTGTGTTCTTGTAGGCTGGTGGTGCGGAGTTTGAGAGTTCGTTCCGTGTCCGTGGGCCAGGACATCCAGCGCTGCGCCTGTGCTGTCCCGTACTTCCGCACATAGGCCGCCAGGTTGCGCGTGAGTGTAAGCCATGTCTCGGGTAGCATGGTGTCCGTGGCTGGGGCATCCACTGTCCACTGCATCGCCGTTTTGAGGGCTAGCCAGTGCGCCCTGGGGTGGTTGGTGTGGTGGGTGGAGTGGCTAACAAGGTCCCCAAGTGCCAGTGGGGTCGCCGGCTTTGCTGCTGGTGTGAATGTGTGGACCCTGTCTGTTGTGCCCGTCGCGTTCCACCGTGCCACCCACCATGTGTGTTTGTGGCATGTTAGTGTCACCGTGGGGGTATCCGGGGGCTTGTCATTAAAGGCCGCCCAGTCAGTGACCTTCGGACACTCGGTTTTCCGGTCGTGTTGTTCTGTTGGACTGGTCAGGGTCACCAGGTGGTTCATAAGGTCTGGCATCAGGGTGTCTTCTGTGCCCTGTACCCTGTCCTTACGCGCCGTGGGGTGGCCCACGGCGACGTCCGACGCGTCCGTGGTGGCTGCCAGGGTGTTGGCTGCCAGGGTGATGACATCGTCCGTCAGTCCCTCCACGATGAAGTACCTTTCTCCCGCCAGGGTGGTCGAGAGTTGGGCCGTTTGTTTCATGGTGAGGTGTAGTAGCGCCCTGTCGGGATCCGGGGCGTTTGGGTCCACTGGTCTGGGTTCGCGTGCGCCGCGTCCCGCTAACGGGTTCCGCGGTTTGTCGGCGTTGGGTAGTCGTGGCCCCAGGGCCATGTGGTGTACCTGATCGAGAGGGACGGCTGAGCCCGTGGTGGCGCCTGTCGTGAGGTATACTCCTTTGGCGCCTGTTATCGTGTTTAGGTATATACCTGGGAGTGGGGCGGGCTGTGGGGGCAATGGTTGGAACAGTGCGTTGGGGCAGGGGTGGCCTCAGGGGGGGTCCCCGGGTCGCAGTCCCGGGCAGGGGCGATCCATGCCGTGTGGTACTGGATATAGTATGTAGGGCCCCGCCACCCTGCGTAGTTTGTTTGGGGCTTAGGGTGTTCAACCACCCACCCACCCTGATGGTGACAGAGCCCTGATCGATCCAGGTGGCTTGGTCGCGGTCGATGTCGTGGTGTAGGGTCCTTCTGATGGTGCCCCACGTTCGGCGGTGGGTGGTGTCATCTCGGGTAGGGCACCCCATGTCTATGAGAGGCATTCTGGCGTTTGCGAGGGCGGAGTTTATGATGTTTAGGGGGGGTGGGTTGTCGTGGGTGCCGGCGGCGGTGTTCCCCGCTGGCTTGACACTCTGGCGTGGTACTCGTCTCCCGTGGAGAGGTTGGTGCCAGGTCGGGTCCGGGTGCCAGATGGGGGCCGGTAGGTCCCCGTACCTTGCCCAAGTGTACACTGTGTATGCCGTGCCCTCGGTGTCAGCCTGCAATCTGTACGTGGACTTCCGTGCCTCGCCATAGGTGACTAATGCATTTGATGTGGAAACAGTGTAGTTGAGGTGTGTGTGTGCTAGGGCGTGAGTGATTTGTACTTCCGTGCCCTTTCGTTTGACCCCATGGTCTTCCAGTATGCAGTGTACCATCCATGGGCTGTGGGGTTGGAGGTTACCGTCTTTGTCGTGCAATGGCGGGTGTATTTGGCGTCCAGCCTGCTGTGCTTTGTTGGTGTTGTGGTGGGCGCGTTGTTCAACAAGGACGTTCGGTGTCCAGTCCTGTGGGGCAACTTCCCTGTGCGCCATGGCTTGAGCCGCCTTGGCGAGTGCCGTGACGGTAGGGGGCAGTGGGGGCTCAGCGACCTGGGGCACCATGCCGGTGTCTGTTGGGAATTTCCAGTATATCGTGAACTTCCCCGGGTGGTGGGCGTTGTGGGTGTCCGGGAGGGTCAGAGAGAGCGTCCCTTTGATCTGGGTTACCGCCTCTGGGTGTATGGCAGTGGGGTAGTGCCAGAGGGAGTGCTTGGTTGGGTCCCGGTGTGTCTGGGCGGTACTTCCCGCGGGTTCCATTGTCTGCGGCGTGAGGGTGTCGTCAAGGGCAACCTCGTGGAGGCGGTTGGCTTCTGCGGCGCATCTTGTCTGCCATTCCGTCAGCGTGGGGTCGTCCTTGGTGCAGTCCAGGGTGCAGTGGATAGCCATCCACTCCGGGTCGGGGTCGACGGTAATGTCGGTACCCGCTGTCGCGTTTATCCAGATCGCTTGTGTGGGTCTCGCCTGGGGCGTCTGGCCGTCGTCGTCCAGGGCCGTGCCTTCCATCGTCGCCGTGCCCTGGGTGGTTAGGAAGAGGTGTGTGGCCTGCGTTAGGTGTACTTGGTGTGGCATAAGGAGGCGCATGGATGCCATTGTTGCTATCCGCTGGAGGACTTTCTTCCAATCGATGGTGCCTGTCCGTAGTCGCCTTGTCGTTGCCGTGCTCCTTGTGTGGTTCTCCCCTCGGGGTAGTTGGTAGTTGTCTGGGACGTGACGCAAGGTTAGAGGCTTGTCGAGTTGTTGGACGGTTGTGGTGGCGTTGCGGGGTTCGGCCTTTTTGTGGGCTGCTGGGCTGTGTCCTTGTTAGGGGAGCCTGTGTTCGTGTCGCGTGGGCGTTTGGGGTTTCGTAGGACTGGGGGGTATGTGTGGCTCCGGTATCGGTTGTGGCATTGTGGGGCAAAGGCTGGTGATGTTGTGTGCTCCGGTGGCCACATCTTCGTGCAGGTAGAACTCCAGCGCTGGTGGCCCAATAGGGTGCCACTCGCGTGGGTCATCGTGCGGGGTGTGGAGGTTGATGCTTTGCTGAGTGGACCAGCTGTGGTAGGCCAGGATGGCGTTCGTGATGGCGGGGTTTCTGTTGTCTCCGAACGGGTGGTCGGGTCTGGAGCCCTCTCCGAACGTGGCTCGAACGGTCGTAGCCAGGGCTCCGATGTCTTCGTCCGGTACTATGTCGTCCCACGTTGTGCGGGACGTGGCGCCCGGCGGGCCCGTGTGTCCCTCCAGGACCTCTGTTTCGTACCATTCCACGTATGCAGCCTCCGTGTACGGCATGATACTGTGCTCCGCTAGGGTGCGGGCATGGGCCAGCTGTCAGTACAGGGTCCAGTGTCGGGGGGTAGGTCTCGGTGGGGAGGTCGCAGCGGGCTCGGGCGTAGGCTCCTTCTCTTCCCTATGTCCGTGCCGGGTGGCGTGCATTAGGGTGTACTCGTCATCTTCTCGCTCGGGCCTCCATTCCAGTTGGGCTTCTCCTGTGGCCGCAATGCTCGGTCGGCATGTCGCGGTGCGTGCGTAGGGGGGTCCTGTCTTGTCATGCAGGACGATGGTGTTGCCCCGTGTCCAACTGTGTAGGGTGAGGACGAGAGCCTCTGCTGTTTCCTCGAGGGTTGCTGGCGGCGGGGCATCGGATTCCTGGATGAAATCCAGGGCTTCCTCCGCGTGTGGGGCCCGCCTGAGGTTCGTCCACGCTCCATTTTTGGTCTCTCGCCCCTGTACCACCACTCCTTCCGGTGATTGTTGCTGGGCGTTGTGTATGTCCCTCCGCAGCTCCTGGATGTATGCCCCTGGGTCTCCGTTGCTTCCTGTGCCTGTTATCCGTTGATCTGTTTCGTTTGGTGCCCAGTATAGGCTCCATGTGGGTTGTTGGTGCGCGTCGGCTGCCACTTGCAGCACGCGTTGGATGCTGTCCTGCAGTGGGTCGTTGTCCAGGTCCATGGAGTCGTGGTTTGTGGAGATGTCGAGGCCACTGGGCAGGGACTCCAGGGGTGGGTCATGGGCCTCAGGAGGAACGGGTAGTTGGGAGTGGATGTCCATCGCGGTGCCGGAGGTGCCACGCGACACGGATAGCGGTGCTTCGTGTGTGTGGTCCTCCGGTGCGCTTGGTTGTGTTATCTCCGCGGCCATCGTCTCCGTTTGTGGCCCTGGTCCCGGGGAATCGTCCCAGATGTCGCAGTGCGGCGCCTCGTGGTGAGGGGTGCCGCAATGGTCCGTGTCTTGGGCGCTGTACTCCGTGTGGTTGGGCCTCGGTGTACGCCTGCACGGTGCGGCGTTTGTTGATTGATTCGTGGTTTGGTCGCTGTAGTCCGTGTGTTGTGACGGGGCCGGGTCTTGTTTCGGGTCGTAGGCGTCTTCCCGTGTTATGTGGCTGTAGTATGTGTTTTGGCTATACTCCGTGCGGTCCTGGCTCGGGGTACGCTGGCGTGTCACGGTACTTGCGGTCCGGCTTGTGGCACTGTAGTCGGTACGTTGTGATAGGGTTTGGTCTGGTTCTGGTTCTAGTTGGCGTTGTGTCGCTCCCCCCCGTGTTGTCTCCCCTGCCCGGGGCTCGGGTGTGTCGGCGGTGCCGAGGTCATAGTTCGTGTGGTCGTGGGTCGCTGGATCCTGGCATTCGCCGTGTACCGCGTGGGTGGGATGTGGGGGTGGCGTGCCTGGTGCGTGCTTCCGGCTTCCGGGGTCGCCGAGATCGTCGGGGCCGGCCGGGCATTGTGTCCCCCCTTGGGTGGTTGTTGATGGCGTGCTCGGCGTTGCGAGTTTCCCCCGGGCGTCGTTGTCCTGGTGCTCCTGCTCCATCGTGTCCTGTGTTTGCATCGCGTGTGTGGTCTTCTTGCGTGCCAGGTATGTGGGTGTGGAGGCTTCGCCTGTACGTGCACCTCCCATTTTTCCGCTGCGTGTTGTCGCATGCGTGTGTGCACCTTACAGGATTGGTAGGCGGCATACCTCTTCCCCTTGGTGTCGGCGTCTCCAGGATCTTGTTTGCCTGCTGTATTGCACGGCACAAATGGCGCTCTTTATCGTTGGTCAGCAGCAGCCATGTAGAGGTGCTGCGGCACATAAGATGTGGGGTCAGGTCACGTTGGGTCGCGGCCTTTTTTTTGTGGTATGTGGCGCGGCGTTGCGTATTCGTGTTGCATTGTCGCGGCTTGTTGGCTGGCGTTGGGTTGTGCGGCGTAGTGTGGTCGTGGCGTTGCGTCGTGTCGCAGTGTGTGCTGTGCTGTTTCGTTGTGTCGCGTTAGGTGGTGTCCTGCGGTGCCGGGCGCTGGCTGTGCCATGCCGCGGTTTATGTTGTTTTTGTTGTTGGTCGTATTGTGTAGCATTGCGCTGAGTTGTGTGTTGTTGTGTAGCTGCCGTTGGGTTGTGGTGTCGCGTGTTGTGTGCCGTTGTTGGGTAACGCCGGTGTTTGTCGAGTGCCGTCTTGTGGTACGGTACCGCGTGTTGCCGTGGTATTGTGTGGCGCGTCACAGTGTGTTGCGCTGTGCCGGGTCATGTCGTGGTGGTGGTATATGGTTGCGTCTGGTTGTTGTTGGTGGTGGTGTTGACGTTGTGTGTAGTGGTGTGCGGTTGTAGTGCGTGGTGGCGCGTCTTGTTTTGTGTTGGTTCCAGGTGGGTTCCCCGTGTTGCGCCCACCTTTGCGTTGCTCTGTTGTGCCGTGTGTCGTTGCGTGCGTGTATTGGATTGTGTGTTTCGTGGTGTCCGTTTTCGGGTGTCGCGTTTGGGTTGTTTTGGTGTTGGGTTTCGTCTTGATGCGTTATGTGTCTTGGTGTGCGTTGCATTGTGGTGTGCTGTGTTGTCGCGTTGTGTTTTGGTGCGTTGGGTGGGACGTTGGTGTGTGGTGTCAGGTACCGTTGTTCAGTGTTGTGTGTTGTTATTTGTCGGTTGGTTGCGTTGTATAACACGTTGTGTTGCGCACCGTTGTTTTGCCGTTTGTTGTGGTGTTGTGTTCCGTGTTGTCGGGTTTGTTGTGGTGTGTTGTGTCTCGGCGTTGCGTGGTGTTGTGGTTTTGTCTTGTTGGTTGCGCTACGTAGTTCCATTGTGGTGCCATGTAGCTCCGCTGGGTGATGTCGTGTGGCGTGGTTTGTCGTGGTTCTCCCGCGTTTTTATGGTGGCGTGTTCGGTGTGGTGTTTTGTTGTGCCGCGTTGTGTTGTTGCGATCAGTGTTGTGTGGTGTTTGGGTATGTGTTTCATCTCGGTACATGTTGTTGTTGCGTTGTTGTGTGGCGTTGTACGGTGGTTGAGCCGTGTATGTGTGTTCGTGACACACAGCGTCATGTCTTGTTGCCGTGTGTTGGCTCACGGCGTGTTGTGCCATTGGTTCTCCGGTATGTTCGGGGTGTGCTCCATTTCCTCAATGCCGTTCACTTCGGTTGGCTCCGCGGGGCTTGCCATACCACTTGGTATGTTGGCCATAGATATGGGATTGAGAGGTTGCACCTGTAGTTAATGTGTCACACTTTACACTTGGCGTTTTCACTCTTTGATTGTTGGCGGCACCCCCGTGCATGCGCTTTCATGTGTGGTTGTTTGGTGTTTATTTGCCTTTTGCCTCCTTGCCGCTGTCGTAGGGTGGCCTTGTACTCGTCCCTTCGTCGTTTTCCGCGGTGTTCTCGTGTTTCTTTGGTGTTGTGTTGTTGCCGCGTGTTGTTTAGCGGCGTGTTGTTTCATTGGTTCTTTGTCATGTCCGGTGTTTGCTTTGCTCCGTGGTGTTGGTCATGTCGGTTGGCTTCGTGTTCAAGGTAGGCACCATGTGGCATAAAAAGACAAGGAGAGCGGAGAGGCTACTTCGGTTGTTAGCGTGCTATGCTTTATATTCGGTGACTCCACTCATTGGTTTTGGCGACGCCCAAGAGCAAGCACATTTACTTGTGTTTGTTTAGCGTTTACTTTGTTTGTCCTTGCCGCATTCTACTCCAGTCTAGTCTTTTTTGGGAAAACCACGACTTTTTGTTTCCTATACCACTTACGCTTTGCAATAAAGCTTTCAATCTTTTGGAAAACCGGTTTTCCGAAAACCATGTTGCACGCTGCACAACAAGAAGCATTTTTTGGCACCCCTTCTTTGCGTGAGGCCTCGCGCAAACACCAACACAACAGCGCAATAAAATGCATCACAGAGAAGAATGTGCCGCACAAGGTGACAGCATAAAGGTCGTCGAAGAGGAATGCATAGCGCGAGCCCTCGCGCATAATATATCAGAACAATCGAAGAAATTACTTTTTCTTCCGAACAGTTTGCATCTTAGAACCCAATGCCTCAGCAACGGACGTCTTACCCTTAGGCGGTGGCTTTGCGGGCTCGCTTCTTGGTTGGGACTGACGGGCTGGCTGCTTGAATGGAGCTCGGGCCCCGGTTTCCTCGGACCTCGGCTTCGCTCCCACTTTCTTCGCTGCCTTGCTCTGGGAGACCTGCGCTTCCTCCTCCTCTTCTTCCTCGCTCTCCTCCTCTTCATCCCCATCGCCCTCGTCGGATTCTGCACCGGTAACCGACTTCGCTGCCTGAGGCTTGGAGGCAGTCTTCTTCTTCTTGGGAGCTGGTTCCCCACCAGTAGACTTCCGCTTTGCAGGGGCCAGTGCTTCTGCAGCTTGACCCTTCTCAACAGTCTCTTCCTCCTTCAGCGACAACGCATCAGAACCTACCTTGTCATCGCGAACTCAAAGGGGAATACCACGGTTTGACCAGTTGGCCTGCTGGTCTGAATCACCAGACGCGTCCAGTTTCGACCCTTGTGTCAATACGTGGTGCACCTGAGTCTGCACTCTGTTGACCCAATCAGACAGATTGTCGGAGGTAACACCAAGAAGGTACATGCGAGAATCCGGCTCGATGGACGCGATCTTGCACACCAGATCCGGCTGATGATCAATGAACACAAACGCAGGCTTGAAGCTCTTCTCCTGCTTCAGGTAAAAGAGGGGAGTGTAAAAATACCACATAACCGTCGTTATCAGAAGGTGACCGCCAAATTCAACAGGATCCATCTCCTCTACTTGAGTAGGTCCAAACGTCAGATAATTCGGAATCTGCAATGAGGGAGAAGTTATTGCGCGAGGCCTCGCGCAAAGAGCGGACGTAATGAGGGAATTATACCTTTCTCGGCAAGCTATCCGGGACGGAATCAGCAACCAGCGAACGTCAAACGTTGTAGGATCCCCTGCAGGCTTCAGTTTGACTGGCCAACTGAAGATGGGAACACGCAACATGTTAGCCATGCGCGGCGCGTTAAAATCATCGTTGAGACGCCTATCTGTTTCCGTCTCCAGCACGTCGAACATGTTGTCAACAACAGTTTGAGAGCCGCAGATAAGGGTATCGGCACGCGCCATCTCTTCATACAGCCAGGCTGGGCACATCATCTCAGGAGCAAGATGTTCAAATATGTCGCCGTTGATGACAATCAGGTTCTTGTCAATCTCAATAAACCGCGTCGGGGGATCATGGGCCAACACTGCAATTCGGCTCACCTTAATTGTGATAGTTTGACTTGACAGTAATGGATCCTGCTGTTCCACTGTCTTGAAGTCACCAGTAACGCCAGCAGCTGGGGGACCACACGGCTCTTGGTAGGCTCTTGACCCAGGAGTATTTGGACGTTGACGATTTTCAGGGAGGGGGGTTTGCCTTTCTCTGCCACCTGCCACAGTGGTGCGCGAATCATGGATTTTCATGCCGGCCATGGACCGCGACTTTTGCCTTCAGGTTCCCGCCAATAGCCCCATGTACCAAGAGTCACCTTCAGAACAGGACTTCCAAGTGCAGCAACCTGTTTGCGGATCCGCATGTCTTTGGCTAAAGAACAGAAATGGAGAAAGTGCGGTGCACCAATGCAGAAGCGGAACCCACGTCGCGTCGATGGTACACACCTTTCTCAGGTCAAACGTACTGGCCGTTGTGCGGGTGGTCCAGATGCATTGAGACCCACTGGTCAAGGATGATGTCGTCAATCGAATTCGGCAAGGATTTAAGGGTTGTTTTTTCTTCCTGCATCACTTCTGCCACTTTCTTGTAGAACTCCGGCAACAGGATCCCGTCCAGTTTCTTCAGCGCTTTCTTCGTGACTTTCTCCCCTTTGTCGTGGAACTTCTGCAGACCTTTCACAGCTTCCGGACCAGCATAGTAGGCAAACGTCATAAAATCTTTCCACAATTTATACCTTTTTTTCCGAAAGTGACAACATTCTGCGCGAGGCCTCGCGCAACGAGCAGCATTGAAACAACGATTAATGAACATACGAATTGACCAGGCTGCTTCAGTTCAGCGGTTGGAACCAGGGCACTCATCTGCACAGCATCCACAATGGCGATCTTGAGATAGCTGTACGTGTCAGCCAGGCCTCGCCGCCGCTGATCTTCAACACATCGAATGAGGTTATCTGCTGCCTCATACAGCGGTATTGGCTCAACGTCTTGTGCGCTTCCTTTTGCTTGTCCCACCAGCTTTGCACGGAAGGCCCACGGTGTCCAAGGCTTCAGAATACCGGCGATGCATGTAGTATGCCACTGCTGCAGATCCAGACACGCTGTGCGTCGCTTCTCCCGAATCTTCGCATACGCTTCCATCCTGTGCTGTCCAGATACACACCAATAATCGCCATCTGCAAATATGAGACACGTCTATGCGCGAGGGCTCGCGCAACGAGAAGAGCGAACAGTTGTTTGGCAACATACTATTATCTTCCCAGAGAACGATGTGTAATGGGCCTGTTGGCAGTGCTGCTTCGAGTGACTCAATACGCTTCTGCAGTAACTTCGTATCTTTCCGTCTAATCTGCCCCTTTGTCTTCTCCTGGTCAATTCTCACGTTGTCCAGCTCAACCTCCACCTGCCTCCCATCCGGTTTCAGGTGGTCCTCGATGTCAGTACTCAAGGTTAAGCCAGGATCTGGTTTTTCCTTCTTCTTACGCCCCTTCTTTGGTGTTCCAGCCTCTGATCCTGAGGTCCCAGGGTCATAGTCAGTATCTTCTAGTTCCTCGGCTGTTTTTTTGGCGGGGCTTGCCATTATGCGATAAGGAGAAGGCCTGTATTGAAGGAAACATAACATTGAAAAGGGTTGAAATTGTCGTCGATACTGCATATGTGAGGCGCTTTTAGCAAATACGAGTACAGTATGGTTGAGATTGCAAAACTGAAGGGGCTCGGCACTGTTTTTGACTGTCAACCTTGCGCGAGGCCTCACGCAAGAGAGAGGGGGTGTACTAACCTGTTGTTTCATGCTGTTTGCGCGAGGCCTCGCGCATCACTGCATGTTCTCCAATCTTCTTCGAACGTTTCGCGACATGTCGGCCTCTCTCTGTTCCTCCAACACACTGCGTTGGGGGATCAGCCCCGACAGTTTTCGCTTAAAACCAGCCTTGTGCGGCCCCGGCTGCGTTAGCACCAACAACACAGACACAAGGACTTTTTTGTAGTGGTTAGAACTCTTTGGAATCAGAAGAGACGGTGGAAAGTTAAGTACAGCCCTGCGCGGCCGATGCGCCTGAATTGTCCAAGTAGGCTCAGCACACCACCTAACCCAAGGCACATATACACGCTCTGCGTTCAAGTAAGCAGTTAACCGCTGACGCAGGGAATTGACAAAGGAATGGGGGATTTTGCAGACGTTCACCCTGTGACCTTCTTTGCGGATAGTGATGAGATGATACAGATCGTCAACATCTTCAATGGTTACTGCACCTCTGTTTTGGCCCTTCTTTGTCACAAGGCTGGAAAGCGGACTTTCACAAAACTCCTCGGCAAAAGCCTGTCCAGGCATGGCTGTGTGCCATGCAGTGTGGCACAATAGCGCAGTGGCAACAGTGCATTCGTATTTTAAAAGTGTGTCCCCCATGTTCAAACGATTTAACAGACACATAACAATCTGCAATCCCTCAGAAGCAAAAACACCCGTTTTGGCCGTCTCCCCGGCCCAATTGCACTGTCTGACGAGGTTACCTAGGTATAGTAACATAGGACAGTATTGTGTTAACAAAACCTGTATGGCCTTACACACAGCGTAACGGAGGCGTCCTCGCCGATTTACAGGACTTGCCAGCCCAAGGGAATGACATTTTCTGTTGAGGCGCCGTATGTGGGGGCCCATACCCAACAGCAATGCGCCAACAGTTATCTCCATTGTGATCAGCTTGGGGAAACAGGGGACTGTGTCACCGCTGCGCAACAAACCTTTACGGAAGAAGGTCACGATCGGCCAAAATGAGCGAAATGTTTGTGAAACGCAAAACTTGTACGTGTGCCAGAAACCATACAATATCGGGTGTGACCGCAAGAAAAGCCGGACATTCCACCCCGTTGTTTTTTCACCGTACATCATCTTACAAATGCGGTAATGGATGTTCCCATCACAAAAAACAGGCACAACTGATCGAGTGTGCTGCGCCAAGTGCCTAGTGAATTGCAATAGATTAAGCAGCGAGACGTTGCCGCGCACCTTTTCTTTACTTAGACAAAGGGGTCGCCAATGTGGTCTCTTGGCAGGTACAGGGCGAATAATGTCAAGCGGCGCCCTAATGTTTCAAACAACAGGTCGCGTGCTTGCAAATCCTAGATCACGCAGGATACGTGCCAATGTTTCTCGGTGTTCCCCAGCATGCGTGCAACAACAGGAACACACCGTTCAAGCTCTTCAGTGCTAGGATGACCATGCTAGTAGCGCGGTGCATCCTTCAGTAGCAACACAGCCAACGCTGTTGCGTTCAGGCTTCTGTCGTTCTTGTCAGGATTGGTGGTAAACTGTTTGTTGTACCAGATGTCCATCCACAACACAACCCACTGTTGGTGTATTTTGTTCCATGTAGTCTGTAACCTGACTGCGGCCTTCTCCTTCAGCGAAGGTGCGCTGTATCGCGCCAGACCTGACCTTGCTAAAATGCGACGCTGCGCCCTACTTCCCTCTACCGCAACAACTGACTTTGGTTTTCCCTGGTATGGAACTGCGCGGTGGTGCATCAGCAAAAAAAGGCGCCAGGCCTCCTCTATCAAAACACCAACCCATCTGTTGCCTTCTGCCGCAATCACCTTTTCAACGCTGCAACGCGTCCGTTCGTTTTTGCGCAGACGCAAAAAAACCACAAACAACAATCGCGCGCCCTCGTCCCCCTGTTTTAGCCCTTCCCACAGTTCTTCTGCCGTGTGATACGGCGGTTCCTCTGAGCAGATATCGCGGAAAACTCCAGATGCTGCGGCCAGTGTCTTCTCAAGGTCCACCTCTTTTCGCAGGGGCATTGTTGCTGTGAAGAATAATTGCGTACCTGTATCTACGTAAAGATCGCTGTTTGAAAAACTTTCTTGATTTGAAACATCAACCTGTCACACAGTTTTCGCGCGACCAATTATTCTGTGATTCGCTTGTCGCATGCACCATTTTCGGTTAACTGTAACTGTCTGGTGATCCCACATTTGACTAGTTAATCCTGATTGCGATAGCCAGTTGCGGCGCGCTACCATCGCTGTTGGGCAGAGAAGCCAGCGGTGACCACACTATGAAAACTCGAGATGCCGGCGGGACCTGTATGGGCGCCCATGCAGCAGCGCCGCATCAAGGGAATGCACATGCTGTGTAGTTGGTGGATCTGTTCTATTTTTGGTTTCTCTGATCACTTATGACCTCCGTTGCGCGAGGCCTCGCGCAATGATCACCGAAACTTTAATGTTTCTCATGCGCCGTTCCATGCGCGAGGCATCGCGCTTGAAACTGCAGTTTGTTCCAGAACATTTATACTTTTCAAGATTCTTGGGTACACCATTGTTGCAGTTTATTCGTTAATAAATCCATCTCTATCATGCAAGCCTGATAATGGTACTAAGTTACGTGTATAAATACGACAGGGTTCCATTTTTCGACAACCTGCCTAATGCGTCGTGCTGTAGCACGTTAATCTGACACAAATGAACGTCTTTGCGCGAGGCCTCGTGCAAAGAATGGTCACCAAACAATACTTTTCCCTGTCTCGCCCATGGGACACGTCATTTTTATAGAAATATTTATTCCGCCATACTTGTTTGCGACGGTTTACAAATATCCATCAAAACAACTATTTTTTGATGCCTTTGGAAACCTTTCATTTTCCTACCTTTTCCTTCGTTTTTGACCATGCAACTTGAGCCCCCTAAGATTAACAGGATTGTATTTTATCACCACACACTGTGAAATCCTCAACTTTTGTGAGGTTGAAAGCTATTCCCGGCTGTACATGACGTCTATTTGCTTCTTTTTGACTGCGCGCGCGAGCGCAAAATGTCGGCGCGCTCTATGTTCAATTTTGGCAATGCTCAATTCTATTCAGATCTGTTCAATTGACAGATTGAATAGGGTTGAGTTGAGTAGAACGGCTTTGACCTTAAGACGCTAATCTAGGGTATACATGCTCATTCATGACACTCTCCCCACTTGATATTTGAAGCTTTTGAGAGTTCCGAAAAGCTTTCAAAAATTGTGCGTAACATATTTTGAATATGATTGCCGCATTTGTAGTCAAATTTAGAGTCGACTTGCATTGACTCACCCTTGTCTTATCCAATCTTTGTGGTGAATTGGGGGTACTTTTGAACATTTTCTACATTATCTCATGCCGCATGTTACGCCAAGTGCTACAGGTGACGTCGTTGAGTTCAGGAAAAATGTTCTTCTACACCTACACCCTATTTAGCGGCCGCCCGACTCAAATTTGCATGAGTTGCAATTTCATTCAACCTCTACTGCACGCATTTTTATGCTTATTGTTGACCTACTTTTTGCCTTTTTGATCATCTTGCATGTGCCCCCATTGTGTGGGTACCCCCACATCTCACAACAAGGTGTGTAGACTTTCACTGATTACGAATTGTGTACACCCATCCGATTTGACAGTCAATCGACTCAAATACGTTCGAGTTTAAATTTTTTTCGAATTTTATTGCACAACATTTTTAGGATTTGTTTTGGCCATTCTTGATGTTTTTGGCCATTTGCACACTTCTTCACGTCTCACTCCCCCAATATTTTCCTCGTTTGGAGAACTAAGCCCAAGTAAATTTTACGAATGGGCAGACACCATTTTTGGAAAATACCAAACGAAATTATACATTTTTTCGAACTTATTTGGAATTCAATTGTACATAGTTTCAGGCTTTGTTTTGGCCATTTTTGACATTGTCCGACACCATCATTATGTATTGATATGCTACAACGCCGAAGTTTTTTGTGGAGTGGTGCATCAAGCGCACAATAATTCAAAAGGCAATCAGGTACTCTATGTGGAATGTGTTTTACACAATTATGGGTATTTTTGGAGTTCATTTGAGTGCATGGACCCATTCTTTTATGACTGCTTTGGTCACTTTCTGGAACTTTTTGGTCACATTTGGTGCCACAGTGACCAACGTAACATATCAAGGTATATAATACACCTTTTCTGAGGATGCTGGTGGCGATGAGAACAGTGGTGAGGCTTCACAAAATGGGAATGAACCTTAACTTTGGAATTTTTGATTAATTTAACATGCTTTCCCCTTGCCCAAACCTACACCCCTCATACACTCTTTGTGATGTTTTGCTCAGCCTACTTCATGCTCAAGGAGAAGTGCTGTTTCATCAATAAGGACTGTATATTTGATGCTGACACCTTGGTTAAAGCCCTGTATGTACATGTAAGATTGTGGCATGTGTTTGGACCTAACCTTTGCCATTTACCTCCAAGTCCCCCAGAACGCCCTGCTTGTCACTATTTTCCCCCCTATTATTGACAGGCAGGGCCCATACTATTGGAATGTAGGATGGCACACTTAAGTTGGTCTTCATTCATTTATTTAGTTGCGCGACTTCACCTTTCATGGACTCTACTCTCCCAACATCACACACTCACTACCCTACTCACATACACATGTGTATTCCCCGCCGAATGTTCTTGTCAGAAATCATTTAAGCTTCATGGCCCTCTTCCTGTTTGCCTTCTCTGCATGTTTCTAGCACCAAGCATGGGGCTTGGTGACTGCACGGCGTGTTGGAGGATTACCCACAACCTCTTTTCCTACAGGGACCGGTGCTAGATGCACCATTCCTGGTGCCTCCCTGTCGAAGCCGATCTACGGGCACTTGACATGTGGTATATGCCGGTTAGAGGTTGTTTTTCACGCCTCCTACCCTTGACCTGTCTGTACAGCAGGGTCAGGGTTGCGGTTTGAGGTTTGGTGTTTCGGGTACTAGACCCCTTTCGTCGCCAGGGGGCCACCTGGTCGGGCCAGACGATATCCTCCCCACCAGGGCCTAGTGGGGGGCCCGTCATGACACACCTTCAGGCCCCTGTCCGTCCCCGGCTTCCGCATTTCGTCACTCCGCGGTCGGTGTGTTACTTAGCAACTAGGTCGCAGGCGCTTACCGAATAAGTCCCCTCCCTAATACATGGTTGCCCGGGATGCCGGCGGTGCCTGGCCCATCCTGCTGGACTGTCGCCAGTTGGACTGCCATTGGCTGGCGTGGAGGCGGCCGAGCCGCAGGAATGGTGCGTGGTGCTGTGCGCCACTACTGCCCTGGCTGGTGCAGTACCCTGTTGGTGTTTGTGCGGCGCTCACAGCAGGTTAGGAGGGCGGGGCCGGTGCCGCTTCTCGTTGCCCCCCCCCTCCCTGTCCCTTCCTCGCGTCCCTCGCGGTGCGTGTGGCTGGTTACCCCGTCCGGGTGTCCCCTGTCCTCGCCTGCTGGTACGCCATTCCATGTGGTCTGTGTGTTCCGTGTGCTCCCTCCGCTAACCCTTTTGGTGCGCGCCATGTGTTCATTGTGTGTTCTTGTGCTCGCACACCCGCGGAATGCGTGCCCCCCCCCCCTGCCCCTGCCTTCTGGCGCGCACCCTTGTGTAGCTCCCCTCGCAGGATGCTGGTAGGGCCGCTCGAGGTGGTTAGTGCCGCTTGGTGTTTCCTGCTTGGGTTCCTTGCTCTGCTTCTCGTTGGTGGGGGGGGGGTGGGGGTCGGGACTCGGTCCTCATGTCTCCCTTCCTGTTTCCTGTTGGTCTTGAGAGGTTTTCTGGGGCTGGGCACTCTCCCTCCCCCGACAGTCCGTCCTCAGGGCGTGCGACCGGGGCCCGCTGCCCTCTTTTCCTCGGGCGCAGGGGGTGCGGGCGCGATGGCCCGTCACCAATGTCACAGCGCACGCTCTTGCGAGGTGGCGTTGCGCGCCCTGGGGGGGGCAGGAGGGCGCCCGGGGGGGGCGTCTCCTGTCTCCGTGACGGCCGTCCGGGGTTTGGCACTCTACCACCACCAACCGCTCGTCCTTGGTCAGGCGGCCGGGGCCCGCTGCATTTTTTTGCTTCGCACGGGGCTGGGGGCATGGGGGCCCCACAAAAAACCCTAAGCGCACGCTCTTGAGAGCTGGCGTTGTGCGCTGTGGCGGCGGTGGAGGGCACCTGGGTGGGGGCGCCTCGTGCCTCCAAAAGGGGTGTTCGTGTCATATGCTTGTGCTTGGGTGCATATAGAAAACTCATTTTCTTTGTCTTGCACTTCAAAATCAAATTGTTTCCAATGTTCTCCATTACAATTGATCTGGTTGGCAAGTACAGGACACAGACAACAGCAAGAAGACAAAGAACTTGACGAATATCAAGCTGGACCAGCTGGCTGGTCCAGTAATACGGGTTCACATGCCTAAATAACAGGAACATTAATGTAGCATTAAAATCTCATTAAAAAGGCAATAAAACCTATATTTTAACAACTTTCTGAGTAGTCTATCTTGTCAAAGGCCTGGTGAACATTACGTAAATTGCCGTCGGCGACAGCAGGCGCCGACAATCGCGACAGGCCTTCTGAAGCTTCTAAATAGCTTCCAAATAGCTTCTAATACAGGACCTTCTAAAATAGCATGAAACATGATTAAATCACAAAGTCACATAATCACATAATCACATAGGTAGCAGGGTCGGGTTCTCACGCTGCGTTGGGATCCACGTGGTAGTGTTTGCCGCTCACTCCTCGATGCTTGCCCTACTCTACCTTCGGGTTTCCTTGGGTTTCGACTACCGATCCTGGATTCCAGCTTTCATTCCTTGATTCTGGTTCCCTGGCTCCATGTTTCTCACGAGGATTTTCGCAAATAAAACCGTGATCTCAAAATCCAAAATTTGACACCTTCCTTGCAGCGTAGCACGATACCCAGACCATAGTGGACGCAATCAACATCTGAACATCGAACTCCATTGTTGCTCGCTGTTATAACATGTTCTTGCCGTCATCCACAGCGACGAAACGTTCATGGACCCTTGCCAGGTCTGCAGTCCTCCCGTCACATTCCTAAGGCAAAGCAGATGTGACCGCAAGAAAAATTTATACTATAATCGATAATCAGAACTCTCAAAACATGCAAGGTCAGAATCTAATCTACAGTTCTTAACCCGTAATCAATGCCCAGGTGCCTTGCTTCCGCGGCGCGCGCTGATCTCCTGCGACTCGCGCTTGTGCGGCGCGCTGATCTCCTGCGACTCGCGCTCAAATAATAAAATGTTCCTGACATTGCTTTTATAACTGTGGGGCCTGGATGGCGAAGACATTTCATCGTACGCCAGACCGGCTTCACCCCCCCCTCAGAAGTGATCTCACAACGTGAGATCGCTGCAACAGACCATATGCACCACACTCTGCCCGACTGCTCCACTCAGATATCACACCCTGCTTTCGCTCCCGACACTTGGCAGTGCATGCCTGGCCTGAAAGGCTGTGCAAACAGGAGCGTGGCGTGCTGACAGTGCCACGTTGTCACAACAATAAGAAAATAATGCAAAGCTGGCAATTAAAATTAATCCGAATCGCTGGTCTCCATGATGTACCAGCGTCCCAGCTTCAATCGCTCCAAGCGCGATATCAACGGCTCTTCATCCATGAGAATGGGTCTCCCCGGTGCTCCAGCGCTCGACAAACCTCGCGCTGCTCTCTCATACCATCGACTGTTGTCGCTCGAACTTGTGCTCGCCTCAGAGAACTCCCCCGTACCTTCAGCGTCCCAGTGCTGCCTCGGCTGCGTTGCTGGCGCCCTCCTCGGTCCACCACATTCGCAAAATCCATCTTCATCAATACCCCACGGCGTGTAGGCCCCAAACTGTTCGGCCGCTTCTTCGTCATCCAGGTCGGACGGGCAGAATGGGATGCCGGCTCCGGCCAGGCGCTGGCTCTGGTCCGCTGACTCCACACTTCCTTCCCCATCCGTGACCTGCGGCGTGCAAGCACCGAACAGTTCGGCTGCCTCCTCGTCGTCCAGGTCGTACAGGTAAGACAGGATGCTGCCGTCGGCGCTGCTGGACGCGCTTGCACTTGGTGTTCTTGCACTGGCGCTTATTCTTGTGCCGACGTCACTGCTGCTGAGACTCATCGTGCCTGCGAGCACAAAGGAAGGACTGCATTCCCCACACACCAACAGACAGCACGATTGCCGTTCATCTTTCACTGCGATTCCATTAACCGTACACGGCCTACACGCTGCTCACCGCTCGATTTCCAGCACCATGTCGTCGCGCTCGTATGCGGCAAGGTGGGCTGCATGCTTGACACAACCGGAATGAACTTTTCGGTAGCAGGGTCGGGTTCTCACGCTGCGTTGGGATCCACGTGGTTGTGTTGGCCACTCACTCTTCGATGCTTGCCCTACTCTACCTTCGGGTTTCCTTGGTTTTTGACTACAGATCGTGGATTCCAGCTTTCATTCCTTGATTCTGGTTCCTTGGCTCCATGTTTCTCACGAGGATTTTCGCAAATAAAACCCTTATCTCAAAATCCAAAATTTGATACCCTCCTTGCAGCGTAGCACCATACCCAGACCATAGTGGACGCAATCAACATCCGAACATCCAACTCCATTGTTGCTCGCTGTTATAACATGTTCTTGCCGTCATCCACAGCGACAAAAAGTTCATGGACCCTTGCCGGGTCTGCAGTCCTGCCGTCACATTCCTAAGGCAAAGCAGATGTGACCGCAATAAAAATTTATGCTATAATCGATAATCAGAACTCTCAAAACATGCAAGGTCAGAATCTAATCTACAGTTCTTAACACGTAATCAATGCCCAGACGCCTTGCTTCTGCGGCGCGCGCTGATCTCCTGCGACTCGCGCTTCTGCGGCGCGCTGATCTCCTGCGACTCGCGCTCAAATAATAAAATACTCCTGACATTGCTTTTATAACTGTTGGGCCTGGATGGCGAAGACGGGTCATCGTACACCGGACCGGCTTCAACATTATAAGCATATTGAATGTGATTATTCATGTATGGCTACTAATGTATCCTAGATCTCTGCTCTCTGTATTGGACGTAAGAGCAGCGGACTCTAGCAGTAAGCAATAGGCTTGATATATGAGCCAAATATGAGTAAATATGCTAGTATCTTAGTATCTTGAAGCTCTGAGAGGGCTTGTAGAGATCCTCCAGAAAGCTTCTGAGAGGCCCAAATGCCCCAGCTTATTACACCCCCTTCCTAAGCTTCATGCACCTTCACTAAGAATGTTCATGACAAGCTGATAATCTAACATAGGGAGGGGTATGGGCATAAGGAACGCTCATATTGAATGTTTTGAGTGTGTAATGTAGTGTCTTACTACCCCCTTCCTAGAGGTAAAGACATATCTTCACCTAAGAGGGTAAAGTTCCTAAGTCTTAAGTATGTAAAGTCGGGCTCAAAATGAGACATTAAAAACACCAAGCAAAAAGCTAGCATACAAAGTATGAACAATGACAACCTAAATCTTCAGGCAAAAATTGAGGGTAAGAGTAATACACCTGGATGTAGATGTCTAGATTACAATGAGCTATACGGAAAATCAATAACAATCGAGAATGAAACGCAACATGTGGGGTTAAAACGGAAATTCAAGCTCGGCCCAAGCTGTCTATTGACATGACATGGTCTGGGTCATCCATAGAGAGGATATACCACCTTACTCAATGGGCGCTTGGCACCAACCCCGAATGCTCCGGGTGGTTGCATTCTGGTACCTGCAATGGGTTTCTTGGCCTGCATTACATGGACAAAGAAAGCGAGGCAGCATCAGTAATAAGTAACTCTTGATTAGTTTAGCGGGACGGATTTGAGAAGGGTGGGGGCCGGCAGTCACGATGAGACAAAACTCATCTGACCCGGATCTGCTCTTTCTTATCCTTGGGTCAAGGACATTCAAGGATTGATCCGTATGGGGGTATGGGGATTTATAATAATACTTCAACCAAGAAGGCGTTGAAAGATATAGTTCTTCATTACTGAACATTTACTCATAGCTTCTAGCTATCACTAAACAAAGCTGAAACATCAGTCACCTATCATGCCTAGAAATCATGTACAAAAGAATCCAAATTCCGTCACGGCGATATGCTTTGCACTCCAACCTATGCAACATATGCACCATGGCATACCAGGACATAGCACACAGTAATCTAATGAGATATGAAGCTAGCGGGAATACTGATGTGTGTAGAAATGTCCTAAATGACTTAAATCACCAAAGCAAATAATTTGCACGAAAAGGCGAAAATGTAGAAGTGTGTTGATCATGTAAATTCAGAGAGAGAAGATGTATGGGTTGTGGTAAGTGCTAAAGATGACAAAACCAATGAATTGTATGTGAATGTGGGGGATGGGTTTACGGGTACGGGTGGGTTGGTCCCCTAGGGTTGTTCTGAAACAAAGTAGGTAAGTAGTCATGGCGTTGGAAAGGTCGGCTCTCTCCTGGATGGACCGCTTAGCTCGAAAGCAAGCCTACATCCTACCCGACTGGAGGGTCGCCACTGCCCCAATAAGCGAGATTGGAGGGTCGCTACTGCCTCATATAAGCGGAATAAATGGTCTGTTGTCTGAGACAAGTAGAAGTAGTAAATCTCCGAAAAATGCTTATCGTAGTCAATGTGCGGTCTGTACCTTACCGGAAGACCAATCAATGGCGAGCCCCTTGCCCAGCAGATGGTTGTACAAAGCCATCGGTGCAGGGGACTGTCTTCCTACATGATGAATACATTCCGCTCAACTGAATTCCAGGATTCAGGCTATCCTCATGGAGCTTAACTCCGTCATCTATCTCTACCGCAAGAGAAGGGGTCTATCCAAGTGCATGGAAAGTAGCTATCTACCCGCGCGAGGGTAGAAACCTATACACTGTAGGCATTCACCACCTTCCGATAATCCTTTTCAAAGGGCCTACCATAGTGCACCCCTTGGTCTCGGTGGCTACCGGCGTAGGACTCTTCACTAACACACTGCGGGATGCATTAGCCAAGTCACAGGCCTAGCGACCAAACGTAAACCTGTTCACTTGTGTTACACAACAAAGATGTGGCAAGGTGAGACCACTGTCGGCTATAAGCGTACACTGACTATCTACACGAAGGAAGTAACCTACTTGTTGGCTCGTAGACCAAACCTCGATGGAAGTGGTACTACATCAATTCCTCAGGGTGTGATATCCAAACAAATAAATGGAAAAATCAAACGACTCAGACCTAGACCTAATTGGATTCTTTTTTCACACATTTCCTCCCTTATCACAATACACAAACAACACACACACGTACACCTGTCATGGGTCTGATGGTCTTGTTGGGGGTGATAGAGAATGTGATAGAGCATGTAATGTTATAGGCTACGGACACTCAATTGATCACACTCAAACCCGGTAATTGAGGCTGTACCAGGCGATCTAGCGAAAGTTAACGAAGCGGAACGTACCCGTAGTGGTTCGGTAGCAAATTTGAGGATAAACTAGCTCTTTAGACCAAAGGACCTAGGTCAATGATCGCGAGGGTTGGAAAAAGAGATTCATTCCTCACAACTTGCAATTAAGCAACAAAAGTTGAGGGGATACGAATTGATTGTTCGTCCGCGAACCAAAACTCGGGGTCTATTGAGCAAAGGTGCTCATAGAACTACGTAGGGCAGATGAATTACGGACCATATTGCATGTTGAACGTTATGGGGAAGCCCTTGCAATAAGCAAGTAATGCAATAAGTATGAAATGTAAGAGTTGTAAAGTGAAATGCAAAGAATGAGTGACCTTATTGAGAGAAATGAATGAAATGCAATCCGAATTGAGAGTAGAATACGTCACTAGTCAAACGCTTGCCTTGACGGCCATGCAGTGAAGGATGAGGTGCATGGTAGAGTGAAATGAGGACCAATCACTTCCTAGCTCAAATGCAATTGTGCTCAAACGAAACAATGGACGATGTAAAACACACAGCTTGCCAAAGGTACCAAGACTGAGGCTCATAGGGCAACCGTAGGCCGTACAAGCTGAGCACATCCCAATGCGACACAGGGCAACCGCGGGCCGTGCGTCTACGTGGGGAGCCGATGCAACACAGGGCAACCGTAGGCCGTGTGTATGCGTAGGCCGGCAGTGGGTTGGTTAGGGCAGCCGTAGGCCGTAACGAGTGCCCAGCACTCACTTCAGGTCAAAGGTAAAGGGATGAAAAGAAGTTAAATGGTATCGCACACTAACATTCCGGCCTGCACCTACTGGAATGGTTACCTCTATTACAGTACCAGCGCCTTGCGGCACTTCTCCTCACCACCCTGCCCCACAGGGGGAAGACCAGAGACATTGAGTTGAACTCAACAGTTAGCATTAGAATCATGAAACCATAAAAATCAATGCATCTCCTACACTAGCTAGTTAGCTAGCTAGCTAGAGTAAGTAAGTAAAAGTAAGTGAGTGTTGCAAGCTTCTTCCGCGGCCATGTACCACCAGCAACCTGTCTCATCAAAAGATGGTCACAAGGACCCAGAGAGAGGTCAATGCAAATGGTTTGGTCGAGTGCGATTTTTTAATGTTTCACTAGGGTGCTCCTGCATTGAGTCCTCTTTCCGCCTTCCGCTCACACCCATCAATCGCCTCCCTACTCCCTGGTGGCAACAAGCCCCATGCCTTCTTTGTCCCCTGGACACTGAGCCTGGGGAGTCGAAGGGAAAGGCTTCGACGGTGAATGTGGCGGATGCAAACGGTCTGTTAATGGTTGTGGCCAAGTTTGTTTTGTGGCCGAAAAAAAGACAACAAAATGTTTCACTTTTTTTTGTGTGTCTGAGGTAATTCTAACGTATCTACCTCTCTACCTAGGCTAAGCTTAGTGAGAATGAATGAAACCTGATGCAAACAATCACAAACTGCAATATCATACAATGATTCAAGGTTAGAAGACCAAAGACTCGCGAATGGTTTAGCAAAACAATGATGCAAAAAACCTGTTTCTCTTTGAAAATGAAAACTTCTGCAGCATTTTTCTGTACTATGTTGCTGATATGTCAGAGAATTAATATCTGCACTGTGTGGAGCATGCCCTCAGGTTCTCTAAACATATTTGATGTTGCTGCAACTCATCATAGGCTCAGAGAAATAGAAGTTGGGGGGAGACACATGAGTCTCAAATGCAACACATGCTGAAAGACCATCAAAAAAAGTATAAAGAAATTGAGCTTTTTCACTGTCATCGAATTTTCCATAAATTTAACGATTGGGAATCTACCAACTAGACACCATTACCTTCTCAAAACAGTTTTGATGACTCACCAACTCAGCATAGGCTCTGAGAAAGGTCTTTCTCTTGTAGCATCATGACCAACAAATTTGAAAACATGCCTTCATGCACTAAGTTGATCACCATGGAAAAAAACCATTCTTGACCACGGAAATTCAAAGTAAATTTTGGTCGTAAACTTCATACTGCAGTGTTCACAAAACACCCTTATTCAGGTTCGAACTCACCGAGGTCTCAGAGAAATGATTAAACCTGCTAAAGAACGTCCCTACCAGGACCGGCCCCCGCTGTGCCCCTTCCGCCTGTTACCCCTGCTGATTTACTCCGGATCAGCGATTGCATTCCTCAAATTCCAGGGTCCAAAATCCAAAAATATAGAAAATAAAATCCTCCTTCAACCCTGAACAGCAACCAGATCCCACAAATACAGCAATTGCCCAATCCTCAATCCAATCCACACTGCGGGCTTCCGTTCAGCACACCGATCGTCCCACGGTGGCGGGCATGTACAAGAATTGCACCAAGGAAGAAAGCCCTGAAATTGGCATATGAACACAAATAAAGCAAAGTTGGGGAAAGATGGAAACGTACACAATCACAGCCAGAGACCCCTCATTCCCTGGACTCAAGACCTTCCCTTGACTCACCAACATGATGCCTTGAACCCAATCAAATAAGATGGCTGAATGCCATGTGTCAAAAATCACTACACAAACCCCCAAAATGTGTTCACACCCAGGCCTATAAATCCTAGCCCAATGGGGGAGGTGGCGTGTCATGGCCTAGAGTGGCACTCAGGACCATGCCCTACCCTGACATAACCTTGGTTGGACTTGGAGTTGAATGGGCTTGGAGAACTGCCCCATGAAGATGACCTCATAACAAAGCAAAATCAGGCCAATCACACCATAGTGCCCAAAATTCAATTATATACTCTAAAATGCATACGGCAAATATCCAAATGCTCCATGCATGTGTCAAACCGGGAAGTAGTATACAAGAGTGATATAGACCAAAGGTCCATGCCCAAGAGAATCACATCATTGCCTCCGAAACCCCTCCGGTCATGTACATGACCTGCTTCACAAGTCAGCTCCTGAGTTTGAGACCTAATTTTGTGAGGCCTCGTGTGCCACGCCAAAGTGACCATGTGATCCGGCATATGGTGAGGTACAACACCTAAGCATATGCCAACATATAAGCAACACACCATAGTTCACGGATCTCTAGGCACTTTACTGTTAGCCGAACAGTTGAGCACGTAAAATACAAAAATGAGCATAAAATGAGGTCAAAAACATGCAAATAATGCCAAATTCAAGATAATTACAATGGTATATAACTTCGCTCACCCATGGTATCAACCTATAATTCAAAACACACTTGCTTGGGACCATTTGCAAACAATCTCCCCACTTGGATCCCCACATGAACGCATAGGGACACCTTCGGACCTCCTCCAAACACGCACCACGAAAATGGGAAAATTGATATTGGCGCTTGTGGATCGCTCTGTAAGCCCTCCCACATGCACTATATGAGCGGTAGACTTAGTCTAGCGCTATGGAGTTCACCATTGGGACATGGGCGAAGCCCTTGCCACGTATGACTCCATATATCTTCCTACAAACGGAGATATATAACATGGGCGTGAGCATATCGAATCACAAACCATGCATATAACACATACCCTGAAAAAGTGGCTCCCACCGTGATATGCCATGTCCCTCCATGGACATAACTTCACGTTAAAAATACGTAGGAACCCAAGAAAAGTTGCTATGCAAACCCAACACTCATGCAGTACACTCGGAAGTCGCAATAAAATATTCGGTTGCACGGTCCAAGAGTTATATTTCACTTTCTACCCTCTTGAGCATTATCCCTTGCTATACCGGGCATGTGTACACACCAAAGGCGTTTGATGCTTTCCAAATTGAGTTGAGACCAAAGCGATTCCAACCCAATTCTCGAAATTGATACTACTCGCGGTGAGCTGGAGATATGACCTTTCAAAGTGGCCTCAGGAATCAACTTTGTTTCACCTATATCCCCAAGCAAAACGAAAGGCATAACAAAAGGAAGGTTGATTCGTGATCGAGAAAAATGTAGGACCACTCGAGATTCATCATATCAAGTGCGGCGATGTCGAAGTCGAAAATCCAATTCTGAAAGTCTGAAAAAATCGGATTAATTTTGCGAGTGTATAATATAAAAAATGCGGAAGCAACGAACCCTTTACTGATGAAATCTGACCCTTCCTCGGGGTTTCCGCCAAAATTTCTGTAAATGACAGTTAACCATTCGGTTACCGCAAAATCGCGAGCCAACTGACAGTCGCCGATACATTGACAATCAGAACGGAAGGCTGAAAAATTACGGAAACATTATGATAAAAAAACCCTGTTGATTGCTGATATTCTGATATATAGATCTCCGCTGGCGGCGCCTCGGTACTGAATGTGGCCGCTCATAGCCGGAATGGCCAAACCTATCACACTATCACATTGGGTTGGGTCAGGTGGATGGGAGAGTATGATATCAGCCAATGGCGGCTTGCCGGCACATAGATACACACCCCAAGTGATCCAAAGATGGCCACAGGGGTCCGAACCGGCTTCACCCCCCTTCTCAGAGCGTTGTTACCGCTCGGAAGTCATTGAAGAGAGGACGGCAGGACCCCAACGGGCTCCAACCCCCCCCCCCATGTCCCAAGGACACATGGAGGCCCCACACACGTCGTAGGCGTCCCCCATGCCCCGAGGGAGGGGTGAGGACACTGATAATCAGTGCCCTACGCCACATCCGGTCTCCTCTTGATCTACAACATGGACCAAGGGGATCAAAGATAGTAAAACGTCGTCGGTCAACCTAAATAAGTCTACCACAATGAAATATATATGTGGAGATCGAGTGAAGGGGGTATGTGGCCAATCAAGGCTGAAAAATCCCGGGATGAACGCCCTCACCCGACTCCCAAGCACAGAAACAAACAAAAATGCCAATGGGGATCCATCATGGTACTACAGCAGCCACCAAATGGACCAACACGTCCTTGACATCCAAAGAAATATTCTTTTTCGTCAGATAGTCCATCCACACCGTGGTGTACCTCGGCACAAAACTGCCCGGAGGCTCCCACGAGTCCCTGGATGCGGCGAATCACTTCCAACGGACTTTGTAAAGCCTCCCCTCAGGCGTCCCCGGGTCCGGCTTGTCTGCCGGGATCTTCTCGGCGGTGAAGTCGTCGTCCTCACCCTCGTCATCCGAGTCCACATCGCCGGCTGTGAACTCAAAGGTGACAGGACGTCCGCTGGGGTCTGGTGCTCGGGGACGAAGCTGGGTATGGTCGAGGTCCAGGATCTTGTTATCCCCCACACGAACCGCATACACATCCTGCCCGACCTTTCGCACGATTACCCCCGGCACATACCAAAAAGCCTGCCGATGCCTGGACAGGACATCCTTGTGGTGCCGCTCCACCCATACGGTATCTTAGAGAGCATACTTCTGGACTTTTCCCTGCTTGAAGTACTTGGCCCTCTTGTCATGCTCGTCCCGAAGTGCCTTGCACACCTTGGCCGCCGTGTTGTCCGCCTCAGCCATCATGGCGTTCGCATCCCGGGCCACCTTGCCATGGTTCAACCACGGGAGAGTGCGTGACACTTGATCCCGTAGGAACAGGATACGATGGGGCGACAGTCCAGTGGGTCCCGGAAGGTCGTGATACGCTTGGAGTACTCTCCACAGCGAATTGTACCAATTCCGGCCTGGTTCGTAAATGTGCAACTGGCGGAACTTCTCGAACATCTGTCGCCCGGCCACCTCAGCCCGGCCATTCGACCGGCTGTGGTACGCCACGGTCTTGGCGTGCCGAATCACCATGTGCTTGCACATCGTCTTGAACCACGTCCCCACGAATTGACTGCCCCGATCGCTGCAGATCACAGCTGGGACATCGAAAAATGTCAGCCAATGCCTGATCATGGCGTTGGCGACGGTCTTGGCCTGCAGACCCACTCCATGCTTGTCCTTCTTGTCCTTCTTCTTGGACTTCTTGCCCGGGACTGCCACGATATACCCGCTGTGCCTGTCCACCGCTAGGATGACAAAATCATATGTCTCTTCTTCCACGGTGACCTCCGGCATGGCGAACACATCCATGGCCACGGACCGCATAGGGGCCTCCGGTATTGCTCTGTACACCAGGTTGCCCGCTGTGGAGTGGTTGGGGCTCTTCGTGGCCCAACACACGGCGCAGTCGCTGCAGTACTTGTCCAGCATGGCGTAGTACCCCGGTGGGAACTTGAAGCGCCACTCCAGGTCCTGCTGCATCTTGTCTCGGCCAGGGTGCATGAGCTGGGCGTTGTGCCAATGGTCAATGAGCTCCTCCACTCGGTTCTCGGGCACCAGCAGCCTGTCCTTGAGGAACAACCTGTCTCCATCCTCGGTCAAGCCCTCGGGCCATTCGTCGTCCGACGGGTCGCTCACGGCATTCCAGTATTTGCTCCAGTGTTCGGATGCCGCATAGTCATCCGACCAGTCCTCTGTGAGCACTGACCTGACTAGCTCTACAGGGGCCACCATCCATTGCTCGAGGGTTTCCTCTGGAATGGCTTGGACGCGGGCACCCCGGAACTTGGCCAGGTCCGTACGGTTTGCCATCACCACAAAGCACTTGACCCCCTCTTGCTCCATGGCCTCCTCCATCTCGATGATGCGCTTGGCCTCCTCGGTCTCCTCGGCGTCCCCATGGCTGGATATGTCCATCCAAGCCTTGCCCGCGGGGTAGGCCCATCGACTGAGGCAATCTGCGACAGTGTTGTCCTTCCCCGGGACGTATACGACGCTGAGGTCGAACTTGGCGAACGTCTCATGCCATCGGGCCCTCCTTGCCGCCGGTCCCGAGGGGGTGTCGACGTGCTCCTTGTGCCAGCTCTGCAAGGACTGATGGTCCGTGCAAACCACCACCGGTTGCAATCCGATGTGGCCAGACCACTTCCTGAGCGCACAAACAATGGCATACGTCTCCTCCTCTCTCGCGGTCCAGGTGCGGCGTTGGCCCTCGGCCAGGATCCGACTCCAAAACGCCACGGGAACATGAGTCCCGTCGTCTCGGATCTGCTCGGGGACTGCCCCTACAGCATAGTCCGAGGCGTCCGTCCGTAGCACGAATCCCTTGTCCGGGGCCACCAAGAATAGTCCCAGCTGCTCCAGGAGTTGCTCCTTCAGGCGGCTGAACGCATCTTCGGCCTCAGGGGTCCAGGCAAGCTTCTTCTTGCTCCCCTTCCGGCCATCGAACTTGCCCACTTGCAGCATCTTGTGCAGCGGCCCCGACAGTTCTGCATACATTCGGACATAGCCCGAATAGTAGTTGCAGAACCCCATGAAGGATCGGAGTTCGCTAATGGTCTGGGGCTTTCCCCAGTGGTGCAGGGACGCCAGCTTCCCAGGCATGGGACGGCGTTGCCCGTGACCAACCACGTGACCTGCGAACTCCACTTCCTTCACGAAGAGTGAGGCTTTGGTGGGCTTGCACACCATGTTGTGCTTGTCCAGCTCACTGAGCACTCGGCGCAGATCCTTCTCATGCGCTTCGATGAGCTCATCTTCAGTCATGTTGTCCGTGCCAGACCCAATAATGATGTCATCCACGAAGGGATCGGCACGGTCCCGGACAGGACCGAGTAGGTCCTCCATCATGCGCTGGAAGGCGGCGTTGCCATTCTTGGCGCCCATAGGCACCACCTTCCACTGCATGGGCCCCAGCAGCGTCGACATCGCTGTGCAGGGCCTGGAGTCCGGGTGTAGCGGCATCTGGTGATAGCCGTGTCTCAGGTCTAACACCGTGAAAATCCGCTTTTTCTGTTGTTTTTGGAGGATGGAGTGGATCAGGGGAAGCGAGTACGAGTCGTGCTCGGTCTGCTCGTTCAAACCTCTGTAATCAACCACCAACCTCCACTCGCCCTTCTCCTTCTTGGGCACGATGAAGGCTGGGCTGGCCGACTCGCTGTCGGAGGGTTCGATCCATCCCCGCTCAATGAACTCGGCCAACAACTTCTTCATGGCCTCGGCCCGATCGCCCTGAAGTTGGTACTCCCGATGACGATAGATCTTGGGGTTCGGCTTCAGCTTGATCTTCGCTGTACCAAACCTCCCACGATCTGGAGGGTTCTTGTTGGCTACGCCACTGAATAGCCGCGGATAGGCATTGATCAGCCTCTCCTTCAGCTCGGCGACCTTCGGGTTCTCCTGGGCCTCTTCAGCCGCTTGCTTCGGTATCGATACAACCGAACGCACTGCGGTATAGGCCTCTTCCGGATCCGAATCCGACTTCTCCTCGTCAGATGTGCCGTCTTCATCGTCGTGGGGTGCACTTCCCACCGATAATCTTCGAAAATTTGCGGCGTCGGGCTGGTTGCTGTCACTATTGGCCCCCATTCTTCGAAAATCCCACGTCGGCGGGACGGACGCAACCGGACCATCGTATTGGTCCGCGATGTGATCCATGACCCTCGCCACGAACTCATCCTTCTCCTACTTGCCCGTGACCAACATTTTGTCATCCCACCAATGCGGAGATGTGACCATGGCCCGCCTCTTCTTGGCTGCCACACGGTCGTGCATCCCCATTCGCATGTAGTTGACGACGTCGTCAATCTCGGCGTGGGACAGGACGTCAATGCCATCAATAGGCTGATCCGTCCCCACCTTGGGCTCAAACATTACCTTCATGGGCACCGCCTCCACCCTACGGATGAATGCTTCATCACCCGTGGGCTGGGCTTGCGCCCCATCCACCAGGAAAGCCTTGGTACCCCACGCTTGACCCGGGGAGGGCATTGATACACCCTTGGCGTCGATGAACAACTCCTCCTCTGGCCCGAATAACATCTCGTTCAGGATGATGGAGTCCAGCGTCGACTTGAGACCCTCCAGCGGACATGGGATGGATCCTATGCCGGTTATGACCAGGATCCCCTTCACCCTATCCGCGACAATCTTCTCCACCGTACGTCTGGTGTTATCCAGGGAGCCATGCCAATACATGGGCCCCAACTCCTTCAAGCCCCAATGCCTCGATGCCAATGCCTCCTACACTTCCGCAGAAGTGGGGCATCCCGGGAAGCGAAGACGTCCGTCTCGGGCGCTTCGGCTCCGAGCGTCTGGATCATCGTGGCATCCACCTGCAGGGCCATTCCATACTCCGTGACCTGAACTCCACGGTCTCCTCTGGACTTGGCACCCACAGCTTCCACCGCTTGGACGATCCGATCCTCTTTCTCAGCAATTCATTGGGATGATCCGCATGCATAGTCCGTGGACAGCCATGTGAGGCATTCATCATCCTCCCGGACCAGCGTTGCACGATGGGGAAGGGCTCCAATGGCGTTTGGCACCATGAAGTCATACCCCATGATCATATCCCAATCCGTGATGTCGGCCACATAGAAGTTCCCGGATAGAGTGCTTCTCTTCGCCACATCAGGGCGGTTCAAGCGCTCATGCTCTCAGAATTCCATACTGATAGTGGCCTCATGGGTACCACCACCCATGATCTCTCCATTGGCCACCTTCAGGCGCACCGGTCTACGGCTGGGCTGCAGGGATTCCTCCTTAAACAACCCTCTCCGGACCAAGCTCACCTGGGCACCCGTATCCACCAGAACATCCACCACCAACTCCTCTTGTCTGCACCGTACACGCACCTTCAAGTGCAACTGCCGCTCGTCGCCATGCGGTGTATGGACGACTCTCACGGCATGCAACTCTAGCATATCCGGGTGCATCAGGACTTCGAGGGTATGGTCACGGATGGTGTAGATCTTGGGCTGGCCCTGCCCGTCCACAGGGCTCTCCCTGGTCGCTCCTTCCTTCTTGCCACGTCCCTTGCCCACATAAACTTCCCTTGGCAGGGCGCTCCAGGGGTTGGGAGTGGCGAAACTCAGTGGTTTTGGCTCTTCTGGAGCCTTCTTCGGCACCCGATGTGCCTTCGCTTTCTCTGGGATTCCACTGATTTTCGGAGGAGAGACCTCCGAGGTCCCACTCCCGTGGGGGCTCCTGTAGACTTGACTTCCCGCAGCCCCTTCCGGCTGCGATCAGCCAGGACTTTGTCCACCAGGTTGCTGGGCTTGGAGTTCCTCCAACGTCCTCAACATGTCCGCAGCAACTTCCTCGATCGACCTCACCCGTCGGTCTTGGCCAGGTCCACCACCATAACCTCTTCTTCCGCCTTTTCCTTGGCCTTTGCCTTGGCCTTTTCCCCCGTCTCCGCCCTTCGCCTTCAAATTGGAAATCCGCTGCTCCTTGGGCTTCTTCTCGGGGTGGGCGGCGAAGTAGGCCTTCTTGTCCGCCTCATACACCTTGCACTGACGGTGGTCGTGTGCATGGTTGTTTCCCTTGCCAAAACAGACCCAGCACCCGTCGTGCTGAGACCTGTACTCCCGGAACGAGAGCGGTGGGTTCCCGATCCTCCTTGCCTCATTGCCCTTCTTGGGTCCCACCCGGCTCCATCTGGACCGATCCTGCCCATGGTCCCTCAAGTTGTTCGCCACAAACGCGAAGAAATGGCCTCCTCGTGATCCTCCCGGGACCAGGTCCAGTGGTCTGGGCCACTTCGACTACCATTCTCCGCGGAGTTGGCCGTGTCCTCCTGGATCTCCCGATGATGGCGGTCTTCTCGGTGGCCTCGTTGTCCATGACCATGTCGATCCTGCACGTGGGCCTCGTTCTTCGCATTGAGCTTCAACTCCACCGTGATGTACTTCACGATCTCGTCCAGGCTCATGCGGGCGAAGATGACCTGCATCCTCAGCGTCTCCCCGCGCCTCCACTCCACGTTGTTGAGGCGCAGCAACCTTTGCCCCATGGTGTCTCCAAATACCTCCACGTACACGGCGTTCTTCAGTCCCAACATCCGGTTGGGCTCGCCCAGGTTCCTCCTGAAGAACTCCATGATACCCGCATGGGTATCCTCTGCCGCCATGATCCTCACCGCCACGCGCTTCTTCGCTCGCTTCTTTTCCTCGTCCCCCACTCTCCTCTTCCAGTGGCCGGGGAGGACGTCCTTCAGCAAGTGGCGGATCTCGCTGGACTCGTTCCAGTCCTCAAACAGCTTGAGGCTCCGTCGGTACTTCCGCAGGTACCGGTTCCACTCCCGGACCCGCAACTCACCGCGGTCCAGCTGCAGCGGGATGGACCACAAGTCCTCCAGCTTCTGGTTCGGAGCGTCCACCCGCTCCTCATCCTCCAACCACTGGAGGCAGGCCTGCTTCGTACGGATCAATCCTTCCCGGATTTGATCCCGCAGCTCCTCCTTCAGGTCCTGCGCCAGCCGGTGTGGGAATGTCCGACATACCCACTTGTCCCGCGGCGCTCCCCGCATCCCCCTGACGACCTCCTCGGCGAAGTCCTCCCCATCCAGGATGAAGTCTTCCAGGTTGGAGGGGTTGCCATCATAGTAGGGGATTTTGATTCCCCTGAGGTCGTCAATCCTGATGGCGTCTCCGACGTCCCCAGCCACCACTCCACCGAGACGGATACCACCTGTGGCCGGGGGGTACGAGTACACTCCCCGTACATCCCTCTCCTCCATGGAGTGCGGTCCAGTTGCGCCTGAACCCATGGGGTTTGGAATGCGGGAAGGACTTGCTCCATCGGCCGTCCATATCCCCGTATTGGGGTCCTTCGCCCACAGGTTTCCGCCTGGATGACCTCGACTATGTCCGTCGGCGCTTCCCATGGTTCGCCCCTGCATGGTCTGGCTCTGGATCTCCTCTTCCGCATAACCTGCATGGGCAGTCGTAGTGATCGGTAGATCCTGGGCAGCATGGGACATCTGTACCGTCAGGCTCCTCGGGTCTGTGGTTACGTGCCCTTCCCGCATGGACACAGCCGGTGCCGTGTGTTCCCCGAGCATTGTGGATTCGCTGAACATGGGAACAAACGGCAGCGCACCCGGGTCAACACGCGGAGGCGCGTAGGGTGCCTCTGCCGGGCCGCCCGTGGGTTTATCCATGGCGCTCCGGAGAGTCTTAATCCGCTCCACCAGCTCTGCCGCGGCCGGCTTTGCCGGGAGCTCCGGACCCGAGGCGAGGGGTTGGGACTCCTCTAGCCTCTTCAGGCGTCCTGACATATCCTCCACCAGGTGGAGGAGGCTGTCCACCACTCGCTGCTGCTTCTCCAGGGCCAGGTCCAGCTTGTTCCGGTACCGGTCCTGTTCCGCTCGCAGCTCCGCCATGTCTCTCTCCGCGGCCGACTGGACATCCAGGTTCCCGGCGACGTCCTCCTCTAGGCCGTCTTTCGCGTTGTCAAGGCGGTCGAGGCGATGCACGATGGCGTCCATCCCCATCTGTGGGTACTTGCCCATGAGGAAGGACACGTGCTCGCAGTGGCACTCAGCGTGCTTTCCGCCTGATCCAGCGCATCCCGCGGTTCCCGGCACCTCAGACTCATCGCCCATGGGCGTATCGCCTATGGCGTCCGTCTCTGGTCCCGTGTGCTGGGGCACAGGTGCCGTCCGGGCCCTGGCTGGCCTCTCCAAGCCCTCGGCGTCGTGCCTCAGGGCGGGCTCGGGGGCTGTATGCGCCCTGACGATTGGCGCGGGCGTCTCCTCCGACTCCGAGGGGAAACAAGTCCGATAGCCATCAGAGTGCCCCTCGGATTCCCACAGCCTGACCGGGCGCGGGTCCGTATCCAATGCCCCGGCGTCCCCTGCCGCGGGCTTGGGTGACCGGCGCTTCCGGTAGCGCCGGGCCTGTCCTCCACTGCTGCCTGAATGGCAGGCCTCCTCAGAGTCCTCAGCGGCGGAGCGCAGGTTGCATGCCTTTCGGCAGCGACGCTCACACATGGAGACCAGGTCCTCCATGTCAAGTCCTCCTCTTCCCGAACGTCGTACTTCTCTTCGGGCTTCAACTTCCGGCGTGGTCTCCACCGAGTCCACAATACGCACCCGGGGCGTCTTGGGCAGGGCTCAGAGGGGCCCAAGTCCCCGGGTCGGCGGTAGGTAGGGGCAGCAGGTACGCCTCTGCTACCATAAAGAAGGTCCCTACCAGGACCGGCCCCCGCTGTGCCCCTTCCGCCTGTTACCCCTGCTGATTTACTCCGGATCAGCGATTGCATTCCTCAAATTCCAGGGTCGTAAATCCAAAAATATAGAAAAAAAAATCCTCCTTCAACCCTGAACAGCAACCAGATCCCACAAATACAGCAATAGCCCAATCCCCAATCCAATCCACACTGCGGGCTTCCGTTCAGCACACCGGTCGTCCCACGGTGGCGGGCATGTACAAGAATTGCACCAAGGAAGAAAGCCCTGAAATTGGCATATGAACACAAAAAAAGCAAAGTTGGGGAAAGATGGAAACGTACACAATCAAAGCCATAGACCCCTCATTCCCTGGACTCAAGACCTTCCCTTGACTCACCAACATGATGCCTTGAACCCAATCAAATAAGATGGCTGAATGCCATGTGTCAAAAATCACTACACAAACCCCCAAAATGTGTTCAATCCCAAGCCTATACATCCTAGCCCAATGGGGGAGGTGGCGTGTCATGGCCTAGAGTGGCACTCAGGACCATGCCCTACCCTGACATAATCTTGGTTGGACTTGGAGTCGAATGGGCTTGGAGAACTGCCCCATGAAGATGACCTCATAACATAGCAAAATAAGGCCAATCACACCATAGTGCCCAAAATTCAATTATATACTCTAAAATGCATACGGCAAATATCCAAATGCTCCATGCATGTGTCAAACCGGAAAGTAGTATACAAGGGTGATAGAGACCAAAGGTCCATGCCCAAGAATATCCCATCATTGCCTCCGAAACCCCTCCAGTTATGTACATGACATGCTTCACAAGTCAGCTCATGAGTTTGAGACCCAACTTTGTGAGGCCTCGTGTGCCACGCCAAAGTGACCATGTGATCCGGCATATGGTGAGGTACAACACCGAAGCATATGCCAACATATAAGCAACATACCATAGTTCACGGATCTCTAGGCACTTTACTGTTAGCCGAACAGTTGAGCACGTAAAATACAAAAATGAGCATAAAATGAGGTCAAAAAAATGCAAATAATGCCAAATTCAAGATAATTACAATGGTATATAACTTCCCTCACCCATGGTATCAACCTATGATTCAAAGCAAACTTGCTTCGGACCATTTCCAAACAATCCCCCCACTTGGATCCCCACATGGACGCATAGGGACACCTTCAGACCTCCTCCCAACACGCACCACGAAAATGGGAAAATTGATAGTGGCGCTTGTGGGTCGCTCCGTAAGCCCTCCCACATGCACTATATGAGCGGTAGACTTAGTCTAGCGCTATGGAGTTCACCATTGGGACATGGGCGAGGCCCTTGCTACGTATGACTCCATATATCTTCCTACAAACGGAGATATATAACATGGGCGTGAGCATATCGAAGCACATACCATGCATATAACATATACCCTCAAAAAGTGGATCCCACCATGATATGCCATGTCCCTCCATGGACATAACTTCATGTTAAAAATTCGTGGGAACCCAAGGAAAGTATCTATGCAACCCCAACACTCATGCGGTACACTCAAAAGTCGCAATGAAATATTCGGTTGCACGGTCCAAGAGTTATATTTCACTTTCTACCCTCTTGACCATTATCCCTTGCTATACCGGGCATGTGTACACACGAAAGGCGTTTGATGCTTTTCCAATTAAGTTGAGACCAAGGCGATTCCAACCCAATTCTCGGAATTGATACTACTCGCGACGAGCCGGAGATATGATCTTTCAAAGTGGCCTCACGAATCAACTTTGTTTCACCTATATCTCCAAGCAAAACGAAGGGCATAACAAAAGGAAGGTTGATTCGTGATCGGGGAAAAATGTAGGACCACTCGAGATTCGTCATATCAAGTGCGGCGATGTCGAAGTCGAAAATCCGATTCCGAAAGTCTGAAAAAATCAGATTAATTTTGCGAGTGTATAATATGAAAAATGCGGAAGCAACGAACCCCTTACTGATGAAATCTGACCCTTCATCGGGGTTTCCGCCAAAATATCTGTAAATGACAGTTAACCATTCGGTTACCGCAAAATCGCGAGCCAACTGACAGTCGCCGATACATTGACAATCAGAACGGAAGGCTGAAAAATTACGGAAACATTATGATAAAAAAACCCTGTTGATTCCTGATATTCTGATATATTAATCTCCGCTGGCGGCGCCTCGGTACTGAATGTGGCCGCTCATAGCCGGAATGGCCAAACGTATCACACAATCACATCGGGTTAGGTCAGGTGGATGGGAGAGTATGATATCATCCAAAGGCGGCTTGCCAGCACATAGATACACACCCCAAGTGACCCAAAGATGGCCACGGGGGTCTCAACCGGCTTCAGTTCCACGACCATTTTTCATGATTTTTCCCCAAGTGGTTTGTGTGGCCACTTGTTGCACTTTTATCATAGCCATTATCATTTTTTAAAAATGAAAGTGACGCACAGGTTAGAAAGCACATACTTCAGTGTTGTTTGGAAAATTAATATCGAACCTCAAACCTTTTTCTCTTGGAGATATGAAAGAAGCACAAAAGGCACTTTTGAGGGGTTTTCATGGGATGGTCCATGGGTGAAGTTGTTGGAGATGAAAATTGTATTAAAATTAAGCTCAGTGGGATGAAGTATGTAATAGAACCTTTTTACTGTCTACTTTCCATAAATGCTTCATTCAAAATGTTTCAGCGCAGTGGCGCGAAGATATGCGTAAAACACCAAAAGTCATTTTGGGGTGCTTTAGAGGGTTGGGTAAAACGTGATTCATGGGTCATCTTGAAAAAATCACAGAAGAATGCCCCTGTTGAGTGAAAACAAGATGAAAGCGTTATTTGAAAGCCAGTGCACTCTAGTTCACGTTAGCGACTTACCTGACGCGTTATGAGCCAATGGCGCGAATTTATGCGTACAATGGTGTAGGCCATTTTCGACATTTTTGGCCTTTTGGAACATCAGAAGTTAGTGAAAAACTTCAATGAAATCATATCTTTGAAGGGGAAGGGAGGGTCAGAAATCGACAATCAAGCTACCGGCAACACGCCTGCAGCTTGGAAAGCGCATCAAAGCGCGTGAATAGACGACACAGGGCAACCGAGGGCCGTGTGCAATGAAACGATGAAATGCAACAACACAAACACCAAAGGCATGCTATGTTGCACTTCAAAGTTGCAAAGCACAAGGCTGTATCAGTCTGCAGCGCCTTGAAAGCGCGTTGTCGAAGTCCTCCAGCGCTCGTTCAGGTCGCCCAGCAGCGCGTAGATCCAAGATATCCACGATTTTTGACTTGTGTTGACCACTTTTCAAGGTATTCTTGAGGAACTCAAAGTAGTCCTTAATGAAACGTTGATATCTTCAAGAAAATCAACTTTTGGAACTTGTAGGAGGCTCCAGGAAGTCCAAAGCCCCGACTTTCGAAGTCCTCGTTGTCGTCGTCGTCGCTGCAGCGCGCTTGGAGCTGCGCTCTCCCAGTTTTCAAAGCAATTTCAAGACTTTTTGAGGGTATTTGGAAGTATACCTTCAACTCTTGAAGGTTTCTCCAACTTTTCACGAAATTCAAGCAGGGAACTCACCATTATGGAACAGTGTACGCTGGCTCAGCTTCTGCGCATCGTCCTCGTCGTCGTTGTCCTCCTCGAACTCAGGTTACTGGACTGTCATATGCTTGTGCTTGGGTGCATATAGAAAACCCATTTTCTTTGTCTTGCATTTAAAAATCAAATTGTTTCCAATGTTCTCCCTTACAATTGATCTTGTTGGCAAGTACAGGACACAGACAACAGCAAGAAGACGAAGAATTTGACGAATATCAAGCTGGACCAACTGGCTGGTCCAGTAATACGGGTTCACATGCCTAAATAACAGGAAAATTAATGTAGCATTAAAATCTCATTAAAAAGGCAATAAAACCTATATTGTAAGAACTTTCTGAGTAGTCTATCTGGTCAAAGGCCTGGTCAACATTACGTGAGTTGCCGTCAGCGACAGCAGGCGCCGACAATCGCGACAGGCCTTCTGAAGCTTCTAAATAGCTTCAAAATAGCTTCTAATACAGAACCTTCTAAAATATAAGCATATTGAATGTGATTATTCATGTATGGCTACTACTGTATCCCAGATCTCTGCTCTCTGTAGTGGACCTAAGAGCAGTGGACTCTAGCAGTAAGCAATAGGCATGATATATGAGCCAAATAGGAGTAAATATCCTAGTATCTTAGTATCTTGAAGCTCTAAGAGGTCTTGTAGAGATCCTCCAGAAAGCTTCTGAGAGGCCCAAATGCCCCAACTTATTAAAGTCCGAGCTCGGGCACCCTGCCTCCTCCGACTGCCTGTCCTTGGGGCAGGCGACTGGGGCCCGCTGCCCGTTTTGCTTGGGCGCAGGGGATACCGGCGTGGAGGCCCGTCAGAAACCCCACAGAGCACATTCTTGCGAGCCGGCGTTGTGCGCTGAGGGAGCAGCAGGAGGGCGCCCGAGGGGGGCCTCTCGGATTTTTCTGGGCCTTGGGCCTTGGCGTCGTGTTGTTTTCCCCCAGCCGGCCCGCCCCCCCTCTTGGTCTTTTTTTCCTTGCGCCCTCGTTGTCTCCTGTTTTGTGTTGATTCCGGCCCCTGGTGCCCTGGGCCTTGGCACCGCCGGTTTGCCCCTCCCCTCTCTTTGCTTTTTTTTCTTTTTCTTTTTTTTTGTTTTCTTTTTGAGTCTCGCTGTGCCCTGTTCTGCTGGTTGTGCGGCGCTGTGCTGGTGTGCGCGTTGTGGGCCTCGGGGTTGTTGTGTGCCCCCCCTCCCCTGCTTACATCTGTCGTGTTGTTGGCTTCTCTGTTGTGTCGTGTCTGGTGGCACCCTGCCGGTTCCGTCTCTCTTCCTTATCTTGGTCCCCGTGCTGGTGCTGCCTCTGGTGCCGTGCTTGTGTCCTTTGTCCTCTTTTCTTGGTGAGCTGTGCTTGCAGTCTGTCGTTGGGCTTGGGTGCTGTTCTTGCTTCCTGTTGGGGGCTGCGGCGCTGCGCCGGGTTTTCGTGTTGTGTCGTCTCATCTTGCATTTGTGTGTGTTGTCTTCTTCTTTTTGGTGTGTTGCTTTGCCCCGTTGTGGTGCGCTGTGCAGTGGTGCGCTGTGCTCCTCTCCCCCTCCCCCCGGATGTTGTGCGGTTTTTTTTGTGGTGTGGTGCTGCGGTCTGTTCCAGCTTGGCATGTGGTGCTGGGTGTGTGTTGCTGTGTTTTTCGGGGGCTTTTCAGGGTTGCGCTGGTGGTGTTCTGTCGTGCTGTCGTGTGTTGGTGTGTCCTTCTCTGTGTCGCGGTGTCTTGTGTTGTCTGGTGTGGGGTTGCGCCGCGTGACGTTGTGCTGTTTCTGTTTTGCCCACTGTAATAAGTCAGGGCATTGGGACCTCTAAGAGGCTTACTGGAGGATCTGTACTAGACCTCTCCAAGCTTCAAGATCCTAGAACACTAGGATATTTGCTCATGTTTGGCTTATATTCCAAACCTATAGCTTGCTGCTAGACTCTACTGCTCTTAGGTATACTACAGAGAGCAGAGATCTAGGATACATTAGTAGCCATACATGAATAATCACATCCCACATGCTTACAATGTAATTTAATCATGTGTTATGACATTTTGGAAGGTTCTAATGTATTGGAAGCTATTTTGAAGCTATTTGGAAGCTTCAGATGGCCTGTCGCGACTGTCGCCGTCTTTTGCCGCCGACAGCAATTTACGTAATGTTGACAAGGCCTGTGATAAGATGGATTACTCAGAAAGTTGCTAAAATATAGGTTTTATTGCCTTTGAGAATTTATTGTGATATCAATTTTCTTGTTATTTAGGCATGTGAACCCGTATTATTGGACCAGCCAGTTGGTCCAGCTCAATGTTCGTTCACGACTTCGTCTTCTTGCTGTTGCCTACTTTGTGCTTGCCAAGGGAATCAATTGGAATGGAGAAATTCATCTAAAACAATTTGATTTTGAAGGCCAAGACAAGGACAAAAAGGGTTTATTGTGCACCCTAAGTAAGTTGGCAATACAAGTACAAGCACAATACCGTCCAGTAATCTAAAGTTCCAGCAGGCCGACGACGACGCGGACGACGCCCAGCAGCTGGGCCAGCGTACGCTGTTCAAGTAAAGTGAGTTCCTTGCTTGAATTCATTCAAACGTTCAAGAAACCTTCAAGTCTTGAAGGTATACTTCCTTGTACCTCGAAAAGAAGCTTCAAATAAATTCAAAACTGGAGGAGCGCAGCTCCAGGCGCGCTGAAGAGACGACGAGCAACGCCAGAGGCTGCAGCAGACTTCGAAAAGAAGCACAGAGCCCTAATTTCATTGAGTTTGGTGAAGATTTTCAAGGATTTTGACTTCACAAGAAGTTTCAAACAAGTGGTGAACTTGGACTACAAAAAGCGCCTTGCCCGAGCTTCAGCGACGACGATGACGACTTTTACGACGACGACGTGTTGCAAGAGCGCTGCCAGGGAGCTTCTGTAGGCCCTGTTGAGGCTCTTTGAGGCCTAGAGCCATTGATTGTGTGGCTTTTGTTTGCTACATTTTGGTTGCTTGTTGTTTTGCTTCTCAAGGCTTTACTTCTCCTTGCTTACGGTCCCTCTGGTTGACCCTATGTCAAGGAAGGGGCAAAGGTGACGGTACGTGGCTATAAATCCCCACCCCAGTTACTGTGCACCCTCCTTGGAGCCCAAAGGCCTTGATTTCTTCATGATTTCTTCCCTCTCTTTGATCTATCAAAAGGCCAAAAATGTCGAAAATGGCCTACATTATTTCATGTGTACCCTCACGCCAATGCGTCGAATCGCGTCAATTAAAGCGCTATCGTAAACTGGAGAGCGTTGGCTTTGAAATGGGCCTTTCACTTTGTTTCAACTCCTGCAGGGCCTTTTTCTGTGATTTTTTCAAGATGACCCATGAACCACTTTTTGCCCAACCCTCTAAAACACCCCAAAATGACATTTGGTGTTTTACGCATATCTGCGCGCCACTGGGTGAAAAAATCTGAACCAGGAATTTTTTGAAAATAGACAGTGGTACGCTTCTATACCATACTTCACTTTCTTGAAATCAATTTTTCTGCTATTTTTTCCATCCCCAACAAGGTCACCCATGAACCACACCCCAAATACCCCTCAAAAGTGCCTTTTGTGCTTCCTTCATATCTCCCGGAGAAAAAAGGTTTCAGGTTCAACATTATTTTTCTAAACAACACTGAAGTACGTGCTTTCTAACCCTGAGTCATTTTTATTTTCAGAAAATAAGAATGGCTATGGTAAAATTGCAACAGCTTACCACAAAAACCACTTGGTGAAAAAATATGAAAAATGATTTTGGAGGTTTAATCATTTCTCTCGGACCATGGTAAGTTTGAACCTGAACCAAGGTGTTTTACAAGCACCGGAGCATGAAGTTTCGAAAACATATTTACTTTGAATTTCTGTGGTCAAGAATGGATTTTTCCCATGGTGGCTAACTTAGTGCATGAAAGCATGTTTTCACACTTTTGGGACATGATGCTACAAGATTGGGACCTTTGGTGAGTTGGACAGTCATCAAAGCTGTTTTGGAAACGCAATAGTGTCTAGTTTGCAGATATCTAAGCATTGGATTTTATTGAAAATGGGATGACAGTGAAAAAGTTCGATTTCGTTATGCTATTGGACGGTTTTTCAGCATGTGTGTCCCGTGAGATTCATGTGTCCCCCAAAGTTCTGTTCCTCTGGACCCATGATGAGTTGGGGCAACATGAAATATGTTTGAGAAACCTGCGGACATGCCCTACACAGTGCAGATATTCCTTTGCTGACATCTCAGCAACATAGTACAGAACCGTGGTGCACGAGTTGGGCATTTTCAACAAAAAACAGGTTTTTCGGTCATTGTTTTGCAAAGCCATTCGCGAATCTTTGGTCTTCTAGCCTTGAATCATTGTATGATGTTGCAGTTTGTGATTGTTTGCATCAGTTGTGATTCATTCTGACTGGGCTTAGTCTAGGTAGAAAGGTAGATACCTTAGAAATTACTTTGGGCAAACACTAAATAGTGAAACTTTTTGTTGTCTTTTTTTGGCCACAAAACAACCTTGGCCACAACCATTAACAGAGCGTTTGCATCCGCCATATTCACCGTCTGAGCCTTTCCCTTCGACTCGCCAGGCTGAGTGGCTCAGTTAGGCTGGCCCGTTTTCATGGGGACAAAGAAGGCGTGGGGCTTGTTGCCACCAGGGAGTAGGGAGGCGATTGATGGGTGTGAGCGGAAGGCAGAAAGAAGACTCAACGCAGGAGCACCCAAGTGAAACATCAAAAAACCGCACTCGACCAAACCATTGGCTTCGACCTCTCTCGGGGTCCTTGTGACCATCCTTCGATGAGAGAGGTTGGTGGTGGTAACTGGTCGCGGAAGAAGCTCGCAAAACTTACTTACTCTTACTTACTTACACTAACTAGCTAGCTAGCTAACTAGCTAGTGTAGGAGATGCATTCACTTTTATGGTTTTAATCCTAATGCTAACGGTTGAGTGCTAACTCAACTCAATGACTCTGGTCCTCCCCCTGTATGGCAGGGTTGTGAGGAGAAGTGCCGCAAGGCGCTGGTACTGTAATAGAGGTAACCATTCCAGTAGGTGCAGGCCGGAATGTTAGCCTGCAATGCCATTTAACTGATTTTCATCTCTTTACTGAACTACCTGATACAGTTCAATGTAGCTCTGAGCACGGTCCGTGCTCATGGGTTGCCGAGACTCTGCATAGACTGCATGACTTCTGGTCACGGTCCGCCACTCATGCGTGTGCTGAGACCCTTTCCGGAAGCCTGAATTTGTCAAGCCATTTCATTAGAGCACAATTGCATTTGAGCTGGGAAGTGATTTGTCCACATTTCACTCTACCATGCATCTCATCCTGCACTGCATGGCTGTCAAGGCAAGCGTTTGACTAGTGACGTATTCTACTCTCAATTCGGATTTCATTTCATTCATTTCGGTCAGAAAGGTCATGCATTCATTGCACTTCACTTTGCAAATCTTACATTTCATACTTATTTGATTACTTTTTTATTGCAGGCTTGACCATACAGCTCAACATGCAATATGGTCCGTAATTCATCTGCCCTACGTAGTTCCTTGAGCACCTTTTGCTCAATGACCCCGAGTTTTGGATCGCAGCGACGAACAATCAATTCGCATCCACTCAACTTTTGTTGATTAATTGCAAGTTGTGAGGAATGAATATCTCTTTCCAACCCTCGCGATCATTGACCTAGGTCCTTTGGTCTAAAGAGCTAGTTTATCCTCAAATTTGCTACCCAACCACTACGGGTACTTTCCGCTTCGTTAACTTTCGCTAGATCGCCTGGTACAGCCTCAATTACTGGGTTTCAGAGTGCTCAATTGAGTGTCCGCAGTCTACAACATTACATTCTCTATCCACCCGACCAGACCATAACCAGACAAACTTACTTGGATTTTTCACACATTCCCTCCCTCATCACAATACACATACAACACACACACAAACAGATACCATGAGTCATTTGATTATTCCATTTGTTCTCTTTGGATACCACACTCTGAAGAATTGCTGTAGTACCACATCCATCAAATTTTTGCATACGAGCCAATTTCTAAGTCACCTCCTTCGTGTAGATAGTCAATGTCTGTCCCCTTACAGGAGCCGGCATTGGTCTCCGCCCGCCACGTCTTTGTTGTGTAACACAAGTGAACAGGTTTAAGCTTGGTCACTTAGCCTGTGACTTGGCTAATGCATTCCGCGATGTTTTAGTGAAGAGCCCTACGCCGATAGCCACCGACACCAGCGGTGCACTACGGTAGGCTCATTGAAAAGGATTATCGAAAGGTATCGAAAGCCTACAGTAATGGGCTTCTACCCTCGCACGGGTAGATAAGTACTTTCCCTGCAGTGGGATAGACCCCTTCTCTTGCGGTAGAGATAGATGACGGAGTTAAGCTCCAACAGGATAGCCTGACTCCTGTAATTCAGTTGAGCGGAATTCACTGTTCCCGTAGGAAGACAGGCCCCCGCACGGATGGCTTTGTACAACCATCTGCTGGGCAAGGGGCTCGCCTTGATTGGTCTTCCGGTAGGGTACAGAACACACGTTAACTACGATAGCATTTTTCGGAGATTGACTACTTCTGGTTGTCTGAGACAACTTGACAATGATACATTTTGCGTGTGAGGCAGTGGCAACCCTCCAGTCGTGTAGGATATGCGTTGGCTCGCACTAGAGCTGAACGGCATTCCATGAAAGATCCGACCTTTCAATTTTTTTCACTTATCACTTACCTACTTTGTTTCCAACTTACCCCAGGGGACCGACCCACCCCTACCCGTGAACCCAATCCCTACATTAACATACAATTCATTGGTTGTGTCATCTTTACCACTTTGCCACAACCCATACATCTTCTTTCTCTGAATTTACATGATGAACACACTTCTACATTTTCACTTCTTCGTGCAAATTGTTTGCTTTGGTATTGTAAGTCATTTAGGAGATTTCTACACAGATCAGTATTCACCCTAGCTTCATATGTCATTAGATTCCTCTCGGCCATTTCCTATTGAGGATCATGGTGTATAATGCTGTATGTAACCCACTAGGATTGCGATGCATATTGCTTTATGCTGCCGTGATGGAATATTCATTCTTTTGTACTTGATTTTTAGGCATGTTAGGTAGCGGACGTTTGAGCTTTGTTTTAGGAGATAGCCAGAAAGTATGAGTAAAAGGTTGGTAATGAGGGACTATATCTTTCCACGTTTTTATGGTTGAAGCTTTAGTATAAATCCCCATACCCCCAGACAGATCAATCCCCATGGCCGGGATAAGAAGGAGCAGATCCGGGTCAGATGATGTCTACTCATGGTGACTGCCACCCCCCACACACACTTTGAGACACCTTCTACACGCTAAACTAATCAACAGTTGGTCCTTACTGGTGCTGCCTCGCTTTCGCTGTCCATGTAATGCAGGCAAAGAAACCCATTGCATCAAACAGGTACCGCATTGCATCCATTGCATTAGGTAGCCACATGTAACGTGTCCGTTGAGTAAGGTGGTATATCCTCTTTTTAGATGACGAAGACAAGCCTGTCAATAGACAGCTTGGGCAGAGCTTGAATTTCCAGTTTAACCCCACATGTTGCATTTCATTCTCAATTGTCATTGATTTTCCGCATAGCTCATTGTAATTTATATGTCTACATCCAGGTGTATTACCCTTACCCTCATTGTTTTCCTGAAGATTTAGGTTATCATTGTTCATACTTTGTATGCTAGATTTTTGCTTAGTGTTTCTCATGTTTTATTTTGAGCCCTACCACACTCAAGACTTAGGAACTTTACCCTCTTAGGTAGATACATCTTTACCTCTAGGAAGGGGGTAATAAGACACTACATTAGACACTCAAAACATTCAGAATGAGCGTGCCTTATGCCCATACCCCTTCTTATCTCAGATTATCAGCTTGTCATGAACATTCTTAGTAAAGGTGCATGAAGCTTAGGAAGGGGCTGTAATAAGTCAGGGCATTTGAGCCTCTCAGAAGCTTTCTGGAGGATCTGTACTAGACTTCCCCAAGCTTCAAGATCCTGGAACACTAGGATATTTGCGCATCTTTGGCTTATATTCGAAGCCTATAGCTTGCTGCTAGACTCTACTGCTCTTAGGTACACTACAGAGAGCAGAGATCTAGGATACACTAGTAGCCATGCATGAATAATCACATCCGATATGCTTGTAATGTGATTTAATTATTTTTTCTGACATTTTAAAAGGTTCTAATGTATTAGAAGCTATTTTGAAGCTATTTGGAAGCTTCAGATGGCCTGTCCCGACTGTCGCCATCTTTTGCCGCCGACAGCAATTTACGTACTGTTGACAAGGCCTGTGATAAGATCAACTACTCAGAAGGTTGCTAGAATGTAGGTTTTCTTGCCTTTTTAATGAGAATTTATTGTGACATCAATTTTCCTTTTATTTGGGCATGTGAACCCGCATTACTGGACCAGCCAGTTGGCCCAGCTCAATGTTCGTTCACGACTTCGTCTTCTTGCTGTTGCCTACTTTGTGCTCGCCAAGGGAATCAATTGGAATGGAGAAATTCATCTAAAACAAGTTGATTTTGAAGTCCAAGACAAGGACAAAAAGGGTTTATTGTGCACCCCAAGTAAGTTGGCAATACAAGTACAAGCACAATACAGTCCAGTAATCTAAAGTTCCAGCAGGTTGACGACAACGCGGACGAAGCTCAGCAGCTGGGCCAGCGTACGCTGTTCAAGTAAAAAGAGTTCCTTGCTTGAAATTTATTGAAAAGTTCAAGAAACTTTCAAGTCTTGAAGGTATACTTCCTTGTACCTCAAAAAGAAGCTTCAAATAAATTTGTAATTGGAGGAGCGCAGCTCCAGGCGCGCTGAGGCGACAACGAGCGACGTCAGAGGCTGCAGCAGACTTCCAAAAGAAGCACAGAGCCCTTATTTCATTGAGTTTGGTGAAGATTTTCGAGATTTTTAACTTCACAAGAAGTTTCAAACAAGTGGTGAACTTGGACTACACAAAGGGCCTTGCCAGAGCTTCAGCGACGACGATGATGACTTCTATGACGACGACATGTTGCAAGAGCACTGCAGAAGAGCTTCTGCAGGCCCTGTTGAGGCTCTTTGAGGCCTAGCGAAATTGATTGTGTGGCTTTTGTTTGCTACATTTTGGTTGCTTGTTGTTTTGCTTCTCAAGGCTTTACTTCTCCTTGCTTACGGTGCCTCTGGTTGACCCTATGTCAAGGAAGGGGCAAAAGTGACGGTACGTGGCTATAAGTACCCACCCCAGTTACTGTGCACCCTCCTTGGAGCCCAAAGGCCTTGATTTCTTCATGATTTCTTCCCTCTCTTTGATCTATCAAAAGGCCAAAAATGTCGAAAATGGCCTACACCATTTCATGTGTACGTTCGCGCCAATGCGTCGAATCGCGTCAATTGAAGCGCTATCGTAAACTGGAGAGCGTTGGCTTTAAAATACGATTTTCACGTTGTTTCAACTCCTGAAGGGCTTTTTTCTGTGATTTTTTCAAGATGACCCATGAACCACTTTTTGCCCAACCCTCTAAAACGCCCCAAAATGACATTTGGTGTTTCACGCATATCTGCGCGCCACTGGGTGAAAAAATCTGAACCAAGCATTTTTCGAAATTAGACAGTGGTACGCTTCCCTACCATACTTCACTTTCTTGAAATCAATTTTTCTACTTTTTTCTCCATTCCGAACAAAGTCACCCATGAACCACACCCCAAAAACCCCTCAAAAGTGCCTTTTGTGCTTCCTTCATATCTCCAAGAGAAAAAAGGTTTCAGGTTCAACATTATTTTTCTAAACAACACTGAAGTACGTGCTTTCTAACCCTGAGTCAATTTTTTTTCAGAAAATAAGAATGGCTATGGTAAAATTGCAACAGCTTTCCACAAAAACCACTTGGTGAAAAATTATGAAAAACGATTTTGGAGGTTTAATCATTTCTCTCAGACAATGGTGAGTTTGAACCTGAATCAAGGTGTTTTACAAACACCCGAGCATGAAGTTTCGAAAAAATATTTACTTTGAATTTCTGTGGTCAAGAATGGATTTTTCGCAATGTGGTTAACTTAGTGCATGAAAGCTTGTTTTCACACTTTTGGTACATGATGCTACAGGATTGGGACCTTTGGTGAGTTGGACAGTCATCAAAGCTGTTTTGGAAACGTAATAGTGTCTAGTTTGCAGATATCTAATCTTTGCATTTTATTGAAAATGGGATGACAGTAAAAAAGTTCGATTTCTTTATGCTATTTGATGGTTTTTCAGCATGTGTGTCACGTGAGATTCATGTGTCCCCCCAAGTTCTGTTTCTCTGGACCCATGATGAGTTGGGGCAACATGAAATATGTTTCAAAACCTGGGGACGTGCCCTACACAGTGCAGATATTCCTTTGCTGACATCTCAGCAGCATTGTACAGAAAGGTGGTGCAGAAGTTCGGCATTTTCAACAAAAAACAGGTTTTTCGGTCATTGTTTTGCAAAACCATTCGCGAATCTTTGGTCTTCTAGCCTTGAATCATTGTATGATATTGCAGTTTGTGATTGTTTGCATCAGTTGTGATTCATTCTGACTAGGCTTAGCCTAGGTAGAAAGGTACATACCTTAGAAATTAATTTAGGCACACACTAAATAGTGTATCATTTTGTTGTCTTTTTTTGGCCACAAAACAACCTTGGCCACAACCATTAACAGAGCGTTTGCATCCGCCACATTCACCGTCTAAGCCTTTCCCTTCTACTCCCCAGGCTGAGTGGCTCAGTTCGGCTGGCCCGTTTTCATGGGGACAAAGAAGGCGTGGGGTTTGTTGCCACCTGAGAGTAGGGAGGCGATTGATGGGTGTGAGTGGAAGGCGGAAAGAAGACTCAACGCAGGAGCACCCGAGTGAAACATTAAAAAACCGCACTCGACCAAACCATTGGCTTTGACCTCTCTCGGGGTCCTTGTGACCATCCTTCGATGAGAGAGGTTGGTGGTGGTAACTGGTCGCGGAAGAAGCTCGCAAAACTTACTTACTCTTACTTACTTACACTAGCTAGCTACCTAGCTAACTAGCTAGTGTAAGAGATGCATTCACGTTTATGGTTTTAATCCTAATGCTAACGGTTGAGTGCTAACTCAACTCAATGTCTCTGGTCCTCCCCCTGTATGGCAGGGTTGTGAGGAGAAGTGCCGCAAGGCGCTGGTACTGTAATAGAGGTAACCATTCCAGTAGGTGCAGGCCGGAATGTTAGCCTGCAATGCCATTTAACTGATTTTCATCTCTTTACTGAACTACCTGATACAGTTCAATGTAGCTCTGAGCACGGTCCGTGCTCATGGGTTGCCGAGACTCTGCATAGACTGCATGACTTCTGGTCACGGTCCGCCACTCATGCGTGTGCTGAGACCCTTTCCGGAAGCCTGAATTTGTCAAGCCATTTCATTTGAGCACAATTGCATTTGAGCTGGGAAGTGATTTGTCCTCATTTCACTCTACCATGCATCTCATCCCTCACTGCATGGCTGTCAAGGCAAGCGTTTGACTAGTGACGTATTCTACTCTCAATTCGGATTGCATTTCATTCATTTCGTTCAGAAAGGTCATGCATTCATTGCATTTCACTTTGCAAATCTTACATTTCGTACTTATTTGATTACTTCCTTATTGCAGGCTTGACCATACGGCTCAACGTGCAATATGGTCCGTAATTCATCTGCCCTACGTAGTTCTATGAGCATCTTTTGCTCAATAGACCCCGAGTTTTGGATCGCAGCGACAAACAATGTACGTTTTATTGCCTTTTTAATGAGAATTTATTGTTATATCAATTTCCTTGTTATTTAGGCATGTGAACCCGTATTATTGGACCAGCCAGTTGATCCAGCTCAATGTTCGTTCACGACTGCGTCTTCTTGCTGTTGCCTACTTTGTGCTTGCCAATTGAATCAATTGGAATGGAGAAATACATCTAAAACAGTTTGTTTTTGAAGTGCAAGACAAGGACAAAAAGGGTTTATTGTGTACCCTAACTAAGTTGGCAATACAAGTACAAGCACAATAAACCCACCCCCCCCCCCTGCCGGTTGCTGCTCCCGGCGTTGTGCGGCGTTGTGCGTCTTGTTCTGTGGCGCGTGGTCTGTGGTGTGGTCTGTTTTGCGTTTTGCTGTGTGGTGCTGGGCTTGCCTCCTTTTGGTTCTGTGTGGTGCCCCGTGTGCCTTGCTGTTGCGCTGTGGTGTGTTGTGTGTGGCGCTGTGCTTACGTCTGGCCGGGTTCTTGCGCCGTGCTGTTCGGCGCGGTGTTGTGCTGGATCCTGTTGCGCTGGTTTTGTTGTGCTGCCCTGTCCTGTGCTGTCCTATGCCTGTGTGTGCTCTGCTGTTTTCTTCATTGTTGGTCCTTGTCTTTCCGTAGTGCTCCGGATGGTTTCTGTGTGTGTCCCACCGTGGTGCGTCTTGCTGTTTGGTGTGGCGCTCTTGTGCTGGTGTCTGCTGCCCTGTGCCGTGTGGTGCTGTGTCGTGAGGTGGCGCGTCTCGTTGTTCTGTGCTGCGTCGTTTGTTTGGTTGCGGTTAATCAGTCGCTCTTTGCCTCAAATGCTGCCTTGGCGTGTTTTGGTGGTCTGTCATTGGGCGCGGCGTTGTGTTCTCTGCTGTGCTGCCTGCAGTGTGCTGTGCTGTCTTCCTTTGTGCCGTGTGTCGTGGCGCCTCTTTTGCGGAGCTGTGCTGGGCGGTGCTGCCGTGCCTGCGTTGTTTCTCCCGGGGCGGTGCTTCTTTGCCTGTCTGGCGCTGGCTGGTGCCATGTGCTGCTGCCTGTTGTTTCTGGGTGTTTGCTGTTGGGTCTCGCTGTCCGCTGTTGTATCCTCGTGGTGTGTTTCTGTGTCGCTGTCCCTGTCCGGCCGTGTGGCTTGCTGCCCTGTGGTTTGTTGTGGTGTGTCTTGGTGCTCTTCTCCCCTGTGTTGTGTCCTGTGGTGCTGTGCTTCCCTGTGGTGCTGTGCTGTGGTGCGCTGCTGTCTTTTATGTCTTGCTGGTGGTGTTGGTTTGTTTTCTCTTCCTTTGAAACCCCCCCGCAAAACACGCAAAAATCGTTTTCCGTTTTTTAGAATGAATGAAGATTATACACAACGCAACACACGCGCCAGCAGCAGGATCACGAACATATTTTTGACTTATCTGTTACCCGTAGGCCTCCGTGGCGCTGTTGTTGAGGATATTGTTGTCTTGCGCTGGTCCTTGTTCTTGACTTTGTACTCTGAAATCCGAACTCTGATTTCCATACTTGAGCTTGCAGTTGAACTTGTGGTCGATTGCGTTGTTGCAAGGGCTTGACCGAGTATCCCCCAGGACCATCCACCTGCAGCGCGGAGGGAGGCAAAAACGTGGAGGATGGGGCGCAAACTAGAGGAGTAGGTACATGATGAACAAAAGAGCGCAAAAAAGAGAAAATGCAGGGCCGTGGCGTCTTAGAAACATTTTTTTCGAGCTTTGCGCGCTGCACCTGATGCATTCTTCTTTGCGTATACGGAACAGTGAGCAGTGGGAGACACCGCATTATGTTCGTATTAGGTTACGGTGCTTAGGGCACGTGTTCTTTGCCTATTTGGCCTACAAAGTTTTCGTGTCGCGTTTTAACGCGTTTCGCCGCGCACTTTTTTGCTTCATCGTTTTCTATGGTATATAGCTTTAATTTAAGCTATTTAGAGAAATTTTTCGTCGTGTTATACCTATCGTCTTGTTTTATTCTGGCCAGGCGGCAGCCCGCGCGAACAGTCAAAACAAAGGTGTAGGTTCTTTGAAAATCCAGTCAGGTTCCCACTCTCCTGTTCCTCTTTGCCTTCTCTGCATATGTCTAGCACCGAGCATGCGGCTTGGCCACTGCACGGCATGTTGGATGAATACGCACAACCTCCATTCCTACAGGGACCAGTGCTAGTTGCACCATTCCTGGTGCCCCCTTGTCGAAGCCGATCTACAGGCAATTGACATGTGGTATATGCCGGTTAGAGGTGGTTTTTCGCCTCTCTTACACGTGGGCTGTCTGTAGAGCAGGGTCAGGCGATCTGCTGAACTTCGGCGGTGATGTGATGTGGAGCCGCCGACACATAAACAAATCAAGTCTTGGCTGTGCATTGTGCTTGACTAATTTGGTGTTTTCCTTTCCCGCCACATCCCCCATGTGTCCTGCGCTCTTGTGCTTGGTCACGCCCACACCAACCGAAATGGCTGTAGTTCCATACCACCCCAAAGAAAGCCATGGCCAGTCCTCACGGCCATAAAAGATATGAGGTTATCAGAGTGGGGGTTTTTGGGTCCTAAGGGCCTAGAAGGGCAAGTACGGGTCATGGGAGCTGTTTCTAGGAGCCAGGGAGCTCACTGCACCTCGGCCGAGAGCAGTATGCCTCCCCCCCCCCCCCTGACGTGCGGTCACTTTCTTTTCCCTTACTCGGTAAATCCAGAGCAGGCCCCCGCCAAGACGGCTCACGCCACTGTCAAAGGGGCGGGCGGCGCGCCGGAATTTGCTGTGGGGAGCCCTATGGCGAGATGCAGGGTGTACGTGAACAAGACCCCCCCCACCCGAGCCGGGCTTGGTATGCCGTTTATCCAAGAGTGAGTCTTCTGCTTGGTAACCTCTCACCCCCATTGGTGTGCAACAGAAGCTAGAACTACAGTGCGAGCTATGATTTCTGCCACGTCCATTTTGGTTTCCGGCGGATAGTCAAGTGCCCCTACCAGGGCCATGGACGTAGGGTTCACTTGCACCCCAATGTGTGACCTGCGGCGGACAGCCTGCCAGGAAAAGGCCACGTGGCGTTCAGCTTCTGCAAGCCCATAACCAGGTATATTCAGGAGCAGTGGTTGTTATGGCCGTGAAGGCACACTTGGGGTACCATTAGAAGGGTGTGCTAGGAGGGTACACCTGCGGATTGTGTTGCTGACTTATGATTTTTGGCAGTTCTGGTGTTCCTCATGCCTGGAGTGCTGCATTTCTGTCACTCTGGACTCCTGCGGTCCTGAATTGTTTCATTGCTTACTTTGATGCTTGCCTGATGCCAGGTGGTTTGTCCTTATGTCAGAAATTTTGCCCTGTAAGGACCCAAGTGCTTCCGAGGCACTTGAGGTTTCGAACCCGCCCCACCGCACCGGCAACCACGCCCCATAAGGGACACACAACCTCCCGACCCCCCTGTTTGTCGTCAGCCAATCCTATATGGTTCTGGCTTCAGCCCCAACATATGGTTGCACGCTATGTTCAACCTTGGGAGGGGAGTACAAACGGGTTGGTTTTCCGCCTTACGGTTACCCCCCGTTGGCATCAGTCCCAAGACCAATCCAAGGCACCCCACACACACAAAGTACTGTTGAGTTGGGATGCACTACATCTTAGGGGTGCTGAATAACCTCTTTTTGCGCCTGGTGCGCGCGCAACATAAATCGCAATCCGGTGTGAGCGTACTGAGTTATAATTTTCCTATTCTGATGTCTGCCGCTCTGAAGTTCCAACATTGTGAATTTCTGTGGTTTCAGACCCATACAAGTCTATTAGTGCTTTCAATTTGTTGTGAGGTGCGGACCTCGTGGTTCACACATGTTGGCTGTCCAACAGACATAAATCCCTGTTGCCGTAGCGTTGGTCGTGTTGTATAGTGCAAAGTTGTGTGGCTTTGATATTAGTAAAAAGCTGCATGTCTATTTGGTGTGCTCTCGTTTGTATGTTTACTTATCTTTTTCATAGTTAAGCATAAGTGGACATCATGTAAGGGTTATTATTTGCATGCTGTGTGATACCCTTAGTGATGGGAATGAGACGTTTCTTGCCCAAATGAAATGAGCAATTTTTTTTCTCGTTTGAAAGAACGTTTTTTTTTCGTTTCATATGAAATGAGCGATTTTTGTTTCTGTTTTCATTTTTTTCTATATGTCTTGACATAGTTGATGTGACCAAAATACAACGAGGCATTGTTGATGTTATCTCAAGGCAACGATGAGTGCAATTCCTACGATAAATGGTACCCGTTGAATACACATTTTGGCCAATACGGCCATACGAAGTTAGAATTCTGTTTTGTTCTTTTGTATTTTGAAAAAAGGGGGTCGGTCGGTTGGTGTGACCCCAACCCAAAAGACTTTGTCTCTTTCTGAGTGTCTATTTTTTTTCGATTCAGAAAAGTGGACAATGGATTTGGGGTCCTGGGCATGACCCATCGCAAATAACTGCATCCCTGTGGAATTACTCAAGCATCCAAAAGGTTCATTGGGCAGTATTCAATTTCCGGGGATTTCTACAATTTCACCTACCCACCATCTTCGAAAAGACAACTTGTATTTCATTTTCAACAAGCAAGTCCAAAGAACTAAAAGCCGCTCGATTTCTCCCAATGGATAACTCAAACAGCGCATTTCCCGTCCCCAACAACAAAGACGATCATCCTCTAAAGGATCTAGTCCCCAGCCTTCCCATGGGCAAAAGAGGGCAGGACTGGATAACGGTGCATCAAAAAACCTACAACACGGCCCACTACACTCCTCCTCTGGAAGCATTGAAGTATGCGCATTCAAAAACAGATTTCACGCTTTGTGCCGGAAGGGTAGACGAGGTGAATTATCCTTTCAACGATTCAATGGCTAACAGTCTAATTGCCACAAAGCCTATCAGCCTATCCCCATCGATCGCATGGGGCCAAAACCGAGCTCAATCCATAATTGAGATGTGAAACAACCCAAATCTTCGGTCTTTCTATTTTGTACCTTGCACGGACAACAACTACGAACAAGCCAAAGAAGACAATCTTCCCACTATGCAAAAAGATGTCGATGATTTTGTGCTCGCGCTCTCCTCCACACCTCACAACGTGAAAGGGGTTGTTGCACTACCCGGGTTTGACGACCGATGCGTTCCGGCCAACCTCATGCTCCTCGATTACCGAAACTCCATCCAAAAATTTGCACCCTTCATCGAAAATGTCAAGATCTATAGCAATGTGCACCTAAATCGGGCCTTTGTAACGGAACAAGAGGTTGAGTTACGACCTTCCAACACGGCTGCGGATAGGAACCTTATTCTCTTGTTTGTCAACAACGCGGGCCCTCGATATGCATTCCAGCCTCAACGACAAGAACACATCACCACCATTTTACAAGCCCTCGAAAGGGAAGGTTTCCGCACCCTCTCACGAGCGAAAATCCGCAAAGTACATCAAGTCCCGGATCAACCTCCAACGTACCTCAGGGTCTCACTCTCGGCAGTAGCTCTAGGTCAACTCGACCAACAACCAGTCCATGAGGATGCCTACCAATGGTTCAACAAAAATTATGGGGGAGCCCCGGACGATGTCACCGTAACTTCAGAAAATGCGGCATTCCAACGAGGGTCCTTAAAATGGCAAAAGGCATCCCTTCTTGGAAACAACTACGCCCGTGTGGACATAGAGATGTCCAAAGATGACGCTTTGTCTTGTGCTAAAGACATCATCTCTCTCACCAAGGACAAAGCCGAGCCAACATTTGCGTTTCCACTATTCCTCACGCTCCCAAATGATGCTCAGGGTTATACGGTTGTCTATGCCATTGCCACGAAAAGGGTGAAGACCGCAAGGAATGACAAAGGCCGCATTCCCATGCTAGAGCTCATCGACCTGGCCAAAAGGTCAACCGTTTATGGAGCTTGTATAGGTCTGTGCCCCCGGACACCTTGGTCGGTGCTCTTAGCATTTGACAACTCAATGCTCCATGACACTTTCGAGGCAAAGTCACCCACACTCAAAGTGTACTGGGCTCTGATCCAAGCCGGGTTGTATTGTGTCAATGTCCATACAATGAAACCATTCGCCGTAACACACGACGCCAATGATCAACCTATAAAGGAACAAGCTCCCAAGTTCAATCTCCAAAACGAGTTAGAGAAACCCAAGAGTGACTCAGTGGCATTGGTTGAGGCTAACAAGGCAACTACCCACTTGGATATCCTCCTCACCGCCGCAGCCTTTGGGTTATTTGAAAAAACCTATGCACGCCGGCCCGCAGCCTCCATCTTCACAAAGCAGGTATATGAAATCCACTACAACTCTCCGAACAGCGTCTATCTCTGCGACGGGCTCAATGTAGATGGCATCTCCTTTGCGGGAAAGAAAGGTCCCAACAACCTAGCAAGAGACAAGCTCATCGAAGAGATGAAAGAAGAAGCAAAAACACAAGGACACGAAAACGAGGCAAACGATGAAATGCTCATGATCATACGGGCTGGCATCAAGCTTGGGGCGGATGAGCAAATGAAAAGTATCTTGCAAGGTCCCGCCCTTATTCCAAAGGAGCCAAACGGAGAGAAGGGCCCTCCCGAAGAAAATGTGGATGACAAGGGCAGCCAAAGACAAGAAGACCAAACAGAACAAGAAGATGAAAAGCAAGAGGTATCATTACTGATTCGAGACCGGGGTGGCAAAGTGATCGGTGGCCTTCCAACGCACACTGACATGACATGGATGTGGGGCATTGATGTAGAAGCTCAAGCAACCAAAAAAGCAAAAGGGCTCACGGCATTCATTCTATGGATCATCATTGAAGCAACCACGGTGCAAATAGAGGAAACAACGGTGAACCTTAAAGAAGTGATGGTCATCTTGAAATCACATGTCCCGCACGGTTCCTCTCTGCAAGATCCCAAACACCTGTCCCGAAGATCCGTCACCCATCGAGGATGGGGGTCCCTTGCGATTGAAGACACCGATCACGAGACAGCCCCATCCCTCATGACGATGACACTGAGTGACGACCCCTACCCCTCTGCGTGGCAAAAGTTCAAAGTGAACGAAGAGTGCGTTTGGTTAAAGTCACTAGATGATGTTTTTAACATCATTCAAACGGACTTCACACAAATCACTCAAGGCAAGCCCGATTTTTCGAGCCACACTAGGCAAATACACAACGCAGGTCTCGGCTATGATCCAAAATCCCCAAACAAGCCGAGTGGGCAATTTGAGAGGAAAGAATCAAATGAGGCTCACATGCAAGAATTGGGAACCCACCTCCCGTTCAAAAACATCGAGTGGACAAGCTCCATGTGGCAAAAGTTCATCAAAGCAAAACACCAAATGCCTCAATCTGCACCGACCCTGCCGAGCGGGTCATAACTACCTCACCAAAGCCCTGAAAACCCATGAGCTCTATGCACCTTACATACAGAGAACGAAACACGCCCGCCCCGCCCGCAAATACTCGGTCAAATTTTCAAGAGCAAACAATCCGAGCCCCCACTCCCTCGCCACCACGCACCCTCAACCCCAAGTCACGAATCCACCACCCCCGCAACCGTCTCCCATCCAATCCCTGAGAACCGTATTGCCCGATTCCCTTCCTGTGCCTGCCATCTTTGCCAGTGCTGTTCAAACCACGCCTAGTCATAAACTTGGTGAAACCGTCCCGCCGCCCTTCCTCCAATCTCTTCACTCTGAAACAAAGGATGCTTTGAACGAGTGGTTCGAGAATTCAACTCAAGCCTCCCAACCTCGTACAATCCCAGAAGGTCTTACGAGTACTTCGGCTAAAGGTGACGAAGTCAGTAACATCCGCTCACCCCCACCTACCATCTTTCCCTTTCAACCACTCACCCCGTCCCCGCCAAAAACTACTTCCAAATTCATGCGCTTCCTTTCTCACAACACAAGGAAAACAAAGAAACTGGAAGGCTTAATCATATCGTGGCTCCACGAAGGGTATGATGTCCTCTGCCTAAGCGAAACCATTCGAAAGCCGGACCTTCCCTTTGTATGGAACTCTAAGAATCAGGATATAAAAACCTTTTCTTCATTACATCCGGACAAAAAATGGGGAGCGACCATTGTACTTGGGTCCAAGGTGTCTCATTTCGCAGCTAAAGTCGAGGTTCATACGACTCCTGGGCTTATTTGTGCGGTTGCCTTACATCTACCGGGAATGCACCCTCTCTTGATTGCGTCGATATATGCTCCACCTGATGACCCTTCTGCAAGGGAAGCCATAGCAAAGGAATTGGACAGGTTGCTGCTCATCTTTCCCAATTTTGTGTGGGCCGGCGATTTCAATTGTGCTGTTCAACAAATCGACACCACGGCGGTCACTCCAAATTTTTGGCCGTGGCTTCGGGAACATGTGCTCATTGATGGCGACATAAAGGATAGCTTTCGCATGTTTCACCCAGATAGCAAAAGCTACACACGATACCCCAACAACATACACAGCTCCCAAGTTCGCAATGACTACATTTTTTTCTCAGAAGACATTTTGGCCCACTTTGGAATATCCCTCCATAGTGCATCCATCCTTCAAGACAAAACATCCGACCATTATCCTGTGGACGCTGTTGCGCAGCTACCCCTCACCCCTCTAGACGATGCTGATATGCATAATCCCACCAGATTCCGTGGCCTCACTTCAAAAGAAACCCAAGCATTCCAAACATCCATCCAACCGCTGACCGAGTGGGTGGAAAACAATCCCCCGTCCCATTTCTCCAAGGAAGAATGGTCGTCACATGCCAATCATATTTTCCAACAAATTTCCCGGGCATACCACAGCATAACCGCCCCCCACCAAAAGCACCGAGCTACACAAATCGAAAAGGAATTTGCCAAAGCTTGCTCATCCCTACCCTCGATAGGAAGCAACCGCTCAACAGCTCTGGATGCTCTGCAGCGACTCGCAGTAAAGTGGAGAAAGAAAATACAAGAAAAGCAGAAAAAGCGCTTACACTTCTCTCTGGTACGGCATAGGAGGATCAAAAAAACGGTTCAAGACACACTCAACCCCCCTACCAGGGACAGAGTAACATTATGGGAGACATCTGAACACGAATCGGTGGCCTCTGAACCAGCTCAAGTTGGAAAAAAGTTTGCCGAAGCAATGGCCAACCTCGGAGGCGATCCCAATTTCCGCCCATGTCCTGACCTTGTGCGTAATCTAACCTGCCACCTCCCCAGCTGACCCAAAGAAACCACGTCTCTCCCTCTTCCTGAAATCACCGACGAGTGGCTCCAGAACAAACTGAACCGTGGTCCTTCCGCAAAGGCCACGGGAGAAGATGGTTTGAACTACTATGTTCTGAAACTTGCCGGATCTTCCTACTTCTCCTGGTTGCGCTCATGCATGCATGCTGTCCTCAAGAACAACGCCCCCCCTGAATGGTCACACGCCCTTCTCGCACTTTTATTCAAAAAAGGAGACCCCGGAGACCCCCAGAATTATCGCCCAATCTGCCTCATCCAAAGTCTCCAAAAGTTGACAGCTGCTTTTCTCAATGACCAGCTCGTACAATTTTCAGAGAAATTTTCTCTCATTCACAAAAGCCAACATGGGGGTCTCAAAAATCACAGATGTGGTGACCACATCTACGATGTAGTAGCCCGCAATATACAAATGGGAGGCCCGGCCTATCATCTGTACATTGATTTTAACAAAGCATTCAACAGTGTCCCGCATGAAACGCTATGGTCGGTCCTAAGAGCCTACCAATTACCCAACTCCATGATCGAGGCTTTTAAAAATCTTTATTCCAATCCTGTTGATAAACCAGTCGTACACGGCACCCCTCATTCAAGCTACAAACTCCAACGTGGTGTCCGTCAAGGGTGCCCGGCAAGTCCAACCTTATTCATTTTATTCATCAATGTGTTACTTTTTAACATCGACCAGCTTTCACTTCAATCCCCCCACTCCAGCTTGCATGCTTTTGTCGACGACATTCTTTTCCGAAGCAATTCAACAAAGGACATGGAAATGATTTTTAACTTTTTCGACACCACGGCTCGGGCCTTTGGTATGGACATGAATGTGTCCAAAACACAACTTCATGCCCTCTACGGCGCTCCACAGACCACCATCGAATCTTCTGCGGGCTCGCAATTGAGCACAATAGATCCTGATACGGGCCAACCCTACAAATTTTACAAATACCTTGGTGTCTATTTTTTCACTTCGGAAGACCCCAACGAGCTGTACAGCTTGCTTGCGAATAAAGTCAGGTCCTTTTTCGACAGACTCTCCCCCCTGAATTTGACCATGACCAAACTCACCTCCCTTACAAATTGCCAGCTCATCCCCACACTCCTTTTCCGACTACTGGCGAGCACCCTCCCCGAAGACAACATCGAATTGCTCCACAAACTCATATGGAAAAACTTGTCCAAGCACGGGAAGGTCCCAGCCAACACATCAGCAAAAGACATCTATCAGCCCAAACAGAAGTCCGGTTACAATCTCACCCACTTTCGCCTCTCTTACCATGCCCAAATTTTCAATTATGGCATGCGCTACTACATAGGAGATGACCCCCCCAAACACAAAAAGGCGTGGTTGAAGCCCTGATGTCGCCTGAACCAAATATCCTCCAAGAAAACTTCGGCGCTAGCGTCGATGCTCTAGGGTACAGGGTCCACGGCTTTGGACGACTCAACCCCTGCAAAATATCGGTGCTAAAGGAAGGAGAAACGGTGTACGTCCCCTTCGGAGAAGAATACCATACTGGCACTGTTCACCACCGCCCCAGGTCCACAATCGTAAGTTTCGAGGTCGACAAATCCGAGGCGGTGCTAACCGACCACGACTACGTCACCCTCACCCCACCCCCCAGTCTTCCGTCACCTCAGTACCCAGACCCAACACACCAATCTTTGTGTCCCCCCCTTGCCTTCCTACCTCCCATGCGCATCCCTCCTCCCATGGGTCTTACAGTAGAATCCACGGATGACCTGGGTGTCAGCTTGACGGTTCCCACTAAAGTAGTCCCAACAGACCCAGAAACACTTCAGCAGTGGGGCTCCACTGCCCTGGCTGAAACACGACGGCTACCAGTGCAACTGCACTCCGTGTGGGCTTACCTCGATGGTTCTGCTTTCTCCTCCAACGGGGATAAAGTAGGCTCAGCGGCTGTAGTGGCCCACCAGAACATCACAAAAGCCTATGCATTTCCCTGCCCCTACGATACATCCGAAGAGTCCGAATTCTGGGCATTAGTACAGTTCTTGCGGCACCTCATAAAAACCGGGTTCAGGGGAAGCATTGGCATATGTATTGATAATAGCCAGGTGGTCCGAATTACAGACAAAGTGCTTGGGAAGTCTCTCCCCCTCCCTTCGGCGTCCAACCACGGAACTTGGGCCTCCATCCTGGAGGACCTACAGCTGTACATACATTTCTCATGGACCCCCTTTTGGATTAAGGCACACGTCGGTTTTCATGGAAACGAGTTGGCCGACACGTTAGCCAAATGGTGTGCGCTCAGCTTCGTGGTGACCCCTCCCCATTTGCACCCCCCCCCCCTAGTGGGTATTACATACAAAAACAAGCCTGTCGTCGGAAAGTGCGGCAATACGCACCGAAAGAACCTCCTGCCAAAGCACGACCACCTCAACATTCACACTAAACTCTCTTTCGACTGGGTTGCACACCACTCGTGGTTCAGTTCGTTCGCCACTAAATGGGCTTTAGGTGTCCAAGGAGTCAAAGACCAGCCCCCCTTTTTCGATACTACCAGCTACTACTGCAATGCGTGCTGCCGCTACCACCCCCAGGATCCGGCGTCCAGACTCGCCTTCTGTGACCTTACTCACAGTCATCGTGAAAACGTCATCCTTAGTTGGGATGCCCGGCTCATCCCGGCCGTTAGAAACTGGCTCCTTGAGTGCCCCTGGTGGGAGAAAAGGCTCTTTGTACGCTCCTTAGTCCCCAAGTCCCTGTTGAACAAAATGATCTCCACCCTCGCCCCTCAACAGGAATCAAAGGCACGAGCGCTTATATGGGACACGATGCCTGCCAGACGCACTCGCTTCACCTCGGCTATTAAAAGCTACCTTGAATGGCTCCGGGACCAGCTTCCCCCAGACCGTATAGTGGGGCAAGGCCCCAACACGTTTTTCCAACACCATGGAGTTTACAGCACGTCTTACTCTCCTGCACCTATCACGCATCCTGATCCATCCCCCCTCCCTTCTACACTTAATGATGTTCCGAGCAAGCCAAAGCCGAGACCGCAGAACAAAAGACGCCAAAGCACTTCCTGCCCCCCCCCAAGAAGAGGGATCCCCCCCAAACCCGCGGCGGCACCCCATAATACCATATTGCGCTTTTTCCAGTCCCAATCTCCTCCCCAAGCCCAACAACCTCCCTGATCACTCTCCACATAGCATAAACATGGGACGTAGATCACCATCTCCGTCGGATGAATCATCCCGATCCCGCTCCCCCTCCTCCGACCGGAGCTCGGTGAGGTCATCCTTGGGAGAGGAATCGCAGGGCTATGAGCCGCGCGCTCCCCGGGAACGCCCGGAAAGCCAGCCCGCTTGGCCCCAGCCATCGGGCCCGCAGTATGGCATGCCCTTTGCCCCATGGGTCTCACCGATGCCCATGCAGCCGGCCATGCCTCCTTTCATGCCTATGATGCCTATGCCGGTCCCGTACTTGCCTCCAGTCACACCGCAGCCACAAGCTAGAGGGCCATCGCCATTCGCCGCGCACTTTTTTGCTTCATCGTTTTTTATGGTATATAGCTTTAATTTAAGCTATTTAGAGAAATTTTTCGTCGTGTTTTACCTATCGTCTTGTTTTATTCTGGCCAGGCGGCAGCCCGCGCGAACAGTCAAAACAAAGGTGTAGGTTCTTTGAAAATCCAGTCAGGTTCCCACTCTCCTGTTCCTCTTTGCCTTCTCTGCATATGTCTAGCACCGAGCATGGGGCTTGGCCACTGCACGGCATGTTGGATGATTACGCACAACCTCCATTCCTACAGGGACCAGTGCTAGTTGCACCATTCCTGGTGCCCCCCCGTCGAAGCCGATCTACAGGCAATTGACATGTGTTATATGCCGGTTAGAGGTGGTTTTTCGCCTCTCTTACACGTGGGCTGTCTGTAGAGCAGGGTCAGGCGATCTGCTGAACTTCGGCGGTGATGTGATGTGGAGCCGCCAACACATAAACAAATCAAGTCTTGGCTGTGCATTGTGCTTGACTAATTTGGTGTTTTCCTTTCCCGCCACATCCCCCATGTGTCCTGCGCTCTTGTGCTTGGTCACGCCCACACCAACCGAAATGGCTGTAGTTCCATACCACCCCAAAGAAAGCCATGGCCAGTCCTCACGGCCATAAAAGATATGAGGTTATCAGAGTGGGGGTTTTTGGGTCCTAAGGGCCTAGAAGGGCAAGTACGGGTCATGGGAGCTGTTTCTAGGAGCCAGGGAGCCCACTGCACCTCGGCCGAGAGCAGTATGCCTCCCCCCCCCCCCTGACGTGCGGTCACTTTCTTTTCCCTTACTCGGTAAATCCAGAGCAGGCCCCCGCCAAGACGGCTCACGCCACTGTCAAAAGGGCGGGCGGCGCGCCGGAATTTGCTGTGGGGAGCCCTATGGCGAGATGCAGGGTGTACGTGAACAAGACCCCCCCCACCCGAGCCAGGCTTGGTATGCCGTTTACCCAAGAGTGAGTCTTCTGCTTGGTAACCTCTCACCCCCATTGGTGTGCAACAGAAGCTAGAACTACAGTGCGAGCTATGATTTCTGCCACGTCCATTTTGGTTTCCGACGGATAGTCAAGTGCCCCTACCAGGGCCATGGACCTAGGGTTCACTTGCACCCCAATGTGTGACCTGCGGCGGACAGCCTGCCAGGAAAAGGCCACGTGGCGTTCAGCTTCTGCAAGCCCATAACCAGGTATATTCAGGAGCAGTGGTTGGTATGGCCGTGAAGGCACACTTGGGGTACCATTAGGAGGGTGTGCTAGGAGGGTACACCTGCGGATTGTGTTGCTGACTTATGATTTTGGGCAGTTCTGGTGTTCCTCATGCCTGGAGTGCTGCATTTCTGTCACTCTGGACTCCTGCGGTCCTGAATTGTTTCATTGCTTACTTTGATGCTTGCCTGATGCCTGGTGGTTTGTCCTTATGTCAGAAATTGTGCCCTGTAAGGACCCAAGTGCTTCCGAGGCACTTGAGGTTTCGAACCCGCCCCAGCGCACCGGCAACCACGCCCCATAAGGGACACACAACCTCCCGACCCCCCTGTTTGTCGTCAGCCAATCCTATATGGTTCTGGCTTCAGCCCCAACATATGGTTGCACGCTATGTTCAACCTTGGGAGGGGAGTGCAAACGGGTTGGTTTTCCGCCTTACGGTTACCCCCCGTTGGCATGAGTCCCAAGACCAATCCAAGGCACCCCACACACACAAAGTACTGTTGAGTTGGGATGCACTACATCCTAGGGGTGCTGAATAACCTCTTTTTGCGCCTGGTGCGCGCGCAACATAAATCGCAATCCGGTGTGAGCGTACTGAGTTTTAATTTTCCTATTCTGATGTCTGCCGCTCTGAAGTTCCAACATTGTGAATTTCTGTGGTTTCAGACCCATACAAGTCTATTAGTGGTTTCAATTTGTTGTGAGGTGCGGACCTCGTGGTTCACACATGTTGGCTGTCCAACAGACATAAATCCCTGTTGCCGTAGCGTTGGTCGTGTTGTATAGTGCAAAGTTGTGTGGCTTTGGTATTAGTAAAAAGCTCCATGTCTATTTGGTGTGCTCTCGTTTGTATGTTTACTTATCTTTTTCATAGTTAAGCATAAAGGGACATCATGTAAGGGTTATTATTTGCATGCTGTGTGATACCCTTAGTGATGGGAATGAGACGTTTCTTGCCCAAATGAAATGAGCAATTTTTTTTCTCGTTTGAATGAACGTTTTTTTTTCGTTTCATATGAAATGAGGGATTTTGGTTTCTGGTTTCATTTTTTTCTATATGTCTTGACATAGTTGATGTGACCAAAATACAACGAGGCATTGTTGATGTTATCTCAAGGCAACGATGAGTGCAATTCCTACGATAAATGGTACACGTTGAATACACATTTTGGCCAATACGGTCATACGAAGTTAGAATTCTGTTTTGTGTTTTTGTATTTTGAAAAAAGGGGGTCGGTCGGTTGGTGTGACCCCAACCCAAAAGACTTTGCCGTGGCATGTGCACCGCCTCACGTTTGCAACTCAATTGCATCCTTTGGTGATTAAAAAGTCTTTTGGCCATGTTCCAACGGTCCATCTGCTGCCCACATTGCATCTTTTACGATGAACCATACTTTGACCCACCCTTCGCAATGCACTCTGCTATTCAATGTGCACCTCTTTTTTGTTGTTGCTTGCATGACACAAAGACACATTGAACTACCTCCCCAAAGTCCAAAAGCTTCAGACCGGGTTGATGTGAAGGTCACCTACCTATAGCCACCTGCACACCTCAGTGGGTGTAAAAACCTGTTACGTCCTCATGGCACACAACCTAGATTCGACTTACATTTCATGCCACGTCTACTTATGGTTTTTCTGCCTTCTACTAAAGTTTGCAAACCGGTCGTAGTGAACAATCAGAGAAACCTTCCATTGATGGCTGTTGCCTGCAGCCCATGCCCAGTGCACAGAGTTTGACACATATCATCCTTAAAATTGAAAGAAATATTTGGTACCAAGTAGGGCTTTCAAATTTGTCCACATCAATTTTGTCATCCCCTGAAATACATCCCCCCCCGGTATGTATTTCAGTAGCCATAATATCCTCCATAACATCCAGGTATGCATCTGGGTCATTGACCATTTTGGACCGAGGTTCCAAGGTGTTTGGCACTGATTCAAACAACTTCAGCATATTTCTTCCTGCAGCATTTTTTTCTCCTGAGAAGCTCCTCGCAATCCCAAACAAAAATTATAACATATGCAAGCAAGCTACTACAGCAAATGCCGCCCCCCAGCCTGCCCCTCACCTTGCCCACTGAAAAAGGCATTTTTCTTCAGAATTTCCAGTCCCATGAAAACAGGACAACTCACACACCCCTCTGTCACATTTTCAGTCTGCTCAGTGCCCCAGGGCGATTGGCAGGCAGAAGCAGGGGCAACCACATTTGCGCCTTGCGAGATGAATCAATTGAATCTGGAAAAATGTTGGCACCAACATTGACAGTAATGATCTCTCCAACAATAACTGACGGAGAGCCCCAATGTGTACAGACCAAGACTAGTGAATCATCTGGATGGTGCACAGCAAAAGAGCAGGTGGCAGAACACAGCAGCGCATCTGTACTGTACAACAACGGCAACACCGTGAGCAGAAAGTGGAAAAAGTTCTGAATGAGCCTGATCCACTTGCAATTGTGGACCCAACAACCAAAGAACCCCTAGTGGGGAGAGTGCAGGTTTGAATAAGAATGGTAACTTCTTCACACCATGGCCTTCACACGACACAGTGGTGTGTGTGGACAATGGGAGGCAATTGTGTTATGAGCATATGGAAGGGGCTGGGGCAGGGCTGCACAGGTGTTGCAGAGTCACCCAATGCGTGCAGGCACGTCAAACAGAGGGTCAAGGAGCACAAATATGAACAACCGCAAGCCAAGTGAGGAACGACACAGGATTGCGGTCGGTGGAAGGACCTGTGGTCCTGTGTGTCACCAAATCCGTCGGACTTTCAAACGATTGTGTGCTTTCGGGGTTTTGCGGGCCAGTGTGTTGCACATCGAGTGGTTGCGAGGCTACGGCACTTTCATTGGATTCCACGGGACCTTGGTTCTCTGCATACAGTCACCAGAAGCAATGATCCCAGCTGCATCACATCATAAGCGCGGAGTGGGACGACACCTTCACACCATGGGTCCTGAAGGAGAAACTTGGCTGCGGACACGCAAATCACACTCACAGCACGCGCGAACACTCAAATCACACTCACAGCACGCGCGAACACTCAAATGACACTCACAGCACGCGCGAACACTCAAATGACACTCACAGCACGCGCCGACACTCAAATGACACTCACAGCACGCGCCGACACTCAAATGACACTGACAGCACGCGCCCACACTCAAATGACACTCACAGCACGCGAGAACACTCAAATAACATTCAGAGCAAGCAGCAGCAGCAGCAGCAGCAAGCTGTAGCACCACCACCAGCAAGCAGCAGTAGTACCATGAGCATGCAGCAGCAGCACCAGCCGCAGCAGCAAGCTGCAGCCGCACCACCACCAGCAAGCAGCAGCAGCGCTAGCAGCAAGCAGCAGCAGATCCAACACACAGGGCGGTTGCGGCAGCTTCAGCAGCAGCAGCGGGAAGCAAACCTTGGACGTCGGCCCCGTCTTCTTTTCTTTTTCTTTTTTTTATTCTCATCTCTGCTCCTTCCTCGTGTGCTCCTTCTTCGTCTTCTTCGTCACCTTCTTTCTGTCTTCATATTCTTCCCTCCTGTTCTTCTTGTCCTGCTTCTTCACTTGCTTCCTGCGTAGCCCTGCACACACAGAACAGACAGAAAAATTCAACCACTAATCTTAATCAAACGGAACAAACACAAAATGAAATTGAACAGTTGTAAACTGCGTACCTGTACATCAGTTTCTTCATATCGGGACTGCCCGTGGGGCTAGGGACTACCGGTGGACTTCTTGCTGCTAGCGATTCACTTAAACCATCATTATGTCACAAAGCAAAGATATTTTTTTGTTGAAAAACAATGGAATGTAGTGATTCCAAAAAAAGATTAAAATTCACCAAGCGCTAAAAATCTATCCCTGAAGCAATGAAATGACATCTTAATAAGAATTCAAATAAATGTAAAACATTGCTTCCCATTTTCTTCACATATATCCAGCGACAGGGAAGCGACAAGCAAGCGACAGGGGGCTAAAAGTGCCAAAAAAGCGACACGGAGGTGACAGGATGGCGACAAGAGAGGGAGGCGGCCAGAATCTACTGTCAAAAACACAAGGAGTGCTTGAGGGAGCTGATTGTTGAGCCTGAAGCATTGCAGTGTGATTGATTTGGATGCCAGTTTCTCATTTTCTCAAAAAACAGGGTGTTTTTCATTAATGAGCAATTTTTTTCTCGTTTCATATGAAATGAGCGATTTTTTTCCTTCTATCACTTTTTTCGAGATTTTTTAATGTCATTCCCATCACTAGATACCCTGTGCAGGAGAACTTCATTAAGGCTCTAGACCAGATTTGCGAAGTGTCTTTGCTTGCCTTTGTCGTTCTGCTTCTACTTTAATTCAGGCTTTTGGTGTTCATCAATGTACCATGTTGATGAATAGACATACTTGGTCATAGGCAAGTTGGAATGCTTGGATTTTGAGTTCAAAACTTTGACAACATCATGTGCAGAAAGTTCTTTGACTTGACCAGCATGGAGGATGCTTACATCGTGCCTTGAGACGTACCAACGTCAGGATAGCGTCACGATAGCGTCAAGACAGCGTCAGGTTGACGTCTGCATGGCATCACGAGCACGTCAGGATGGCGTCAGGATGGCATCAGAATTGCGTCAGGATGCGTCAGGATGGCCGTCAGGATGCGGTCAGAATGCGAGGTAGTTTAGCGTCAGGTTGCGTCAGGTTGCGTCCGGATGGTGTCAGGAAAGGGTCAGGATCGCATCAGGATGGCGTCAGAGAGTGTCAGGGTGGCGTGAGGGTGGCGTTAGGACTTTCTGATCCCATCAGGATTGCGTCAGTATAGCGCCACAATAGCGTCACAATTGCGTCAGCACCAGGACTTGAGGGCATGTCAGGGTGTAAATCAGGCGTTGGGGTTTGATACTTACAAGAAATCCGTTATACATAACAAATAAAATGTTTATGAGGTGCAAACCTAAAAAGATGTTTCGAACAACTTTTGGAAGGACTTGAGTCAGAAAATGACGAAAATTGTTTCTAGCAGGGAAAAACATCTTTGTTTTCTGAAACAAATGGCACGTAGGGTGCGCATCAAACTTTGGGATTGACATCGAGAAGCCGCAACACCGACCAGCACATCCTGGAGCAGAAGCGCATCCAAGGTTGCATGGTGGTCCTGGCCTAGGGCAACTTGGGCTGGGCCATGGTGCAGCTCCCGCTGTTGTTGGCCGTGGAAAGGGTCACATACTTCCGCAACCACTTCGGCACGGACAACAACACACAATGCATGCCTACAACGGGTTCAACAATAGAACAATTTCCCACGTATTAGTTGCATTTGTCATGTTGTTAGCCCGGCTGTTGCGGCTCGGAATCGTCTCGTTTATGGATATGCATTCTTCTTTCTCCAACATCAGGAAATTCCGGTGTATTTCAGCGGCGGAGGCAGCGGGGAACCGTGTATGACAACGAAACGGTGCTGAAGCTCTTCGGATTTGCATGAGTACTTCATAATGCAGAGCGACGAATGGACATGATTGCACCCTGCCGGCCGAAACCAGACAAAAGTTGCTTTTGCGCAATCGCACCCTAGGTACAGTGCAAAGTTACGGAATGTCCATGTTTGCTAACAATGATCGTTTGCAGTTTAGGAGAAAGATTCCGTTCGATGACTTGAAGGGTGTCGGTTGCATGCTACATTGCCCTATTTGGTAAGGTTATGTGCAATGGCGCACAAAACTTTTTTTGTTGAAATAAGTAATTTTTGCAAAATTTAGAGCTAGGGTTACGGCTATGGTGGCACCGAGGTACTGCAATGGGGCCTGCAGTTGCAAGGGCAGCATGGTGCCTCAGGACGTTGTTAGCATGTGTCAGGATGGTATCAAGATGGCGTCAGGATGCCGTCACGATGGCCAGAGGATGCCGTCAGCAATGTACCATGGATGCATCAGGAAGCGTCAGGGTGGCGTCAGGATGGCGTCACGATGACGTCAAGGTGAAGTCAAGAAAGCGTCCAGATGGGGTCGGGATGGTGTCACGATGACGTAATGGAGCTTCTAGATAGTCCAATTGTGTCAGGATAGTGTCAGCAAGCGTCGAGATGGTGTCAGGACGGCGTGAGGATGGCATCAGGATGGCCTCAAAACTGTGTAGGGGGCTCTCACAGGTTTGTCAGGGTGCTGTTGTAGGCGTTGGCAGCGCGTCAGGAAGGGGCAAGGTGCGCTCTGAGGGTGTCAGGGTGGCGTCAGGAAGGCGTCAGAACAATTTAGCGCCAGGTTGGCGTCAAAATGACGTGACATGACGCTGCGCCTGAATGAAGTAGTACCAAGCAAGCGGTGAATGAGCGCCAAGATCCCTGGGACAAGGCGGACACAGCACACAAAGCACACAGACCGCCCACCAGCAGCTCACACACACTGAACGAGCACCAAAGAGCCAAGGATCCCACACACACAACACACAAAACGTTCACAACAGCCACCAGCACGGCACAAGCTCTGAACTCAGACGTACCAAAATGTAATGCAGAGGAAGGAAACGGTGGCAAGACGGAGGCACAAGACATATACTGAGCACAACTCTGACAACCGGTTCTTCCATTAATTTACCCCATTTTCTTATGTCCGCTAGTCCCCTACATTTTGAAATGCATTTCTGCTGTGTAACAGGGTTTGAAATCACCAAAGAATCTCAGCAGCCAGTCTGGCACCCTCAAAATAGGGTATGCAGTCTCAATATATACCAGACTAACCTTTTGCCTACAATCGGAATCGATTCCAACCCACATTATATCAACCTAATGCTTTCTCACTATACTAACCAGTCGCTGCCCCTGGCGCTCGAAACACCACATAGAGGCACATTTTGAAATATAATTGAATCGCTTCAGACAGGCCTTAACTGCCTTTAACTGTCTCCCTATGCTTGAAGAGGTGCTCCTTCAATTTAACATAGCATGAAGTACAACTTGAACCCTCCAATACCGGCACCCCTTTGATATATATTTGCCCCTCAGATACACGGAGTGGAGGGTGGGCAGCATGTGTCGTGTCCTGTGCCTCTGTTGCGCCACCTGTTCCTCCCTCTGCATTACATTTTGGTAAGTCTGAGAAGGCTCGACTCTGGCACAGCACAATCGCCATAGTGCGCTCCGAAAGCAGGAGCCAGCAAATTATATCAAAACCGTACAATTGGCGGGGTTCTGTTGCTGAATAAACAGTAAATGGTCGCAGTGCTGTTCTGCATGGACAAGCGCCTATGCCGGATTAGACATTGCTTGCACACGATTATCAAAGAGTCTCAAGGTATCAAATGAACGCCAGTCGCCCAATTCACAGACAACACGAGGATCCACGCCGATAATAATCAAAGCCGTTGCTGCTGCACCACGAGTGGAATGTACTGTAAAATGACGCAAGCCAACTGAGTGTCAAAAACGCGTAGTCAAAGAATTCACTATTGACGCCAAAACAGGCTTAACCGCCTTAGATACAGAGCTTAGCAGCTCCCTGCCTTCGTAATCAGATGTCAAACTAGTATAACGTTGCATCCAAAACTGAGGAAAGAACTCACGTCGCTGCATGCCTTGCAAAAGGATAGCGGTTGTAGGGTGGTATGCCTATACAATGTGCCCAAATAAAGAACACTTCTCGCCTCTGATACAGTGTGGGCTTGGTGCGTTGGAAAGCCACGCCTCTGAAAAAGGGAAGGAAGCACAGGGACAAAATTAGACGAGTTGTGATCCCGGTTTCTCAAGTAGCCAAAGGTTTGCGACTTGTTCCAATGACTTAGGAACATTGTAATCCACCACCTACTTTGGGTCTGAGTAGCTTCGTTGTCGCTTAAAATGTCGTAGGAGAGGCTCACAAACCAGAGATGGCGCTCCACAAACTACAAAACAGTAGCAACGCAGTGTACACAGCTGGCCCATATGCCAGCGATCTAGTTTTGACAACGCCCAACAACGAATAAGCCATTGTGCGCACAGGAAACGAATCCCAATCTGTGATAGGGCTGAAATCTCTCTTAGATTGGTAGTACACAGCGAGGGTTAACATAGTATTGTTTTACCTCCTCAGGATATCCACCTCCACTGAACTAAGGTGCTTCTTGTTTTATTTTTTGGTGCCTCCATGCGCCGGCAAGTAGTCTTCTAAAGCCACGCGAAAACCATAGGATGCCTCGCATTTATCGTCATCGAGTCTGGAAGCTGAAATACTACCTTGTATAATGGGTATTGTAGGCTTCCGATCTTTCGGAGCTGATGCCACCGAGGACGGTGTGGATGCATTGGTACAACCAGCATTACTTGGTACTTTTTCCCTTGTTCCAAGATTTTGAAGACCCGAGGAATGGTCCCCCATGGAGGATTGCAATACCGGCGGAGAAATCTTCTCTGCTCAATATGTGAAAAGGTCCACTCATCATGCACCTGGTTGAGGGCAGTGTGAAGTATACTTTTGACATTCCTCGTTCTCCGCATTTGCTATCCAGTCTATTGCAGTATCGAACCACCAAAATCTCCTCCAGACTATTGCCATGGTACGTGGGTCCTTGGATGCCTCCGTGAGCGTGAGGTGTTGTCTGCTCCAAATGTGCGCTGGGTTCTCAGCAGTGGGCATGTAATGTGGAACGATGTGTACGTTGATCCGTTGGCAATAATCCAAAAGGTCTCACACGAGACTGTTTAGGCACCTCACTGTGCCGCTCCACTTTCGCAGGTAATACAGGAACACAATATTGTCTATGTTTAGGTGAACCCTCGTGTCCTGGGGCAAATACGGCTGGATTCCATAAATTGCTGCTCGGAAATCCTTCCCGTCGATATGTCTTTCGATTGTCTTGAACCACCCGTGTGTGCCTGTTCGCTGGTGCATCATTGCTCCCCAACCATAATCTGACGCATCCATCCATAAATGTGTGTGTGGCAGCTCCATGGCAAATGGCCTTCTTCTCCAGTTCTGCAACTCTTCGAGCACCAGCTCCAGCTGTATGGTGACCGCCTTGGGTAGTGTTGCTGTGGGCTTTGAACCTCTTGGACTGAGAACTGCCATATGTAGTGGCAACGTGTCCGTGAAAATTTGTATTTGTGGTGCCCTGAATGGCAGCGACCTTAGAGAAATCAAAATTGTCGAGCAACGCCTGCAAGTTGGTAGATCCTGGTCTAGCACACGATTCACGTCCTTTATCACAGACTGCATCTTTGCCGGTGGGCTCAACACTCGTGCTTTTGCCAGGTGGCGTCAGAAACAAAGAAGTCCGAGAGACTTCTTGGGCGTCCCAAGGGCCTTTGCCATGTGAATTTGGATTGGTAGCCAAAATGGTAAATGGAAAAGCAATTGGGTATCCATCCTTCATGAGTCTGCTGGCGGTGCGAAGACTAAAAGGTCATCGAGATACACCCATACCAAGCCCCCTTGGGCCCTTAAATGATAGATGATAGGCAGGGTTGTCATTAAGAAACATTGCTTGTTAATTTTTTTAGGCAAACTAACGAAGGAACGAACGAACAAGCAAACAAACTTGTTGAAAAGTTCGGAGAAAGTCCAAAAAGCACTTAAAATACGAGGAACTGTGGTCAAAAATCCCTGTATTAGGGCACCAAATGAACCTCTACGTCTTGTTTTTTGAAAGTTCGCTTGTTAGGAAATTTCTTTGAACAGACGAGCGAACGCATTTAAGCCACCGTTTAACAACTTCAATGACGACCCTGATGACAGGTAGCATCATCCGTTGCCATTCCTTGTGTGTCACATGCAAACCAAACGTTAAGCAGTTTCAATTGTAGAAGCTCCCTCTAGATCTAAAGGCGAGCCATGCCGCATCCCTTGGCAAAACTGGAATGTAAAGATAGGCCAACTGGAGGTCAATCTTACATGAGTAGTAGTCACTCCCCGAGTAGGGTGAAATGTCTCGCACACCAGGTAACGTGAGGTATGTGATGCTCACACACCAATGAACTGCTTTCAACATAGTGCAAGGCAGATTTGACCATTGCGGATTGTCTGGGTCACGCTTTTTGTCCGCATCAAATTTGAACACACACAATTTGCTTCTGCAGGGGAAACCTCTCATACATCATCTGGCAGAATCAACTTCTCTACCTCCGAACAAAGAACAAGATCGTCAGCTGAACATGATTTGCCGTATGACAAAAGCGAGAAAGGTTTTCTAATCTCTGCTGGATCAACAAGATCAACGCCTGGCTTCCAATTGGACCGTAGTCCATTTTGCGCGATGCTCCTTACATACGCATCACCCAATTTGGCCCACCTGCGCGCCGCAGCCTGTAGTTGTTGATATGGTGGTGTACGAAGATCTACGCCACACCCTTTGACTCTCATATCAAGCATCTCTGTCACAGTGCTCATTTGTCACGGGTGCGTCTTGCAGGAGCCAATTTGTACTGTGAATGCCCTTTGCCTTTTTGTTTTACCTTTACCTTTCTGAGGCGTTCGGTGTGACCTCTGGAAGGAACTCGGTTGGTGATACGATGTCATGGTTGAGTGGTTGCGCAACCTTTGCTGCAAGGTATCGTTATGTTTTAATAGCTTCAACTCACTTTTAGCCGGCACTTGCTGAGGCCTTGATTTCTGAGCGTCCTATCTACGATCAATGGCCACACGTTTGGAATGCATTATGGACCACGAGAGTGCTACAAGCAACACGATTGTATGGTGTAACAATTCAACTGGATCGTTTCAAGACGTTCTTTGTTCATCCTCTGAGGCTGGTTGCAACGCTGTAGCAAGGCGCAAGCATTCACGTACGCGGCTATTCCATCTCGCTTTCAGCAGGTCCTGCTCACCTTAAAACGGTGCATTGGAAACTGGCGAGCCACCAGTTTCGTTGTAAAAAGGAACTCCTTCATTATTTTTCTCAATTTTGCGGGGCCCGCCAGCTATGACGCCTCTTCCAAAAGACGGTTGACGATCCAGGGCGTTGCCTCACGACCTTTTTGCCTCACGAAGGAATGCTCGGCAGGTGCTGGGCTCTTTAATACATCGTCTAAAGACTGTCGGATCATGTAGAAGTCCTCCTTTGCGGACGCGGAGACTGGCTTTGTCACCTTGTTCGTGTGCATCAACGACAACGTGTTGTGAACCAATGGTATGAACTCCTTGGGAGAACACATTATTTTCTTGCCCGTCAGTGTTGCATAGGCCTTGGATGCTTGCCAGTCGATCAAACTCGTGACAGCTAGATACTCCAGAGCTTCCAGAACACACTTCAGATTCGCTGAAGTCGAAATCCATTTTGGCAAACCCATGATAAATTTGACAACTTCAGCAGTTTCCATTTCTCCCGAAATATCAATCAAACCTTTTCAAGAAATTAGTCAAACGACTCAAAACAGGTGTCCAAAAAATTACATGCAAATTTGTGGAGCACCTCTTTGAGCAGAGGGAGACGGTTTAGAGGCAGTTAAGGTCTGTCTGAAACGATTCGATTTATTTTACAATGTGCACTTTGGGGTGTTTTGAGCACCCGGGGCAGCACCCGGTTAGTATTATGGTAAAGCATTACGTTGATATTGTGTGCGATGGGTTAAAGTCCCATTATAGGCAACATTTGGTGTGGTATATATTGAGACTATGTGCCCTATTTTGAGGGCGCCGGACATGCTAGTGACGTCCATTTGGCGATTTGAAACCTTGTTACAGAGTAGCCATACATAAGAAAACAAAAGCGACTAGTTGTAAACGCTGTGTACTGGTGGATCTTTCTTGTAACTGCGAAGCCTGTAGCCTTGATGCCCCAGGGGTCTTAACGCCTGACACTGCCCCTGATATCTCCGAACCCAACTGACCATCTCCAGACCCATATCCAGCCTCTAGGAGCGACATATGCAAAGCACTTTGAAGGTCGTTGGACTCCATGGTGGAATATGAGAAGTCAGAAAGCCCGGTCTACAAAAATGGAGCAGACATAGAATTTCATTGTGCATTCATTGAACATAATGATTCATTGCGAAGTCATTCGAAATGATTTCAATGATTCCGATTGGGAAATCACGGAAGACAAATGCGACTCGACGTGCGCTCACAGGCAACGTCTGGCGGCGAACGGAAAACCTGAAAACAAGCGGAAAATTTACTGAGCTAATGTACATCTGGGAATCATTGAAATTCTGATCACATTGATGTATAAATTGGTTGCTGTCACACTGATGCCGTTACACTCCCCCTCTGAAAACATACGTCAGTGTGTCAGGCCGGCTCAAGTGAAGTGAAACAAACGGCAAAAGTGGTCAAAAACTGACTAATCCATGTCAAAATGTAAGAAATTAAGCTGAATTGAGCAACATTGTGCTGAGATCTGTGCTTTGCGATGGCCATCGACTTGAATGAAACGCATAGGTACCTTAGAGCACACACAAACAGCGTCATTCAAGCTCAAAAACTCCAAAATTGAAAGTCTGGGTGATAAATGTACATGCATGATCAAGATCCATGACTCATGATGAGATCAGCATCTGACATGCCATTGTCAGAAAAAACAAAACGAGCGTCGCCATGTCGTCGAGCGTCCCAAAAATAGGGTATCCCTCCCTGGAGTCCAAGATATATGAAACTGGTCGGCTGCATCTGCAGGGATGAGACCAAATGCCAGCTTATGGTACAAAATGTGCCTGAATTGAGACCAAAATTGACGATTTGCATACAGATTGAAGACGGCGAAGTCTGCAACAAGCGGAGGGGGGCTCCACGAGATGGGGAAGGGCAGTGTGCGGGCTGCGATCGCCTCTGAAGGGTATGTGTCAGACATGGAAGTCAGATTGCACAATATGCACGTGCATGATCAAGTATTCATAACAAAGAACGATGAGCATGTTGGGGAAATTTCAATGAAGCAATGATACATGATATGTTGTGGAGACTGTGGAAAAGTAGGATTAAATGAATCCTTCGTCTTTCGTGCTTGGTGCGGCTTTTCCTTTGCTGGTGCTAGGCACCATCAAAAGAAAAGCCTTGTTACGCTTTTAGCCATTTTCGGGTCACCTTTCTATGTCGGAAATGGAGCCGGGCGGTGACAAACAAAGGCAAAAACACTCCTTTGCCTTGTGTTTAGGCTATCAGCGCAACGACAGGGAGGGTGCATTTGGCAAGATTAGCGACACAGGGTGCAAATAGCATAAAATTGACATATTCATAACTCGGGCCTATTGTATCGGATTTTGACGAAATTAAGGGCAATTTTGGTCAATTTGGGGGTACCCTTTTCATTCTTGAGCTCAGAATGGGCCGCATGCGCTGAAAACCATCCAATCGAAAAGCGGTGCTGAAACAAAATGACGGCGGCTTTTCTAGTGTACAGGAAAACACAGCTTTTAGAATCATTTATACATCTGGTCTTAGATCGAAATTTCGTGCACTGTAGCCCGATTTCACTTTGGACAGTCAAAATGAAAGATTGCAAATGCCGGCAACTGCGAAATGCACGCGTGCACAGCAAATAAATAATATGGCAAATGGATTTCCTGAGATTTGGGGCCTGTGGCTTATATGTAGTGTTGTTCGGCCCCACAACTTTGCTAGTGCACCTTTAAATTGCATCCCTAGCTTATATGGAATTAGTGGATGCTGCTAAAGAAGTTAAAACCTTGTAAAGGTCCTAACTCTGCAAAACAGCCATTATTGATCAAAACAACTATGACTGCGCCAATCAGCTCTCCGAGGCGGTCATTTAGAGGGGCTGCATCATACACTTTTGAGGTATGTTTCGTTTCAGCGCGCGAGTCGTATATAATGGCATAAGGACTGCTTTTAGAGGGGGGCGGGGCCCCATTCCCCGGCCCCCCAATTAAAAGCCCCCCATGGGGGGGGAGGTGAACAAGCCATAATAGGTCCAATTCAATGCCGATAGATAATGAGTATCGTGTTGAACGGAAATCCAGTTCTCATTCATAGCCAATCGAGGTCAAATTCTCATGATGATGATGATCCCCATGATGGAAATTCAATCATGGAAAAGTAATGATAGCCAAGAAAACCCAGTGAGTGATCACCAGACTGTCCGTGTTGTCTCCAGGGCTTGATGTTGAATCCAGTACGAGCCACAAGAGGTAATTGACTCATTGTAGTCCCAGAATGTATAAGCATCCAATGCTTGGTACCAGGAATTTGCCAAATTTGGGCTGATTCTGAGGGGGATTCCAACACAATCCACAGATGAGCAGCGAGTCCACACAAGTAAGAACACTATCGTCATCACTTGGTCCTTATAAGCCCTTTGACAGTGGTCGATTGGAAATCAAACCAACAGTCTCAATGTAAGAGCTGATTGAAATAACATTCCCAGCAGATCCGTGAAACACATGAACTGAGTCAGAACTGGTCATGTGGCAGAATCTCTGAAAGGAGCACAAACTTGAACGAGTTCTTCCCAAGGCAAGTGGAGGGGTCCAGCTGGCAGCAAAACACGAGGGTGTCGTCGTGGTTGAAGATAAAGGCCTCTCGGAGTTTCCACTGAGAATCATCTACAATGAAGGACATGATTCACATGATGACCATGATGAGAATAATGGTCATGATGACCAAAATGACCTCAGAATGTCCGATCATCAGTTCATCGAACCACATAGACACTGCGCCAGGACTGTCTTGTCTCAAAGCCAAGGGTATATGTAGGCTGTAAACGTTTTGCGAATTTTCGGCGATGTGAATTCTGATCAGCTCTTGTCTCGAATGGGTTGTGCCACAATTGGAGCTTCTTCTTGTGCTTGTAAGTCTTCCATGGTGACAGAATCTTTGATCAGCGAGAGCTCACGGTCAACTTCAGGGTGGTTCTTCACGAACTTGATAAAAGGTGTCCGTGTACCCATGTATGAAGCTTGAAGCTGGCTCCCATTTGTCCTCCTCTGGACCAAATCCTTTCCATCTGCACAGAAAGTACCACTTATTTTGAGCATTCTTCTTATAATCAAGGATCTTTTCCAACTCAAAACTGCTTGTGGCCATCTTCCTGTCGCTCAGGTACTATGAAGTCCAATAGAGGGGCTTGTAACTGCCCTTGGTGCAGGGTACTTCGGCCTTCAAACGGTCACGATGTACTTCTTGATGCCTGCCTGGCTCAATTTCAATGTTCAATGTAGTCTCACTTAGTTGAGTTTTGACTTGGAATGTGCCTTCCCACAGAGGCAACAATTTGTTGTCGTCCTTCAGTGTGTCGTCTGACTTACAAAGCCAAACTTGCTGGGCTTTTTCGAAGGGTTCTTCTTGCGTTCTTGCCTGATTTTTGAATTTCAGCCAATCTGCTTGACTCTCCACTTTGACTTGGATCCACTTCGGAATCAAGCTCCTTGATCCTCTCAAACCATTGTGATGCGTCGTAGCACTGCCTTGGATGGTACATCACTGGTCCAGGACCCATCTTCTCACGACCAAAAACAAGCTCATTCGGGCTTAATCCAGTATAATTCTTGGTCCGATGGTATCTCCCCAAGACACAGTAAACTGTCTCCAACCAATTGTAGTCTTTTTCAGTCGCCAGGAATTTTCTCAGAATGTTGATAAGAATTCTTCCAGCTCGTTCAGCAGGGAGGGCTCGATGGTCATAGACTAGGGCACGAAGATGATGCACTCCCAATAGAGCACACATGTTCTCCCACCAGGTCCCAATGAACTCCTTCCCACTGTCCGTCAGATTTTCACTCCGGACATCCCAGTTACTCATCCACTGACTTGCAGTCCACTTGGCAGCCATTTCAGAGGTGAGACGCTTCGTGTTGCAAGGGAGGACCTGGATGAAGCCACTGTGGCGGTGTTGAATCAACAAAACTGCACCGATTGGCTTCCTCGTGTAGAGACATTCCTCTTGGATTTGTCTCAACTCGAAGACATCCGCCGTCACCTTGTCGAACAACCTCTCAGGAATTGGTAGTCCTTTCAGTAGTCCTTCTGGTCTTTTTCATCGAGTGAAGAGCCAAGGTGGATCGTACGAATATAATGAGTTGACCTACTTCTTCTTGGCGGCGTGTGTACTACATAATTGTCAGATTCAGTTTGATCTGCAAAATGGTTGCGAGCCTACAGCTGAGCGGCCATGCAAATGTGCATAGTAGATCACCAGGAGTGTTAGGAATTTAGGATTGTCAAACAATGTAAATGATTGAACCATCGATCTACGATTTGCATCATTGCTTTGCACACCTTTGGGGAGGTTTGCTAAGGCGAGATCTCACAATTTGGCATGAATAAAGAACATTTTTAGTACTATCGAACTGCCTGTTTGAGGTATCTATGGCTTTCCATCGATAGGGTAACACATTGGACGACAGGGAGGCGACAGGGAGGCGACAGGGAGGCGACGGGAAGGCGACAGGCAAGCGACAGGAAAGCGACAGGCAAGCGACAGGAGAGCGACAGGTTACCAAGTTGGGCGACAGGGAGGCGACAGGGAGGCGATAGGGAGGCGACAGGGAGGCGGCAGGAAGACGACAGGCAAGCGACAGGCAAGCGACAGGCAAGCGACAGGAGAGCGACAGGTTACCACGTTGGGCGACAGGGAGGCGACAGGGAGGCGACAGGGAGGCGACAGGGAGGCGGCAGGAAGACGACAGGCAAGCGACAGGAGGGCAACAGGGAGGCAACAGGAAAAAGCGACAGGAGAGCGACAGGAGGGAACGACAGGAGAGCGACAGGAGAGCGACAGGAAGGCGCCAGGCAAAAAGTAGCATGGCGACAAGGAACGACAGGAAGCGACAGGAAGCGACAGGATAGCGACAGGAGGGTGGCAGGAAAGCGACAGGGAAGCGACAGGGGAGCGACAGGGGAGCGGCAGGACAGCAACAGGGAAGCGACAGGCAAGCGACAGGGGAGCGACAGGGGGCTGAAAGTGCCGAAACAGCGACAGGGAGGCGACAGGGAGGCGACAGGATGGCGACAGGAGGGCGAGGTGGCCCGAATCTATTCTTGGGGATGTTTGCCTGACATTGCTTGCATCCTTTGGCAACTCATTCACAGGCTCCCTTGAGGTCCCGAGTGTACACCCTGTGTCGAAGCTCCTGCTGGAGAACACGAGAATGTCCGTGAAATGTCTCATTCCGATGCCAGTGTTTGACATATTTGTCAATTAGACAGTCAGGAATACAATTCCATGCTTGCCAAAATAACTTGTCACCTTGGATCTTGAAATCAGCCGTCTCCTCAGAGTCGTAAGGCTTATCCCCTTTTAACTTGTGGTATACAGGCCAAAAGAACGCGTCATTCTTGTACATCTTTGTCCAATCCACATAGAGGAAGGAAGTTTCCTTGTCATCTTCTTGTGAGGGGAGCTTGGATTTGGCCTTGGATCTCGTCAGAGGAAACACATTCAGGAGCGGCAGCGACGACTCAGAGTCAGAATTAACCCTTTCATTCTGATCTGCCTTGGTAATCTCCTTGCATCTGACCAATTCAACCTTCATCTGATTTTTAATCGAAAATTGGAGGCAATGTCTCTTGATCAGTGCTTGTTCCTCCTTGTCAAACTCGATAACTTCGGCTTTATCCTTTGATGTCCCATGAAAGCTCACTTCAGAGTAAGCCTCTGAGGCTGGGTAGGCCCAGCGACTCAGGGCGTCCTCCACTGTATTGTAGCGACCCGGGATGTAAGTCACATGGAGGTCGAATTTGCTGAGAAATTCATGCCAGCGGCCTCTTCTCCCAGCCAGTCCACCAGGGGTATCCACATACTCTATCCCCCAGCTTTTCAGTGACTTGTGGTCAGTCAGTACCTCAATGCGATGACCCAGGATCCAACCCTCATAGCGCTGTAGGGCACCGGGAATCGCGTAGGCCTCTTGTTCCCTTGGACTCCAATTTCGCTATCTTGTTGTAAGCTTGCGAGACCAGAAAGCCAGGGGGTGATGGTGACCTTCATTGTCAACTTGCTCGATCGTAGCACCAATGGGGTAACGACTGGCGTCTGTGCGAATATAAAAAGGTCTTCCATCCAACCACGGGGTCTTTAATGTAACCACATTTGCCAGTGCTTCCTTGAGTCCAGTAAAGGCATCTTCACAGTCTGGCGTCCACTTGAGCTTGACTTGAGATCCCTTCTTTCCTTCTACTTTGCCAACCTTGAGTAACCCTGTCGAGGGACCAGAATACTTGGCGTACAGGGGTAGGAACTCCTGGTAGTAATTGCAGCAGCCTAAAAAGGCACAAAGCTGCGTGATGGTTTTAGGCTCTTCCCAGAGCTGCAGGGCAGCCATTTTTCCTGGGGCAGGTCTTCTTGTCCCATCTTCCAAGACAGAGCCACAGAATTCCACACTCTGGAGGAACATTTTGCCCTTCCTGGGTCCACACAGGAGCTTCTCTCGTCGAATGACTTCCAGAACTTTGCGGACTTGTTCTGCGTGCGACTTCAGGCCCTTATCAAAGCTTTTTCCCAACGGCATGGCAATCAGAAGGTCGCCGATGTAGGTGCTGCAGTATTTTCGTAAACCCAGAGCCATGTGCTTCTGAAATTAGATAGTCTCCATCATCTTCTGCAAGAGTGACGGCGCATTCTTGAGGCCCATCGGCATACCAGTCCACTGGACAGTGCCACAGGGCGTGCACATTGCCGTCAAATGCGTGTCCTCCTTTCGAAGGGGCATCTGATGAAGGCCATGGCGCAGATCCAGCACAGTGAAGAGCTTGCCTGTTGCCCTATTGGCGATCTCCTCCTCGACGTAGGGAGGGGGATGCGCGTCAGGAAATGTGGCCGCATTCAGGGCTCTATAATCCACCACTAGACGCCAAGCATCTATGCTGGATTGGTCAGCAGGTGGGGGTTTTGGCACAGTAAATGGTGCTGAACACCACTCAAAACTCATGCAGCCCTCCAACCAACCGAACTCATAGAGATTGCGCTCAATAATGTTTCGCAGGGCGTCTGCTTTGGTGCCCTGAAGATAGATTGGACGTTGCTTGGGACCTTTGAGCCTTGAATTGAAGCCGGTTCGGACCCCCGTGGCCATATTTGGGTCACTTAGGGTGTGTATCTATGGGTCGGCAAGCCGCCATCGGCTGATATCATACACTCCCATCCACCTGACCTAACCTGACGTGATAGTGTGATAGGCTTCGCCATTCCAGCTATGAGCGGCTACATTCAATACCGGGGCGCCGCCGGCTGAGATTTATATGTCAGAATATCAGAAATCAACAGGGTTTTTTTATCATAATGTTTCTGTAATTTTTCGGCTATCCGTTCTGATTGTCAATGTATCGGCTACTGTCAGTTGGCTCGCAATTTTGCGGTAAACGATTGGTTAACTGTTATTTCCAGATGTTTTGGCGGAAACCCCGATGAAGGGTCAGATTTCATCAGTAAAGGTTTCGTTGCTTCCGCAATTTTCATGTTATACACTCGCAAAATTCATCCCATTTTTTCAGACATTCAGAATCGGATTTTCGACTTCGAGGTCGCCGCACTTGATATGATGCATTTCGAGTGGTCCTACATATTTCCCAGATCATGAATCCACCTTCCTTTTGTTGTCTTCTTCATTTTTCTTGGAGATATGGGCGAAACAAAATTGATTCGTGAGGCCACTTTGAAAGGTCATATCTCCGGCTTACGGCGAGGAGTTACAATTTTGAGATATAGGCTAGAATTGCTTTAGTCTTAACTTAATTTGGTAAGCGTCAAACGCCTTTGATGTGTACACATGCTTGGTGTGGCAAGGGATAATGGTCAAGAGGGTAGAAAGTGATATATAACTCTTGGACAATGCAATCGAATATTTCAATGCGACTTTCGAGTGTATCGCATGAGTGTTGGTGTTGCATAGAAACTTTCATTGGGTTCCTACGTATTTTTAACGTGAAGTTATGTCCATGGTGGGGCATGGCATACCATGGTGGGAGGCAATTTTTGAGGGTATGTGTTATATGGATGGTATGTGCTTCGCTGTGCTCACGCCCATGTTTTATATCTCCGGTTGCAGGAAGATATGTGGAGTCATACGTGGCAAGGGCTTCGCCCATGTCCCAATGGTGAACTCCATAGCGCTAGACTAAGTCTACCGCTCATATAGTGCATGTGGGAAGGCTTACAGAGCCACCCACAAGCGCCACTACCAATTTTCCCATTATCATGGTGCGTATTGTGAGGAGGTCAAAGGGTGTCCCTATGCGTCCATGTGGGGATCCAGGTGGGGGGATTGTTTGCAAATGGCCCGAAGCGATTGTGTTTTGAACCATATGGTTCAACCTTGGCTGAGCGAAGTTATATGCTATTGTGATTATCTTGAATTTGGCAACATTTGCATATTTTTGACCTCATTTTATGCTCATTTTTGTATTTTATGTGCTCAACTGGTCGGCTAACAGTAAAGTGCCTAGAGATCCGTGAACTATGGTATGTTGCTCATATGTTGGCATATGCTTCGGTGTTGCACCTCACCATATGCCGGATCACGTGGTCACTTTGGCGGGGCACACGAGGCCTCACAAATCTAGGTCTCAAATTCGTGAGTTGACTTGTGAAGCATGGCATGTGTATATCCGGAGGGGTTTGGGAGCCAATGTTGGGATATTCTTGGGCATGGATCTTAGGTCTATATCACCCTGGTATATTACTTTCCGGTTTGACACATGCATGGAGCATTTGAATATTTGCCGTACGCATTTTTGAGTATATAATTGAATTTTGGGCATTATGGTGTGATTTGCCTAATTTTGCCATGTTGTGAGGTCATCTGCATGGGGCAATTCTCCAAGCCCAATCGACTCCAAGTCCAACCAAAATCATGTCAGGGCAGGGCATAGTCCTGACTGCCACTCTAGGCCATGACAGACCACCTCCCCTATTGGGCTAGGATTTGGGGGCTTGGGAGTGAACACATTTTTGGGGTTTGTGTACGGACTTTTGGCACATGGCATTTAGCCATCTTATTTGACTTGGTTCAGGGCATCATGTTGGTGAGTCAAGGGAAGGTCCTGAGTCCATGGAATGAGGGGTCTATGGCTGTGAGTGTGTATGTTTCCATCTTTCCCCAATTTTGCTTTATTTGTATTCATATGCCAATTTCAGGGCTTCTTTATCAACTTTGGCGCAATTCTATGTACATGCCCAACGCCCGCGTCTCCGTGTGCACGGTGAGACCACCGGGGTGTTGGAAGGAGTTGTTGAGTGTCAACGCGGGACCTCAAACACCCTTGGAAGCCCTCAGTGTGGATTATTTGGATTGCAGCTATAATACCTGGGATTGGGCTATTGCAAGTGATCAGGATTTGTGTGAAGGAGCCATATTTTACTTTTTTTTTCTGGGAAACTGTGCAGGATAAGGCAAGATCATGGAGAGCCTGGTGAGAAGCAAGACCATAGGAGTGACAGGAAATGGTGGAAGGAGTACAGCAGGGGCCGGTCCTGGTTGGGACCTTCATTATGGTAGCAGAGGAGTACCTGCCCCCTGCCGCCGCACCGGGGACTTGGGCCCTCATGAGCCCTGCCCAAGGACGCCCCGAGTGCAGATCGTCGAGTCGACGCCGGACTGGGAAGCCCGAGAAGAGCGAGGATGCTCAGAACGGAGAGCCCTTGCAGGACATGGGCTAGACATGGAGGACCTGGCTTCCATGTGTGAAAGGCAATGCCGCAAGGCTTGCAATCTCCGCTCCGCTGCGGAGGCGTTGGAGGAGACAGGTAGCAACGGCAGAGCCCGGCGTTACCGGAAGCGCGGGTCCCCAAAGCCCGCGGCGGAAGCCAGGGTGATGGAGACGGACCCCAGCCTGGTCAGGCTGTGGTCAGCTGCAGATTCCGAGGGGCACTCCGAGGGCTATCGGACCGCTTACCCTTAGGAGTCGGAGGAGATGGCCAGACCGCCCACAAGGGCGCACACGGCCCCCAAACCCAGCCTGGAGCATGACGCCGAGGCGTTGGAGAGGCCTGCCAGAGCCAGAACGGCGCCTGTGGCCCGGCACACGGAGCCAACGCGGGATAGCATGTGCGACACACCCATGGCGGAGGAGTCCGAGGCGCCGGGAACTGTGGGATGCGCCGGATCAGGTGTAAAGCACGTTGAGTGCCACTGCGAGCACATATCCTTCCTCATCGGCAAGTACCCAAAGATGGGGATGGACGCCATCAAGCAGCACCTCGACCGCCTGGACAACGCAAAGGACGGCCTAGAGGAGGACGTCGCGAGGATCCTGGATGACCAGTCGGCAGTGGAGAGAGACATGGCGGAGCTGCGAGCGGAGCAGGACCGGTACTGGGAGAAGCTGGGGATGGCCCTGCAGAAGCAGCAGCGAGTGGTGGACAGCCTCCTCCACCTGGTGGAGGACATGTCGGGACGCCTGAAAAGGCTAGAGGAGTTACAACCCCTCGCGCGGGTCCGGAGCTCTTGGCAAGGCCGGCAACGACGGAGCTGGTGGAGCGGGTTAAGACCCTCAGGAGCGCCATGGATAAACCCATGGGCGGCCCTGCAGAGGCACCATACGCGCCTCCGCGTGTTGACCCGGGTGCGCTGCCGTTTGTTCCCATGTTCAGCGAATCCACAATGCTCAGGAAACAAACGGCACCGGCTGGGTCCATGCGGGAAGAGAACGCAACCACGGACCCGAGGAGCCTGACGGTACAGATGTCCCATGCCGCCCAGGACCCACCGACCACTACGACTGCCCATGCAGTTTATGCGGAAGAGGAGATCCAGAGCCAGACCATGCAGGGGCGAACCATGGGAAGGACTGACGGACATCGTCGAGGCCATCCAGGCGGAAACCTGTGGGTGAAGGACCCCACTATGGGGATATGGACAGCCGGTGGAGCAAGTTTTTCCTGCATCCCAAACCCCATTGGTTCAGGCCCAACAGGACCGCACTCCATGGAGGAGAGGAATGTACGGGGAGTGTACTCACACCCCCCGGCCACAGGTGGTATCCGTCTCTGTCGAGTGGTGGCTGCGGACGTCCGAGACGCCATCAGGATTGATGACCTCAGGGGAATCAAAATCCCCTACTACGATGGCAACCCCTCCAACCTGGATGACTTCATCCTGGATACCGAGGACTTCGCCGAGGAGCTCGTCGGCGAGATGAAGTGAGCGCCAAGGGACAAGTGGGTATGTCGGACATTCGCACACAGACTGGCGCAGGACCTGAAGGAGGAGCTCAGGGATCAGATCCGCGAGGGGTTGATCCAGACAGAGCAGGCCTGCTTCCAGTGGCTGGAGGACGAGGAGCGAGTGGAGGCCCCCAACCAGAACTTGGAGGATTTGTGGTCCATTCCGCTGCCGCTGGAGCGCAGAGAATTGAGGGTCCGGGAATGGAATCCGTACATCCGCAAGTACCGAAGAAGCCTCAAGCTGGTGGAGGACTGGAATGAGGCCAGCGAGATCCGACCCCTGCTGAAGGACGTCCTCCCCGGCCACTGGAAGAGGTGAGTGGAGGACGAGGAGAAGAAGAGAGCAAAGAAGCGGGTGGCCGTACGGATCATGGCATCGGAGGACACCCACGCCGGAATAATGGAGTTTTTCCGGCGAAACCTCGGCGAGCCCAGCCAAATGTTGGGGTTGAAGAACGCCGTCTACGTAGAGGTATTCCGCGACACCATGGGGCAAAGGCTGATGCGCCTCAGCAACGTGGAGTGGAGGCGCGGAGAGACGCTGAGGATGCAGGTCATCTTCGCCCGCATGAGCGTGGAAGAGATCGTGAAGTACATCACGGTCGAGCTGAAGCTCAATCCCAAGAACAAGCCCACGTGCAGGATCGACAAGGCCAAGGACCTCGAGGTCATCGAGAAGATTGCCACCAACGAGAGGTCAAGGGGGACACGGTCGGCACCGCGGAGGCAGGGAGTGGAAGCGGCCAAGATCTCTGGACCGCGACCACCCCAGAGGATCATGAAGAAGCCCACCTCTTCCCGTTCGTAGCGCACAATATGAAGGAGAATGGGCAGGACGGGTCCAGGTGGAACCGCCTGGACCCAAGGACCAAGAACCGCAGAGAACCGCGGAGGATCGGGAACCCGCCGCTCTCGTTCCGAGAGTACAGATCACAGCACAACGGTTGCTGGGTCTGCTACGGCAAGGGGAACAACCATGCACATGACCACCGGCATTGCAAGCTACATGAGGAAGACAAGAAGACCTACTTCGCCGCCCATCCCGACAAGAAGCCCAAGGAGCAACGAATTGCCGATTGGAAGGCAAAGGGCGGAGACTGTGGAAAAGGCCAAGGAAAGGGCCAAGGGAAAGGCGGAGGAAAAGGCTATGGTGGAGGACCCAGCCCAGACCGACGCGTGAGGTCGATGGAGGAGGTTGCTGAGGACATGTTGAGGATGTTGGAGGAACTCAAAGCCCAGCAACGTGGTGGACAAAGTCTGAGCAGATCGCAGCACGAGGGAGCTGCGGCAGGCCACGTCTAGAGGAGCCCCCACGGGAGTGTGACCTCGGAGGTCTCTGCTCCGAAAATCAGTGGAATCCTAGAGAAAGCGAAGGCACATCGGGTGCCGCAGAAGGCTCCAGAAGAGCCAAAACCACTGAGTTTCGCCACTCCGAACCCCTGGAGCGCCCTACCAACGGAAGTGTATGTGGGCAAGGGACGTGGCAAGAAAGAAGGAGCGACCACGGAGAGCCCCGTGGACGGGCAGGACCAGCCCAAGATGTACACCATCCGTGACCATACCCTCCAAGTGCTGATGCACCCGGATGTGCTAGAGTTGCATGCCGTGAGAGTTGTCCATACACCGCATGGTGACGAGCGGCAGTTGCACTTGAAGGTGCGTGTACGGTGCGGACAAGAGGAGTTGGTGGTGGATGTTTTGGTGGATACGGGTGCCCAGGTGAGCCTGGTCCGGAAAGAGTTGTTCAAGGAGGAATCCTTGCAGCCCAGCCGTAGACCCGTACGCCTGAAGGTGGCTTATGGAGAGATTATGGGTGGTGGCACCAATGAGGCCACTATCAGTATGGAATTCTGGGAGCATGAGCGCTTGAACCGCCCCGATTTGGCGAAGAGAAGCACTCTATCCGGGAATTTCTATGTGGCCAACATTACAGATTGGGATATGATCATGGGGTATGACTTCATGGTGGCAAACGCCATTGGAGCCCTTCCCCATCGTGCAACGCTGGTCCGGGAGGATAATGAATGCCTCACATGGCTGTCCACGGACTATACATGCGGATCATCCCAATGGAATGCTGAGGAAGGGGATCTGATCGTCCAAGCGGTGCAAGCTGTGGGTGCCAAGTCCAGAGGAGACCGCGGAGTTCAGCTCACGGAGTATGGAATGGCGCCGCAGGTGGATGCCACGATGATTGAGACGCTGGGAGTCGAAGCGCCCGAGACGGACGTCTTCGCTTCCCAGGATGCCCCACTTTTGAGGAAGTGTAGGAGGCATTGGCAACGAGGAGACGCAGCCTGGCACAGGCATTGGGGTTTGAAGGAGTGGGGGCCCATGTATTGGCATGGCTCCCTGTGAAATACCAGACGTACGGTGGAGAAGATCGTCGCGGATAGGGCGAAGGGGATCCTGGTCATTACCGGCATAGGATCCACCCCATGTCCGCTGGAAGGTCTCAAGTCGACGCTGGATTCCATCACCCTGAACGAGATGTCATTCGGGCCAGAAGAGGAGTTGTTCATCGAAGGCAAGGGCTTATCAATGCCCTCCCCGGGTCAAGCGTGGGGTACCAAGGCTTTCCTGGTGGATGCGGCGCAAGCCCAGCCCACGGGTGATGAAGCATTCATCCGTAGGGCTGAGGCGGTGCCCATGCGGGTCATGTTTGAGCCCAAAGAGGGGACGGATCAGCCAATTGATGGCATTGACATCCTGTCCCACTCCGAGATCGGCCACATCGTCAACTACATGCGGATGGAGATGCACGACCGTGTGGCAGCCAAGAAGGGGCCGGACATGCTCACATCTCCGCATTGGTGGGATGACAAGATGTTGGTCACCGGCAAGTACGAGAAGGATGAGTTCGTGGCGAGGGTCATGGATCACATCGCGGACCAATATGATGGTCCGGTTGGGTCGGACCCGCCGACGTGGGATTTTCCAAGAATGGGGGCCAATGGCGACAACAACCAGGCCGATGCCGCAAATTTCCGAAGATTGTCGGTGGGAATCGCGACCCACGACGATGAAGACGGCATATCGCACGAGGAGAAGTCGGACTCGGGCCCGGAAGAGGCCTATACCACAGTGCGGTCGGTTGTATCGATACCGAAGCAAGCGGCTGAAGAAGCCCAGGAGAACCTGCAGGTCGCCGAGCTGAAGGAGAGGCTGATCAATGCCTATCTGCGGCTATTCAGTGGTGTCGCCAACCAGAACCCTCCAGATCGTGGGAGGTTTGGCACAGCGAGGATCAAGCTGAAGCCGAACCCCAAGATCTATCGTCATCAGGAGTACCAACTTCAGGGCGATCGGGCCGAGGCCATGAAGAAGTCGTTGGCCGGGTTTATTGAGCGGGGCTGGATCGAACCCTCCGACAGTGAGTGGGCCAGCCCAGCCTTTATCGTGCCCAAGGAAGAGAAGCACGAGTGGAGGTTGGTGGTTGATTACAGAGGTTTGAACGAGCAGAACGAGCACGACTCGTACTCGCTCCCTCTGATGGACACCATCCTCCAAAAACAACAAAAAAAGCGGACATTCACGGTGTTAGACCTGAAACACGGTTATCAGCAGATGCCGCTACACCCGGACTCCAGGCCCTGCACAGCAATGTCGACGCCGCTGGGGCCCATGCAGTGGAGAGTGGTGCCCATGGGCGCCAAGAATTGCAACGCCGCTTTCCAGCGCATGATGGACGACCTACTCGGTCCAGTCCGGGAATGTGCCGACCCCTTTGTGGATGACATCATCATCGGGTCCGGCACGGAGGACATGACTGAGGACGAGCTCATCGAAGCGCATGAGAAGGATCTGCGCCGAGTGCCCAGTGAGCTGGACAAGCACAACATGGTGTGCAAGCCCACCAAAGCCTCACTCTTCGTGAGGGAAGTGGAGTTCGCGGGTCACGTGGTTGGTCACGGGCAACGCCGTTTCATGCCTGGGAAGCTGGCGTCCCTGCACCACTGGGAGAAGCCCCAGACCATCAGCGAACTCCGGTCCTTCATTAGGTTCTGCAATTATTATTCCGGCTATGTCCGGATGTATGCAGAAGTCTTGGGCCCGCTGCACAAGATGCTGCAGGTGGGCAGGTGGACAAGAAGGTCCCTACCAGGACCGGCCCCCGCTGTGCCCCTTCCGCCTGTTACCCCTGCTGATTTACTCCGGATCAACGATTGCATTTCTCAAACACCAGGGTCCAAAATCCAAAAATATAGAAAGTAAAATCCTCCTTCAACCCTGAACAGCAACCAGATCCCACAAATACAGCAATAACCCAATAGACAATCCAATCCACGCTGCGGGCTTCCGTTCAGCACACCGGTCGTCCCACGGTGGCGGGCATGTACAAGAATTGCACCAAAGAGGAAAGCCCTGAAATTGGCATATGAACACAAATAAAGCAAAGTTGGGGAAAGAGGTAAACATACACATTTACAGCCAAAAACCCCTCATTCCCTGGACTCAAGACCTTCCCTTGACTCACCAACATATTTTCCTGAACCAAGTCAATTGAGATGGCTGAATGCCATGTGTCAAAAGTCACATCACAAACCCCAAAATTGTGTTCACTCGCAAGCCTATAAATCCTAGCCCAATGGGGGAGGTGGCGTGTCATGGCCTAGGGTGGCACTCAGGACCATGCCCTACCCTGACATATACTTGGTTGGACTTGGAGTCGAATGGGCTTAGAGAACTGCCCCATGAAGATGACCTCACAACATGGCAAAATCAGGCAAATCACACCATTATGCCCAAAAGTCAATTATATACTCAAAAATGCATACCGCAAATATCCAAATGCTCCATGCATGTGTCAAACCAGAAAGTAGTATACAAGGGTGATATAGACCAAAGGTCCATGCCCAGGAATATTCCATCATTGGCTCGGAAACCCCTTCGGTTATGTACATGACATGCTTCACAAGTCAACTCATGAATTTGAGATTTAATTTGTGAGGCCTCGTGTGCCACGCGAAGGTGACCATGTGATCCGGCATATGGTGAGGTACAACACTGAAGCATATGCCAACGTATAAGCAACATACCATAGTTCACAGATCTCTAGGCACTTTACTGTTAGCCGACCAGTTGAGCACATACAACACAAAAATGAGCTTAAAATGAGGTCAAAAACATGAACATATGTCCAAATACAAAGTTGTCATGATAGTATATCTCTATGCTCACCCATGATATCCGCTCATGGTTCGATACACAAATGATTGGAACCATTTGCGAACAATTCCCCCACTTGGATCCCTAATCGGGCGCATGGAGATACCTTCGCCACTCATATCTACATGCCCCATGAAAATGGGAGTGCACTCATGGATCTCTTTGCCAAACATACCATGAGCAATACATATGCGGTAGACTTAGTCTAGCGCTTTGAATCCCACAATTGGGACATGGCCAAAGCCCTTGTCACGTGTGGTTCCCCATCTTTTCGGCCACACGAAGATATATAACATGGGCGTGAGCATATCAAGACATAAACCATGCATATAACATATACCCTCAAAAGTGGCTCCCACCATGATATGCCATGCCCCTCCATGGACATAACTTCACGTTAAAAATACGTAGGAACCCAATGAAAGTTTCTATGCAACCCCCACACTCATGCGGTACACTCGAAAGTCGCAAGAAAATATTCGGTTGCACGGTCCAAGAGTTATATATCACTTTCTACCCTCTTGACCATTATCCCTTGCTACACCGGGCATGTGTACACACCAAAGGCGTTTGATGCTCCCTAAATTAAGTTGAGACCAAGGCGGTTCCAACCCAATTCTCGATATTGATATTCCTCGCTGTGAGCCGGAGATATGATTCTTCAAAGTGGTCTCACGAATCAACTTTGTTTCGCCTATATCTCCAAGACAAATGAAGGGCACAACAAAAGGAAGGTTGATTCGTGATCGGGGAAACATGTACGACCACCCGAGATTCATCATATCGCGTGCGGCGATGTCGAAGTCGAAAATCCGATTCTGAGAGTCTGAAAAAATCTGATTAACTTTGCGAGTGTATAATATGAAAATTGCGGAAGCAACAAACCCTTTACTGATGAAATCTGACCCTTCATCGGGGTTTCCGCCAAAATATCTATAAAAAACAGTTAACCAGTCGGTTACCGCAAAATGGCGAGCCAATTGACAGTCGCCGATACATTGACAATCAGAACAAAAGGCTCAAAAATTACGGAAACATTATGATAAAAAAACCCTGTTGATTCCTGATATTCCGATATATAAATCTCCGCTGGCGGCGCCTCGGTACTGAATATGGCCGCTCATACCCGGAATAGCCAAACCTATCACACTATCACATCGGGTTAGATCAGGTGGATGGGAGAGTATGATATCAGCCAATGGCGGCTTGCCGGCACATAGATACACACCCCAAGTGACCCCAAGATGGCCACGGGGGTCCGAACCGGCTTCACCCCCCTTCCCAGCGCGTTGTTACCGCTCGGAAGTCATTGAAGAGAGGACGGGAGGAACCCAATGGGCTTCAACCCCCCCCTCCATGTCCCAAGGACACATGGAGGCCCCACACACGTAGTAGGCGTCCCCCGTGCCCCAAGGGAGGGGTGAGGACACTGAAAATCGGTGCCCTACGCCATATCCGGTCTCCTCTTGATCTACAACATGGACCAAGGGGATGAAAGATAGAGAAACGTCGTCGGTCGACCTAAATAAGTATACCACAATGAAATATATATGTGGAGATCGAGTGAAGGGGGTAGATGGCCAATCAAGGCCCAAAAATCCCCGGATGAACGCCCTCACCCGTCTCCCAGGCACAGAAACAAACAAAAATACCAAGGGGGATCCATTACGGTGCTACAGCAGCAACCAAATGGACCAACTGTAACGTACTACGACTTGACGTTAACCCTGAGATCCCAAATCCCTCAGGCGGCACCATGCAGAACAACTCCGTAATCACAGCTGATTTAACAAACAGGACATTTGGTGCCTAAAACAAGCGATAATGTTTTAAGATAAAACATGCGCTATTTACAACACAATGCGATCTCGATTTTATCTACAATGCGCATGCGCGACCTGCGATGCGGGCAGTGCACTGGTCTGCTGCACGCCCACCCAAGACAGTCCAAGGGGACCAAGGGCTGGCTGACACACACAAACAGTGGCAGCCAGTGCACTGCATTGCCAAAAACAGAGCAATAATGTACACAAAAAAAATAGGCACTCAGAAGAAAAATACCAAGCACACAAAAATTTCTAGAACACCCCGGTGCCCAACGATGGAACCCCACCTGGTGTCAGGGGCTCTTTGTGTGTTTACTATACAAACAAAATAGCTATTTGCATCCTGCGGCGTCAACCTAAAAAGGAGGCTTGCCAGGCCCCTCTGCCCATCCCCCAATGGTGGCCACCCATTGGTTAGGTGGGGCAGCGTTCCTATTTACCTGCTGACCGCATACACGAAAAAAAATTAGCAACTACTCACTGCCCATTGCCACTTTCCCTGCACCAAAAAGAAAACCCCTGCTCAGAAGTTTGGTTGCATAAAATAAAACAACACAACACAAACAGACATAGCAGCAAATTGACAATAAAACTGCATGTGGACTGACCCACAGGGTACAAACCCTTACGCTAATGAACAAAGCTGCTGGTCCTCCAAGGGACTTAAGCCCCATATATCAGACTTATCTTAAAACTTATGCGCCAACTTAACTTCTGAGCATCTCGAAGGGGTATGGTGCTTGGCTGGGTCTTGAGGGGGGGATTGGCCTGCCTTGATGGCTTGATGGCCCCCCAAATCTGATCTGCTGATCTGCAGAGAAAGACAACACACAGAAGAACAGCGACAAATATTATAAACAACGTGCGCATTATGCAACATGTGCAACAGCAAACTGCAGAGTACACACACGTAACACACTACTAGCGAGCGTTGCAAAGTAAACCGCTAAACCAGGCCACACAAGTGCAATCAGACGGAACAACGCGAGGCAACAGCATTACTGCACAGTAAACCTCCAGGGCGCTGCCCCCAGTGCCTGTTTGCACGCATAAAGACCGGATAGAACTAGCAAACAGCATAACTCACCATGCGCATATCAGTACCTGCACAGTACAACCTCTGAGCTGGGCGTATCCTGCACCACACTCACAGCTGTCACTGCACAAGTTCGCCACGCCTGTCCAGGGCTGCAACACAAAAGGATAGGAACCAGTAAGGCACTCAATGCTCACCTCACCGCACCAGCAAACGGTGGAGGATCTGAAACTGCGCACTGAGATGCAAGGGTCAAAAACCAAAACAAAGGTGTGTCTCAGTATGAGCCCTGGAGCACAGAAACACTGCGTTTCGTGGGCTAAAAGCCCGTGGCAGTAAACTCATTTTGGACATGCAGCTCATTTTGAGCTGGATCTGTCCCAAAACAGCAAAAGTCCAAGGGAGGGGAAAACAAAACTATTAACCTGGCCTCCTACTGACAGTGACTGCTGTGGAGTGCCACATCCACTGCATATCTGCAAGCGCGCTGACACACGCAAACACACACAACCTTTAAGTTCTGTGGCAGCGCCGTGGTTTACCAGCACTGCTTCATTTCGGCGAACCTGCACGGCGTCGTCGCTGGTCCTGGCGAAGCTCACATGCACCAGCGGTCGCCCTGGTCACAAAGTCGTCGACACTGAACTTGGTTGGCGCCACTTCTTGCCACCACGAACGCGGCGTTTCACCAAAACATCCTGCACAGGCACTGCGTGAGGCAAAGGCGAGCTCGAGCAGCCCATTGAACTCGGCGGCTGCAGAGTCGTAGCTATAGAAATTAGCGGTGGTGTTACGCATGATGCTGCCCGTGCCGTAACGCTGTCAGAATCTTGCGTGCAGAACTCAGCCAAACCCTCCTGCAAGAGGTTGTCAAGGTCTTCCAGCAGCGCTCCCGACTCTGCCTGTCTCACCCCGTGTGCCGCACCATCAATGATACGGGCAGGAAGACAAAACTCACCGCAAACAGGCCCATATACAAAGGTCTCCGGCGCCGCCTCCAAGCAGCGCAACATCACCTCAGGCTGCCATCGACGCAGCCGTCTTGCATACTCCTGGCATGGAAGGTCCCACTGCGCCGCACGACAAAGAACCTCACGAAGCGCTTCCTCTCGTCGCTCGGGCACTGACGAACTGCACAGCCGGCGCACACTGGAACTGTCCAAGCTCTTGATCTCGTCAACCGACTTGATCTTACAGCGGCGGCGCGGCATTGCGGTCCCGTGTCTCAATGCAGCCTAACGAAATCGTTCTGGTCAAGTTTGTTAAATTGTAACGTACTACGACTTGACCTTAACCCTGAGATCCCAAATCCCTCAGGCGGCACCATGCAGAACAACTCCGTAATCACAGCTGATTTAACAAACAGGACATTTGGTGCCTAAAACAAACGATAATGTTTTATAATAAAACATGCGCTATTTACAACACAATGCGATCTCGATTTTATCTACAATGCGCATGCGCGACCTGCGATGCGGGCAGTGCACTGGTCTGCTGCACCAACTCGTCCTTGACATCCAAGGAATTAATTTTTTTCTTCAGATAGTCCATCCAGACCGTGGTGTACCTCGGCACAAAACTTCTCGGAGGCTCCCACGAATCCCTGGACGCGGCAAATCCCTTCCAGCGGACTTTATAAAGCCTACCCCCAGGCGTCCCCGGGTCCGGCTTGTCCGCCAGGATCCTCTCGGCGGTGAAGTCGTCGTCCGAGTCCACATCGCCGGCCGTGAACTCGAAGGTGACGGGACGTCCGCTGGGGTCTGGTGCTCGGGGACGAAGCTGGGTATGGTCGCGGTCCAGGATCTTGTTATCCCCCACACGAACCGCGTACACGTCCTGCCCGACCTTCCGCACGATTACCCCCGGCACATACCAAGACGCCTGCCGATGCCTGGAGAGGACATCCTTGTGGTGCCGCTCCACCCACACGGTGTCCTGGAGAGCATACTTCTGGACCTTTTCCTGCTTGAAGTACTTGGCCCTCTTCTCATGCTCGTCCTGAAGTGCCTTGCACACCTTGGCCGCCGTATCGTCCGCCTCAGCCATCATAGCATTCGCATCCCGGGCCACTTTGCCATGGTTCAACCACGGGAGAGTGCGTGACACTCGATCCCGCAGGAACAGGATACGATGGGGCCACAGTTCAGTGGGTCCCGGAAGGTCGTGATACGCCTGGAGTACTCTCCACAGCGAATTGTACCAATTCCGGCCCGGTTCGTCGATGTGCAGCTGGCGGAACTTTTTGAACATCTGCCGCCCGGCGACCTCAGCTCGGCCATTCGACCGGCTGTGGTACGCCACGGTCTTGGCGTGCCGAATACCCATGTGCTTGCACATCGTCTTGAACCAGGTCCCCACAAACTGACTGCCCCGATCGCTGCATATGACAGCTGGGACATCAAAATTCGTCAGCCAATGCCTGATCATGGCATTAGCGGCAGTCTTGGCCTGCAGACCCACTCCATGCTTGTCCTTCTCGTCCTTCTTCTTGGACTTCTTGGGAGGGACCGCCACGATATACCCACTGTGCCTATCCACCGCCAGGATGACTCAGTCGTAGGTCTCTCCTTCCACGGTGACCTCAGGCATGGCGAATACATCCATGGCCACGGACCGCATAGGGGCCTCCGGTATAGCCGTATACACTGGGTTGCCCGCTGTGGAGTGGTTGGGGCTCTTCGTGGCCCGACACACGGCACAGTCGCTGCAGTACCTATCCAGGATGGCGTAGTACCCCGGAGGGAACTTGAAGCGCCACTCCAGGTCCTGCTGCATCTTGTCTCGGCCAGGGTGCATGAGCTGGGCGTTGTGCCAATGGTCAATGAGCTCCTCCACTCGGTTCTCGGGCACCAGCAGCTTGTCCTTGAGGAACAACTTGTCCCCATCCTCGGTCAAGCCCTCGGGCCATTCGTCGTCCGACGGGGCGCTCACGGCATTCCAGTACTTGCTCCAGTGCTCGGATGCCGCATAGTCATCCAACCAGTCCTCTGTGAGCACCGACCTGACTAGCTCTACAGGGGCCACCATCCACTGCTCGGGAGTTTCCTCTCGAATAGCCTGGACTCGGGCGCCCCGGAACTTGGCCAGGTCCGTACGGTTTGCCATCACCACAAAGCACTTGACCCCCTCTTGCTCCATGGCCTTCTCCATCTCCATGATGCGCTTGGCCTCCTCGGTCTCCTCGGCGTCTCCATGGCTTGATATGTCCATCCAAGCCTTGCCCGCGGGGTAGGCCCACCGACTGAGGCAATCTGCCACAGTGTTGTCCTTCCCCGGGACGTATACGACGCTGAGGTCGAACTTGGCGAACGTCTCGTGCCACCGGGCCCTCCTAGCCGCTGGTCCAGAGGGGGTGTCGACATGCTCCTTGTGCCAGCTCTGTAGGGACTGGTGGTCCGTGCAAACCACCACCGGCTGCAGTCCGATATGGCCCGACCACTTCCTGAGCGCACATACAATGGCGTATGTCTCCTTCTCCCTCGCGGTCCATGTGCGGCGTTGGCCCTCGGCCAGGATCCTGCTCCAAAACGCCACGGGAACATGAGTCCCGTCGTCTCGGACTTGCTCGAGGACTGCCCCCACGGCATAGTCCGAGGCGTCTGTCCGTAGCACGAATCCCTTGTCCGGGTCCACCAGGAACAGCCCCAACTGCCCCAGGAGTCGCTCCTTCAGGCGGTTGAACGCATCCTCAGCCTCAGGGGTCCAGGCAAGCTTCTTCTTGCTCCCCTTCCGGCCATCGAACTTGCCCACCTGCAACATCTTGTGCAGCGGCCCCGACAATTCTGCATACATCCCGACATAGCCCGAATAGTAATTGCAGAACCCCATGAAGGACCGGAGTTCGCTGATGGTCTGGGGCTTTTGCCAGTGGTGCAGGGACGCCAGCTTCCCAGGCATGGGACGGCGTTGCCCGTGACCAACCACGTGACCCGCGATCTCCACTTCCTTCACGAAGAGTGAGGCTTTGGTGGGCTTGCACACCATGTTGTGCTTGTCCAACTCGCTGAGCACTCGGCGCGGATCCTTCTCATGCGCGTCGATGAGCTCGTCTTCAGTCATGTTCTCCGTGCCGGACCCGATGATGATGTCATCCACGAAGGGATCGGCACAGTCCCGGACAGGACCGAGTAGGTCCTCCATCATGCGCTGCAAAGCGGCGTTGCCATTCTTGGCGCCCATAGGCACCACTTTCCACTGCATGGGCCCCAGCGGCGTCGACATCGCTGTGCAGGGCCTGGAACCCGGGTGTAGCGGCATCTGGTGATAGCCATGTTTCAGGTCTAACACCGTGAAAATCCGCTTTTTCTGTTGTTTTTGGAGGACGGAGTCGATCAGAGGAAGCGAGTACGAGTCGTGCTTGGTTTGCTCGTTCAAACCCCTGTAATCCACCACCAACCTCCACTCGCCCTTCTCCTTCTTGGGCACGATGAAGGCTGGGCTGGCCCACTCACTGTCGGAGGGTTCGATCCATCCCCGCTCAATGAACTCGGCCAACAGCTTCTTCATGGCCTCGGCCCGATCGCCCTGAAGGTGGTACTCCCGATGACGATAGATCTTGGGGTTCGGCTTCAGCTTGATCCTAGCTGTGCCAGACCTCCCACGATCTGGAGGGTTCTTGTTGGCGACGCCACTGAATAGCCGCGGATAGGCATTGATCAGCCTCTCCTTCAGCTCGGCGACCTTCAGGTTCTCCTGGGCCTCTTCAGCCGCTTGCTTCGGTATCGATACAACCAACCGCACTGCGGTATAGGCCTCCTCTGGGTCCCAGTCCGACTTCTCCTCGTCCGATATGCCGTCTTCATCGTCGTGGGTCGCAATTCCCACCCATAATCTTCGAAAATTTGCGGCCTCGGGCTGGTGCTCGTCGCTACCGGTTCCCACTCTTGGAAAACCCCATGTCGGCGGGTCGGACCCAACCGGACCATCATATTGGTCCGCGATGTGATCCATGACCCTCGCCACAAACTCATCCTTCTCGTACTTGCCGGTGACCAACATCTTGTCATCCCACCAATGCGGAGATGTGACCATGGCCCGCCTCTTCTTGGCTGCCACACGGTCGTGCATCCCCATCCGCATGTAGTTGACGACGTCGTCGATCTCGGCGTGGGACAGGACGTCAATGCCATCAAGAGCCTGATCCGCCCCCTCCTTGGGCTCAAACATGACCTTCATGGGCACCGCCTCCACCCTACGGATGAATGCTTCATCACCCGTGGGCTGAGCTTGCGCCCCATCAACCAGGAAAGCCTTGGTACCCCACGCTTGACCCGGGGAGGGCATTGATACACCCTTGGCATCGATGAACAACTCCTCCTCTGGCCCGAATGACATCTCGTTCAGGGTGATGGAGTCCAGCGTCGACTTGAGACCCTCCAGCGGACATGGGGTGGATCCTATGCCGGTTATGACCAAGATCCCCTTCGCCCTATCCGCGATGATCTTCTCCACCGTACGTCTGGTATTGTCCAGGGAGCCATGCCAATACATGGGTCCCCACTCCTTCAAACCCCAATGCCTATGCCAGGCTGAGTGTCCTCCATGCCAATGCCTCCTACATTTCCGCAAAAGTGGGACATCCTGGGAAGCGAAGACGTCCGTCTCGGGCGCTTCGTCTCCCAGCGTCTGGATCATCCTGGCATACACCTGTGGCGCCATTCCATACTCCGTGAGCTGAACTCCACGGTCTCCTCTGGACTTGGCACCCACAGCTTGCACCGCTTGGACGATCCGATCCTCTTCCTCAGCATTCCATTGGGATGATCCGCATGCATAGTCCGTGGACAGCCATGTGAGGCATTCATCATCCTCCCGGACCAGCGTTGCAAGATGGGAAAGGGCTCCAATGGCGTTTGCCACCATGAAGTCATACCCCATGATCATATCCCAATCTGTAATGTCGGCCACATAGAAGTTCCCGGATAGAGTGGTTCTCTTCGCCAAATCAGGGCGGTTCAAGCGCTCATGGTCCCAGAATTCCATATTGATAGTAGCGTCATGGGTACCACCACCCATGATCTCTCCATTGGCCACCTTCAGGCGCACCGGTCTCCGGCTGGGCTGCAGGGTTCCTCCTTGAACAACCCTCTCCGGACCAGGCTCACCTGGGCACCCGTATCCACCAGAACATCCACGACCAATTCCTCTTGTCGGCACCGTACACGCACCTTCAAGTGCAACTGCCGCTCGTCGCCATGCGGTGTATGGACGACTCTCACGGCATGCAACCCTAGCACGTTCGGATGCATCAGGACTTCGAGGGTATGATCACAGATGGTGTAGATCTTGGGTTGGTCTTGCCCGTCCACAGGGGCTCTCTGTGGTCGCTCCTTCCTTCTTGCCACGTCCCTTGCCCACATAAACTTCCCTTGGCAGGGCGCTCCGGGGGTTGGGAGTGGCGAAACTCAGTGATTTTGGCTCTTCTGGAGCCTTCTTCGGCACCCGATGTGCCTCCGCCTTCTCTGGGATTCCACTGATTTTCGGAGGAGAGACTCCGAGGTCCCACTCCCGTGGGGGCTCCTCTACACTTGGCTTCCCGCAGCCCCTTCCGGCTGCGATCCGCCAGGACTTTGTCCACCACGTTGCTGGGCTTTGAGTTCCTCCAACATCCTCAACATGTCCTCAGCAACATCCTCGATCGACCTCACTCGTCGGTCTTGGCCAGGTCCACCACCATAGCCTCTTCCTCCGCCTTTTCCTTGGCCTTTGCCTTGGCCTTTTCCCCCGTCTCCGCCCTTCGCCTTCCAATCGGAAATCCGCTGCTCCTTGGGCTTCTTCTCGGGGTGGGCGGCGAAGTAGGCCTTCTTGTCCGCCTCATACACCTTGCACTGACGGTGGTCGTGTGCATGGTTGTTTCCCTTGCCATAACAGACCCAGCACCCGTCGTGCTGAGACCTGTACTCTCGGAACGATAAAGAAGGTCCCTACCAGGACCGGCCCCCGCTGTGCCCCTTCCGCCTGTAACCCCTGCCGATTTGCTCCTGATCAACGATTGCATTGCTCAAAATCCAAGGTTCCAAATCCAAAAATATAGAAAATAAAATCCCCCTTCAACCCTGAATGGCAACCAGATCCCACAAATACAGCAATAACGCAATTCACAATCCAAATCAGGCTGCGGGCTTTCGTTCAGCACACCGGTAGTCCCACGGTGGCGGGCATGTACAAGAATTGCACCAAAGAGGAAAGCCCTGAAATTGGCATATGAACACAAATAAGGCAAAGTTGGGGAAGGATGGAAACATACACATTCACAGCCATAAACCCCTCATTCCCTGGACTCAAGACCTTCCATTGACTCACCAACATATTGCCCTGAACCAGGTCAAATGAGATGGCTGAATGCCATATGTCACAAGTCACTACACAAACCTAAAAAAAATGTGTTCACTCCCAAACCTATATATCCTAGCCCAATAGGGGAGGTGGTGTGTCATGGCCTAGGGTGGCACTCAGGACCGTGCCCTGCCCTGACATAACCTTGGTTGGACTTGGGGTTGAATGGGCTTGGAGATATGCCCCATGAGTTTGAACTCATAACATGCCAAAAAACTGCCAATTCACACCATATTGGCCATATATCGAAGATATGCTCAAAATTGAAGTTACCACTTATCCAAAGGCTCAAAGCATGCATGGAATCGAAGTCTAGTATTCATGGAGGATAGAGACCAAAGGCCAATGCCCATGTACATCCCCACTTTACCCTCGAAACCCCTTCGGATATGGGCGCCACGCACTGCCCAAGTCAGCCCATGATCTTGAGACCAATTCTTGTGATCCTTCGTGCGCCAAGCCAAATGGAGTACGCGATCCGGCATATGGTGGTGTTCAACTCCAAAGCATATGCCAACATATGAACAACATACCATGGTTCGACTCACCATAGGCTTCTTGCTGTTTGCCGACCAGGTAAATACACAAAACGCAAAATGAGCAAAAATTGAGGTCAAAAACATGAAAATATGACCAAATACAAAGTAGTCATGATAGTATATCTCTATGCTCACCCATGATATCCGCTCATGGTTCGATACACAAATGATTCGAACCATTTGCAAACAATTCCCCCACTTGGATCCCCAATCGGGCGCATGGAGATACCTTCGCCACTCATATCTACATGCCCCATGAAAATGGGAGTGCACTCATGGATCTCTTTGCCAAACATACCATGAGCAATACATATGCGGTAGACTTAGTCTAGCGCTTTGAATTCCACAATTGGGACATGGGCAAAACCCTTGTCACGTATGGCTCCCCATCTCTTCGGCGACACGAAGATATATAACATGGGCGTGAGCATATCAAGACATATACCATGCATATAACACATACCCTCACAATGTGGCTCCCACCATGATATGCCATGTCCCTCCATGGACATAACTTCACGTTAAAAATACGTAGGAACCCAAGGAAAGTTGCTATGCAACCCCGACACTCATGCGGCACACTCGAAAGTCGCATTAAAATATTCGGTTGCACGGCCCAAGATTTATATATCACTTTATACCCTCTTCACCCTTTTCCCTTGCTACACCGGGCATGCTTGCGCACCGAAGGCGTTTGATGCTATCTTAATTAACTTTAGACTAAGGCGCTTGCAACCCAACCTTCCCTATTCTCTTTCCTCACACCCGCGCGTAGATATGGTCCTTCAAAGTGGTCCCACGATTCACTTTTGTTTCCCTTATATCTCCAAGTCAAATGGGTGGCAAGTATAAGGGAAACCTGATTCGGGCATAGGGAAAAGAGTATGACCACTCGAAGAAGTCCAAATCAAGTGCGGCGATGTCGAAGTCGAAAATCCGATTTCGACATCGCGAAAAATTCAGATTAAAGTTTCGAGTGCGTATTTAGAAAGTTGCGGAAGCAACGAACCCTTTGCTGATGAAATCTGACCCTTCAACGGAGTATCCGCCAAAATATCTGGAAATAACAGTTAACCAATCGGTTAACGCAAAATCGCGAGCCAACTGACGGTCGCCGATACATTGACCATCAGAACGAAAGGCTGAAAAATTACGGAAACATCATGATAATAAAACCCTGTTGATTCCTGATATTCTGATATATAAATCTCAGCTGGCGGCCCCTCGGTACTGAATATGGCCGCTCATAGCCGGAATGGCCAAACCTATCACACTATCACATCGGGTTAGATCGGGTGGATGGGAGAGTATGATATCAGCCAATGGCGGCTTGCCTGCACATAGATACACACCCCAACTGACCCCAGGATGGCCACGGGGGTCCGAACTGGCTTCACCCCCCTTCTCAGAGCGTTGTTACCGCTCGGAAGTCATTGAAGAGAGGACGGGAGGACCCCAATGGGCTCCAACCCCCCCCCCACGTCCCAAGGACACATGGATGCCCCACACACGTCGTAGGGGTCCCCCAAGCCACAAGGGAGGGGTGAGGACACTGATAATCCGTGCCCTACGCCATATCCGGTCTCCTCTTGATCTACAACATGGACCAAGGGGATCAAAGATAGAGAAACGTCGTCGGTCGACCTAAATAAGTATACCACAATGAAATGTATATGTGGAGATCGAGTGAAGGGGGTATATGGCCGATCAAGGCCGAAAAATCCCCGGATGAACGCCCTCACCCGTCTCCCCAAGCACAGAAACAAACAAAATGCCAAGGGGGATCCATTACGGTCCTACAGCAGCAACCAAACCGACTAACACGTCCTTGACATCCAAAGAAATATGCTTTTTCTTCAGGTAGTCCATCCAGACCGTGGTGTACCTCGGCACAAAACTGCTCGGAGGCTCCCACGAATCCCTGGATGCGGCGAATCCCTTCCAACGGACTTTTTAAAGCCTACCCCCAGGCGTCCCCGGGTCCGGCTTGTCCGCCAGGATTCTCTCGGCAGTGAAGTCGTCGTCCTCACCCTCGTCGTCTGAGTCCACATCACCGGCCGTGAACTCGAAGGTGACGGGACGTCCGCTGGGGTCTGGTGCTCGAGGACGAAGCTGGGTATGGTCGCGGTCCAGGATCTTGTTTTCCCCCACACGAACCGCATACACATCCTGTCCGACCTTCCGCACGATTACCCCCGGCACATACCAAGATGCCTGCCGATGCCTGGACAGGACATCCTTGTGGTGCCGGTCCACCCATACGGTGTCTTGGAGAGCATACTTCTGGACCTTTCCCTGCTTGAAGTACTTGGCCCTCTTGTCATGCTCGTCCTGAAGTGCCTTGCACACCTTGGCCGCCGTGTCGTCCGCCTCAGCCATCATGGCGTTCGCATCCCGGGCCACTTTGCCATGGTTCAACCACGGGAGAGTGCGTGACACTCGATCCCGTAGGAACAGGATGCGATGGGGCGACAGTCCAGTGGGCCCCGGAAGGTCGTGATACGCTTGGAGTACCCTCCACAGCGAATTGTACCAATTCCGGCCCGGTTCGTCGATATGCAGCTGGCGGAACTTCTCGAACATCTGCCGCCTGGCCACCTCAGCCCGACCATTCGACCGGCTGTGATATGCCACGGTCTTGGCATGCCGAATCCCCATGTGCTTGCACATCGTCTTGAACCACGTCCCCACGAACTGACTGCCCCGATCGCTGCAGATGACAGCTGGGACATCGAAAATCGTCAGCCAATGCCTGATCATGGCATTAGCGACAGTCTTGGCCTGCAGCCCCACTCCATGCTTGTCCTTCTTGTCCTTCTTCTTGGACTTCTTGCCAGGGACCGCCACGATATACTCACTGTGCCTATTCACCGCCAGGATGACACAGTCGTAGGTCTCTCCTTCCACGGTGACCTCAGGCATGGCGAATACATCCATGGCCACGGACCGCATAGGGGCCTCCGGTATAGCCGTATACACCGGGTTGCCCGCTGTGGAGTGGTTGGGGCTCTTCGTGGCCCGACACACGGCACAGTCGCTGCAGTACCTATCCAGGATGGCGTAGTACCCTGGAGGGAACTTGAAACGCCACTCCAGGTCCTGCTGCATCTTGTCTCGGCCAGGGTGCATGAGCTGGGCGTTGTGCCAATGGTCAATGAGCTCCTCCACTCGGTTCTCGGGCACCAGCAGCTTGTCCTTGAGGAACAACTTGTCGCCATCCTCGGTCAAGCCCTCGGGCCATTCGTCGTCCGACGGGGCGCTCACGGCATTCCAATACTTGCTCCAGTGCTCGGATGCCGCATAGTCATCCGACCAGTCCTCTGTGAGCACCGACCTGACTAGCTCTACAGGGGCCACCATCCATTGCTCGAGGGTTTCCTCTCGGATAGCTTGGACGCGGGCACCCCGGAACTTGGCCAGGTCCGTACGGTTTGCCATCACCACAAAGCACTTGACCCCCTCTTGCTCCATGACCTTCTCCATCTCGATGATGCGCTTGGCCTCCTCGGTGTCCTCGGCGTCGCCATGGCTGGATATGTCCATCCACGCCTTGCCCCCGGAGTAGGCCCAGCGACTGAGGCAATCTGCCACAGTGTTGTCCTTCCCCGGGACGTACACGACGCTGAGGTCGAACTTGGCGAGCGTCTCGTGCCATCGGGCCCTTCTAGCCGCTGGTCCTGAGGGGGTGTCGACATGCTCCTTGTGCCAGCTCTGTAGGGATTGGTGGTCCGTGCAAACCACCACCGGCTGCAGTCCGATGTGGCCAGACCACTTCCTGAGCGCACATACAATGGCGTATGTCTCCTTCTCCCTCGCGGTCCATGTTCGGCGTTGGCCCTCGGCCAGGATCCTGCTCCAAAACGCCACGGGAATGTGAGTCCCGTCGTCCCGGACTTGCTCGAGGACTGCCCCCACGGCATAGTCCGAGGCGTCTGTCCGTAGCACGAATCCCTTGTCCGGGTCCACCAGGAACAGCCCCAACTGCCCCAGGAGTCGCTCCTTCAGGCTGTGGAACGCATCTTCAGCCTCAGGGGTCCAGGCAAGCTTCTTCTTGCTCCCCTTCCGGCCATGGAACTTCCCCACCTGCAACATCTTGTGCAGCGGCCCCGAGAGTTCTGCAAACATCCGGACCTAGCCCGAATAGTAATTGCAGGACCCCATGAAGGACCGGAGTTCGCTGATGGTCTGGGGCTTCTCCCAGTGGTGCAGGGATGCCAGCTTCCCAGGCATGGGACGGCGTTGCCCGTGACCAACCACGTGACCCGCGAACTCCACTTCCTTCACGAAGAGTGAGGCTTTGGTGGGCTTGCACACGATGTTGTGCTTGTCCAACTCGCTGAGCACTCGACGCAGATCCTTCTCATGCGCGTCGATGAGCTCGTCCTCAGTCATGTTCTCCGTGCCGGACCCGATGATGATGTCATCCACGAAGGGATCGGCACAGTCCCGGACAGGACCGAGTAGGTCCTCCATCATGCGCTGGAAAGCGGCGTTGCCATTCTTGGCACCCATAGGCACCACTTTCCACTGCATGGGCCCCAGCGGCGTCGACATCGCTGTGCAGGGCCTGGAGTCCGGGTGTAGCGGCATCTGGTGGTAACCGTGTTTCAGGTCCAACACCGTGAAAATCCGCTTTTTCTGTTGCTTTTGGAGGATGGAGTCGATCAGAGGAAGCGAGTACGAGTCGTTTTCGGTCTGCTCGTTCAAACCTCTGTAATCAACCACCAACCTCCACTCGCCCTTCTCCTTCTTGGGCACGATGAAGGCTGGGCTGGCCCACTCACTGTCGGAGGGTTCGATCCATCCCCGCTCAATGAACTCGGCCAACAGCTTCTTCATGCCCTCTGCCCGATCGCCCTGAAGTTGGTACTCCCGATGACGATAGATCTTGGGGTTCGGCTTCAGCTTGATCCTCGCTGTGCCAAACCTCCCACGATCTGGAGGATTCTTGTTGGCGACGCCACTGAATAGCCGCGGATAGGCATTGATCAGCCTCTCGTTCAGCTCGGCGACCTTCGGGTTCTCCTGGGCCTCTTCAGCCGCTTGCTTCGGTATCGATACAACCGAACGCACTGCGGTATAGGCCTCTTCCGGGTTCGAATCCGACTTCTCCTCGTCCGATATGCCGTCTTCATCGTCGTGGGGTGCACTTCGCACTGATAATCTTCGAAAATTTGCGGCCTCGGGCTGGTGACTGTCGCTATCGACACCCATTCTGGGAAAATCCCATGTTGGTGGGTCCGACCCAACCGGACCATCGTATTGGTCCGCGATGTGATCCATGACCCTCGCCATGAACTCATCCTTCTCGTACTTGCCGGTGACCAACATCTTGTCATCCCACCAATGCGGAGATGTGACCATGGCCCGCCTCTTCTTGGCTGCCACACGGTCGTGCATCCCCATTCGCATGTAGTTGACGACGTCGTCGATCTCGGAGTGGGACAGGATGTCAATGCCATCCACTGGCTGATCCGTCCCATCCTTGGGCTCAAACATGACCTTCATGGGCACCGCCTCCACCCTACGGATGAGTGCTTCATCACCCGTGGGCTGGGCTTGCGCCCCATCCACCAGGAAAGCCTTGGTACCCCACGCTTCACCCGGGGAGGGCATAGATACACCCTTGGCGTCGATGAACAGCTCCTCCTCTGGCCCGAATGACATCTCGTTCAGGGTGATGGAGTCCAGCGTCGACTTGAGACCCTCGAGCGGACATGGGGTGGATCCTATGCCGGTTATGACCAGGATCCCCTTCGCCCTATCCGCGATGATCTTCTCCACCGTACGTCTGGTATTGGGCAGGGAGCCATGCCAATACATGGGTCCCCACTCCTTCAAACCCCAATGCCTGTGCCAGGCTGAGTTTCCTCGATGCCAATGCCTCCTACACTTCCGCAGAAGTGGGGCATCCCGGGAAGCGAAGACGTCGATCTCGGCCGCTTCGGCTCCCAGCGTCTGGATCATCCTGGCATACACCTGTGGCGCCATTCCATACTCCGTGAGCTGAACTCCACGGTCTCCTCTGGACTTGGCACCCACAGCTTGCACCGCTTGGACGATCCGATCCTCTTCCTCAGCATTCCATTGGGATGATCCGCATGCATAGTCCGTGGACAGTCATGTGAGGCATTCATCATCCTCACGGACCAGCGTTGCACGATGGGGAAGGGCTCCAATGGCGTTTGCCACCATGAAGTCATACCCCATGATCATATCCCAATCTGTAATGTCGGCCACGTAGAAGTTCCCGGATAGAGTGCTTCTCTTCGCCTGATCAGGGCGGTTCAAGCGCTCATGCTCCCAGAATTCCATACTGATAGTGGCCTCATGGGTGCCACCACCCATAATCTCTCCGTTGGCGACCTTCAGGCGGACCGGTCTCCGGCTGGGCTGCAGGAATTCCTCCGTGAACAACCCTCTCCGGACCAGGCTCACCTGGGCACCCGTATCCACCAAAACATCCACCACCAACTCCTCTCGTCCGCACCGTACTCGCACTTTCAAGTGCAACTGCCGCTCGTCGCCATGAGGTGTATGGACGACTCTCACGGCATGCAACTCTAGCACGTCCGGGTGCATCAGGACTTCAAGGGTATGGTCACGGATGGTGTAGATCTTGGGTTGGTCCTGCCCGTCCACGGGGCTCTCTGTGGTCGCTCCTTCCTTCTTGCCAAGTCCCGTGCCCACATGTACTTCCCTTGGCAGGGCGCTCCAGGGGTTGGGAGTGGCGAAGCTCAGTGGTTTTGGCTCTTCCTGAGCCTTCTTCGGCACCCGATGTGGCCTTCGCTTTCTCTGAGATTCCACTGATTTTCGGAGGAGAGACCTCCGAGGTCCCACTCTAGTGGGGGCTCCTCTAGACTTGGCTTCCCGCAGCCCCTTCCGGCTGCGATCCGCCATGACTTTGTCCACCACATTGCTGGGCTTTGAGTTCCTCCAACGTCCTCAACATGTCCTCAGCAACCTCCTCGATCGACCTCACTCGTCGGTCTTGGCCAGGTCCACCACCATAGCCTCTTCCTCCGCCTTTTCCTTGGCCCTTGCCTTGGCCTTTTCCCCCGTCCTCGCCCTTTGCCTTCCAATCGAAAATCCGCTGCTCCTTGGGCTTCTTCTCGGGGTGGGCGGCGAAGTAGGCCTTCTTGTCCGCCTCATACACCTTGCACTGACGGTGGTCGTGTGCATGGTTGTTTCCCTTGCCATAACAGACCCAGCACCCGTCGTGCTGAGATCTGTACTCTCGGAACGAGAGCGGTGGGTTCCCGATCCTCATTGGCGCTCTGCTCTTATTGGGTCCCACCTGGCTCCATCTGGACCGATCCTGTCCATGGTTCCTCACGTTGTGCGCCACAAACGCGAAGAAGTGGGCCTCCTCATGATCCTCCCGCGACCCGGTCCAGTGGTCTTGGCCACTTCCACTACCATCCTCCGCGGAGTTGGCTGTGTCCTCCTGGATCTCCTGATGGTGGCGGTCTTCTCGGTGGCCTCGTTGTCGATGACCATGTCGATCCTGCACGTGGGCCTCGTTCTTCGCATTGAGCTTCAACTCCACCGTGATGTACTTCACGATCTCGTCAAGGCTCATGCGGGCGAAGATGACTTGCATCCTCAGCGGCTCCCCGCGCCTCCACTCCACGTTGTTGAGGCGCAGCAACCTTTGCCCCATGGAGTCTCCGAACACCTCCACGTACACGGCGTTCTTCAGTCCCAACATCCAGTTGGGTTCGCCCAGGTTCCTCCTGAAGAACTCCATGATACCCGCATGGGTATCTTCCGCCGCCATGATCCTCACTGCCACCCGCTTCTTGGCGCGCTTCTTCTCCTCGTCCTCCACTCGCCTCTTCCAGTTGCCGGGGAGGACGTCCTTCAGCAAGTGGCGGATCTCACTGGCCTCGTTCCAGTCCTCCACCAGCTTGAGGCATCTGCGGTACTTCCGCAGATACCGGTTCCACTCCCGGACCCGCAACTCACCGCGGTCCAGCGGCAGTGGAATGGACCACAGGTCCTCCAGCTTCTGGTTCGGAGCGTCCACTTGCTCCTCGTCCTCCAACAACTGGAGGCAGGCCTGCTCCGTACGGATCAATCCTTCCCGGATCTGATCCCGCAGCTCCTCCTTGAGGTCCTGCGCCAGCCGGTGTGGGAATGTCCGGCATACCCCCTTGTCCCGCGGCGCTCCCCGCATCTCGCCGACGACCTCCTCGGCGAAGTCCTCCCAGTCCAGGATGAAGTCATCCAGGTTGGACGGGTTCCCGTCGTAATAGGGGATTTTGATTCCCCTGAGGTCGTCGATCCTGATGGCGTCTTCGACGTCCCCAGCCACCACTCCACCGAGACGGATACCACCTGTGGCCGGAGGGTGTGAGTACACTCCCCGTACATCCCTCTCCTCCATGGAGTGCGGTCCAGTTGGGCCTGAACCCATGGGATTGGGAATACGGGAAGGACTTGCGCCATCGGCCGTCCATATCCCCGTATTGGGGTCCTTCGCCCACAGGTTTCCGCTTGGATGGCCTCGACCATGTCCGTCGGCGCTTCCGATGGTTCGCCCCTGCATGGTCTGGTTCTGGATCTCGATCTTCTCCTCCGCATAAACTACCATATTCGTCGTGATCGGTACATCCTGGGCGGCATGGGACATCTGTACAGTCAGGCTCCTCGGGTCCGTGGTTACGTGCCCTTCCCGCATGGACCCAGCCGGTGCCGTGTGTTCCCCGAGCATTGTGGATTCGCTGAACATGGGAACAAACGGCAGTGCACCCAGGTCAACACGCGGAGGCGCGTAGGGTGCCTCTGCAGGGCCGCCCATGGGTTTCTCCATGGCGCTCCTGAGGGTCTTAACCCGCTCCACCAGCTCTACCGCGGCCGGCTTTGCCGGGAGCTCCGGACCCGAGGCGAGGGGCTGTAGCTCCTCTAGCCTTTTCAGGCGTCCCGACATGTCCTCCACCAGGTGATGGAGGCTGTCCACCACTCGCTGCTGCTTCTCCAGGGCCAGCTCCAGATTATCCCAGTACCGGTCTCGTTCCGCTCGCAGCTCCTCCATGTCTTTCTCCGCGGCCGACTGGTCGTCCAGGATCCCAGCGACGTCCTCCTCTAGACCATCCTTGGCGTTGTCCAGGCGGTCAAGACGATGCACGATGGCGTCCATCCCCATCTTCGGGTACTTGCCCATGAGGAAGGACACGTGCTCGCAGTGGCACGCAGCGTGCTTTCCGCCGGATTCAGTACATCCCGCGGTTCCCGACACCTCAGACTCATCGCCCATGGGCGTATCGCCTATGGCGCCCGTCTCCGGTCCCCTGTGCCGGGGCACAGGTGCCGTCCGGGCCCTAGCCGGCCTCTCCAAGCCCTCGGCGTCGTGCTTCAGGGCGGGCTCGGGGGCCGTATACGCCCTGGTGATCAGCGCGGACATCTCCGACTCCGAAGGTGGCTCGTAGGCTGTCCGATAGCCCTCGGAGTGCCCCTCGGATTCCCACAGCCTGACCGGGCTGGGGTCCGTGTCCATAGCCCCGGCGTCCCTTGCCGCGGACTTGGGTGACCCGCGCTTCCGGTAGCGCCGGGCCCGTCCTCCACTGCTGCCTGAATGGCAAGCCTCATCAGAGTCCTCCGCGGCGGAGCGGAGGTTGCATGCCTTTCGGCAGCGACGCTCACACATGGAGACCAGGTCCTCCATGTCACGTCCTCGTCTTCCGGAATGTCGTACTTCTCTTCGGGCTTCAACTTCCGGAGTTCGCCATGCTCTTGAACGTCTCGGTTCTTCTATGGCTCCAATCTCCGGCGTGGTCTCCACCGAGTCCACAATACGCACCCGGGGCGTACTTGGGCAGGGCTCATAAGGGCCCAAGTCCCCGGGTCGGCGGTTGGTAGGGGCAGCAGGTAAGCCTCTGCTACCATAAAGAAGGTCCCTACCAGGACCGGCCCCCGCTGTGCCCCTTCCGCCTGTAACCCCTGCCGATTTGCTCCTGATCAACGATTGCATTGCTCAAAATCCAAGGTTCCAAATCCAAAAATATAGAAAATAAAATCCCCCTTCAACCCTGAATGGCAACCAGATCCCACAAATACAGCAATAACCCAATTCACAATCCAAATCAGGCTGCGGGCTTTCGTTCAGCACACCGGTAGTCCCACGGTGGCGGGCATGTACAAGAATTGCACCAAAGAGGAAAGCCCTGAAATTGGCATATGAACACAAATAAGGCAAGGTTGGGGAAAGATGGAAACATACACATTCACAGCCATAAACCCCTCATTCCCTGGACTCAAGACCTTCCATTGACTCACCAACATATTGCCCTGAACCAGGTCAAATGAGATGGCTGAATGCCATATGTCACAAGTCACTACACAAACCCCAGAAATGTGTTCACTCCCAAACCTATATATCCTAGCCCAATAGGGGAGGTGGCGTGTCATGGCCTAGGGTGGCACTCAGGACCGTGCCCTGCCCTGACATAACCTTGGTTGGACTTGGAGTCGAATGGGCTTGGAGATATGCCCCATGAGTTTGAACTCATAACATGCCAAAAAACTGCCAATTCACACCATATTGGCCATATATCGAAGATATGCTCAAAATTGAAGTTACCACTTATCCAAAGGCTCAAAGCATGCATGGAATCGAAGTCTAGTATTCATGGAGGATAGAGACCAAAGGCCAATGCCCATGTACATCCCCACTTTACCTTCCAAACCCCTTCGGATATGGGCGCCACGCACTGCCCAAGTCAGCCCATGATCTTGAGACCAATTCTTGTGATCCTTCGTGCGCCAAGCCAAATGGAGTACGCGATCCGGCATATGGTGGTGTTCAACTCCAAAGCATATGCCAACATATGAACAACATACCATGGTTCGACTCACCATAGGCTTCTTGCTGTTTGCCGACCAGGTAAATACACAAAACGCAAAATGAGCAAAAATTGAGGTCAAAAACATGAAAATATGACCAAATACAAAGTAGTCATGATAGTATATCTCTATGCTCACCCATGATATCCGCTCATGGTTCAATACACAAATGATTGGAACCATTTGCAAACAATTCTGCCACTTGGATCCCCAATCGGGCGCATGGAGATACCTTCGCCACTCATATCTACATGCCCCATGAAAATGGGAGTGCACTCATGGATCTCTTTGCCAAACATACCATGAGCAATACATATGCGGTAGACTTAGTCTAGCGCTTTGAATTCCACAATTGGGACATGGGCAAAACCCTTGTCACGTATGGCTCCCCATCTCTTCGGCCACACGAAGATATATAACATGGGCGTGAGCATATCAAGACATATACCATGCATATAACAAATACCCTCAAAATGTGGCTCCCACCATGATATGCCATGTCCCTCCATGGACATAACTCCACGTTAAAAATACGTAGGAACCCAAGGAAAGTTGCTATGCAACCCCAACACTCATGCAGCACACTCGAAAGTCGCATTAAAATATTCGGTTGCACGGTCCAAGAGTTATATATCACTTTATACCCTCTTGACCCTTTTCCCTTGCTACACCAGGCATGTGTGCGCACCGAAGGCGTTTGATGCTTCCTAAATTAACTTGAGACTAAGGCGCTTGCAACCCAACCTTCCTTATTCTCCTTCCTCACACTCGCGCGTAGATATGGTCCTTCAAAGTGGTCCAACGATTCACTTTTGTTTCCCTTATATCTCCAAGTCAAATGGGTGGCAAGTATAAGGGAAACCTGATTCGGGCATAGGGAAAAGAGTATGACCACTCGAAGACGTCCAAATCAAGTGCGGCGATGTCGAAGTCGAAAATCCGATTTCGACGTCGCGAAAAATTCAGATTAAAATTTCGAGTGCGTATTTAGAAAGTTGCGGAAGCAACGAACCCTTTGCTGATGAAATCTGACCCTTCAACGGAGTATCCGCCAAAATATCTGGAAATAACAGTTAACCAATCGGTTAACGCAAAATCGCGAGCCAACTGACAGTCGCCGATACATTGACCATCAGAACGAAAGGCTGAAAAATTACGGAAACATCATGATAATAAAACCCTGTTGATTCCTGATATTCTGATATATAAATCTGAGCTGGCGGCCCCTCGGTACTGAATATGGCCGCTCATAGCCGGAATGGCCAAACCTATCACACTATCACATCGGGTTAGATCAGAGGGATGGGAGAGTATGATATCAGCCAATGGCGGCTTGCCGGCACATAGATACACACCCCAAGTGATCCCAAGATGGCCACGGGGGTCCGAACCGGCTTCAACGAGAGCGGTGGGTTCCCGATCCTCCTTGGATCTTTGCCCTTCTTGGGCCCCACCCGGCTCCATCTGGACCAATCCTGCCCATTGTCCCTCAGGTTGTGCGCCACAAACGCGAAGAAATGGGCCTCCTCGTGATCCTCCCGGGACCAGTGGTCTTGGCCACTTCCACTGCCCTCCTCCGCGGAGTTGGCCGTGTCCTCCTGGATCTCCTGATGATGGCGGTCTTCTCGGTGGCCTCATTGTCCATGACGCTGTCGATCCTGCACGTGGGCCTCGTTCTTCGCATTGAGCTTCAACTCCACCGGGATGTACTTCACGATCTCGTCCAGGCTCATGCGGGCGAGGATGACCTGCAACCTCAGCGGCTCCCCGCGCCTCCACTCCACGTTGTTGAGGCGCAGCAACCTTTGCCCCATGGAGTCTCCAAATACCTCCACGTACACGGCGTTCTTCAGTCCCAACATCCGGTTGGGCTCGCCCAGGTTCCTCCTGAAGCACTCCATGATACCCGCATGGGTATCCTCCGCCGCCATGATCCTCACCGCCACCCGCTTCTTGGCTCGCTTCTTCTCCTCGTCCTCCACTCTCCTCTTCCAGTTGCCGAGGAGGACGTCCTTCAGCAGGTGGCGGATCTCGCTGGCCTCGTTCCAGTCTTCCACCAGCTTGAGGCATCTGCGGTACTTCCGCAGATACCGGTTCCACTCCCGGACCCGCAACTCACCGCGGTCCAGCGGCAGCGGGATGGACCACAAGTCCTCCAGCTTCTGGTTCGGAGCGTCCACCCGCTCCTTATCCTCCAACCACTGGAGGCAGGCCTGCTCCGTACAGTTCAGTCCTTCCCGGATCTGATCCCGCAGCTCCTCCTTCAGGTCCTGCGCCAGCCGGTGTGGGAATGTCCGGCATACCCACTTGTCCCGCGGCGCTCCCCGCATCTCGCCGACGACCTCCTCGGCGAAGTCCTCCCAATCCAGGATGAAGTCGTCCAGGTTGGAGGGGTTGCCATCATAGCAGGGGATTTTGATTCCCCTGAGGTCGTCAATCCTGATGGCGTCTCCGACGTCTCAAGCCACCACTCCACCGAGACGGATACCACCTGTGGCCAGGGGGTGTGAGTACACTCCCCGTACATCCCTCTCCTCCATGGAGTGCGGTCCAGTTGGGCCTGAACCCATGGGGTTTGGAATGCGGGAAGGACTTGCTCCATCGGCCGTCCATATCCCCGTATTAGGGTCCTTGGCCCACAGATTTCCGCCAGGGTGGCCTCGACCATGTCCGTCGGCGCTTCCCATGGTTCGCCCCTGCATGGTCTGGCTCTGGATCTCCTCTTCCGCATAAACTGCATGGGTAGTCGTAGTTGGCTGTAGATCCTGGGCGGCGTGGGACATCTGTACCGTCAGGCTCCTCGGGTCCGTGGTCACGTGCCCTTCCCGCATGGACCCAGCCGGTGCCGTTTGTTCCCCGAGCATTGTGGATTCGCTGAACATGGGAACAAAAGGCAGAGCACCCGGGTCAACACGCGGAGGCGCGTAGGGTGCCTCAGCAGGGCCGCCCATGGGTTTCTCCATGGCGCTCCTGAAGGTCCTAACCCGCTCCACCAGCTCTACCGCGGCCGGCTTTGCCGGGAGCTCCGGACCCGAGGCGAGGGGCTGTAGCTCCTCTAGCCTTTTCAGGCGTCCCGACATGTCCTCCACCAGGTGGAGGAGGCGGTCCACCACTCGCTGCTGCTTCTCCAGGGCCAGCTCCAGATTCTCCCGGTACCGGTCTCGTTCCGCTCGCAGCTCCTCCATGTCTGTCTCTGCGGCCGACTGGTCATCCAGGATCCCGGCGACGTCCTCCTCTAGACCGTCCTTCGCGTTGTCCAGGTGGTCGAGACGATACACGATGGCGTCCATCCCCATCTTTGGGTACTTGCCCATGAGAAAGGACACGTGTTCGCAGTGGCACTCAGCGTGCCTTCCACCTGGTCCAGCGCGTTCCGCGGTTCCCGGTGCCTCAGACTCCTCCGCCATGGGTGTGTCGCCCATGCTATCCCGCGGTGGCTCCGTGTGCCGGGCCACAGGCGCCGTCCTGGCTGTGGCGGGCCTCTCCAACGCCTCGGCGTCATGCTCCAGGCTGGGTTCTGGGGCCGTGTTCGCCCTTGTGGGCGGTCTGGCCGTCTCCTCCAACTCCGAAGGTTGCTCATAGGCTGTCTGATAGCCCTCGGAGTGCCCCTCGGATTCCCACAGCCTGACCGGGCTAGGGTCCGTATCCATAGCCCCGGCGTCCCTGGCCGCGGACTTGGGTGACCCGCGCTTCCGGTAGCGCCGGGCCCGTCCTACACTGCTGCCTGAATGGCAGGCCTCCTCAGAGTCCTCCGCGGCGGAGCGGAGGTTGCATGCCTTTCGGCAGCGACGCTCACACATGGAGACCAGATCCTCCATGTCAAGTCCTCCTCTTCCCGAATGTCGTACTTCTCTTCGGGCTTCAACTTCCGGAGTTCGCCATGCTCTTGAACGTCTCGGCTCTTCTATGGCTCCAATCTCCGGCGTGGTCTCCACCGAGTCCACAATACGCTCCCGGGGCGTACTTGGGCAGGGCTCATAGGGGCCCAAGTCCCCGGGTCGGCGGTAGGTAGGGGCAGCAGGTACGCCTCTGCTACCATAAAGAAGGTCCCTACCAGGACCGGCCCCCGCTGTGCCCCTTCCGCCTGTTACCCCTGCTGATTTACTCCGGATCAACGATTGCATTTCTCAAACACCAGGGTCCAAAATCCAAAAATATAGAAAGTAAAATCCTCCTTCAACCCTGAACAGCAACCAGATCCCCCAAATACAGCAATAACCCAATAGACAATCCAATCCACGCTGCGGGCTTCCGTTCAGCACACCGGTCGTCCCACGGTGGCGGGCATGTACAAGAATTGCACCAAAGAGGAAAGCCCTGAAATTGGCATATGAACACAAATAAAGCAAAGTTGCGGAAAGAGGTAAACATACACATTTACAGCCATAAACCCCTCATTCCCTGGACTCAGGACCTTCCCTTGACTCACTAACATATTTCCCTGAACCAGGTCAATTGAGATGGCTGAATGCCATGTGTCAAAAGTCACATCACAAACCCCAAAAATGTGTTCACTCGCAAGCCTATAAATCCTAGCCCAATGCGGGAGGTGGCGTGTCATGGCCTAGAGTGGCACTCAGGACCATGCCCTACCCTGACATATACTTGGTTTGACTTGGAGTGGATTGGGCTTAGAGAACTGCCCCATGAAGATGACCTCACAACATGGCAAAATCAGGCAAATCACACCATTATGCCCAAAAGTCAATTATATACTCAAAAATGCATACGGCAAATATCCAAATGCTCCATGCATGTGTCAAACCGGAGAGTAGTCTACAAGGGTGATATAGACCAAAGGTCCATGCCCAAGAATATCCCATCATTGGCTTCGAAACCCCTCCGGTTATCTACATGACATGCTTCACAAGTCAACTCACGAATTTGGAACCTAATTTTGTGAGGCCTCGTGTGCCACGCCAAGGTGACCATGTGATCCGGCATATGGTGAGGTACAACACCGAAGCATATGCCAACATATAAGCAACATACCATAGTTCACAGATATCTAGGCACTTTACTGTTAGCCGACCAGTTGAGCACATAAAACACAAAAATGAGCTTAAAATGAGGTCAAAAACATGAAAATATGTCCAAATACAAAGTTGTCATGATAGTATATCTCTATGCTCACCCATGATATCCGCGCATGGTTCAATATACGAACGATTGGAACCATTTGCGAACAATTCCCTTACTTGGATCCCTAATCGAGCGCATGGAGATACCTTCGCCACTCATATCTACATGCCCCATGAAAATGGGGGTGCACTAATGGATCTCTTTGCCAAACATACCATGAGCAATACATACGCGGTAGACTTAGTCTAGCGCTTTGAATCCCACAATTGGGACATGGGCAAAGCCCTTGTCACGTGTGGTTCCCCATCTCTTCGGCCACACGAAGATATATAACATGGGCGTGAGCATATCAAGACATAAACCATGCATATAACATATACCCTCAAAAGTGGCTCCCACCATGATATGCCATGCCCCTCCATGGACATAACTTCACGTTAAAAATACGTAGGAACCCAAGGAAAGTATCTATGCAACCCCCACACTCATGCGGTACACTCGAAAGTCGCAATAAAATATTCGGTTGCACGGTCCAAGAGTTATATATCACTTTCTACCCTCTTGACCATTATCCCTTGCTACACCGGGCATGTGTACACACCAAAGGCGTTTGATGCTCCCTAAATTAAGTTGAGACCAAGGCGGTTCCAACCCAATTCTCGATATTGATATTCCTCACCGTGAACCGGAGATATGATTCTTCAAAGTGCTCTCACGAATCAACCTTGTTTCGCCTATATCTCCAAGACAAATGAAGGGCACAACAAAAGGAAGGTTGATTCGTGATCGGGGAAAAATGTACGCCCGGTCGAGATTCATCGTATCGCGTGCGGCGATGTCGAAGTCGAAAATCCGATTCTGAAAGTCTGAAAAAATCTGATTAACTTTGCGAGTGTATAATATGAAAATTGCGGAAGCAACGAACCCTTTACTGATGAGATCTGACCCTTCATCCGGGTTTCCGCCAAAATATCTGTAAATAACAGTTAACCATTCGGTTACCGCAAAATCGCGAGCCAACTGACAGTCGCCGATACATTGACAATCAGAACGAAAGGCTCAAAAATTACGGAAACATTATGATAAAAAAACCCTGTTGATTCCTGATATTCCGATATATAAATATCCGCTGGCGGCGCCTCGGTACTGAATATGGCCGCTCATACCCGGAATAGCCAAACCTATCACACTATCACATCGGGTTAGATCAGGTGGATGGGAGAGTATGATATCAGCCAATGGCGGGTTGCCGGCACATAGATACACACCCCAAGTGACCCCAAGATGGCCACGGGGGTCCGAGCCCGCTTCAGTTCGATGGCCGGAAGGGGAGCAAGAAGAAGCTTGCCTGGATACCTGAGGCCGAAGATGCGTTCGGCCGCCTGAAGGAGCGACTCCTGGGGCAGCTGGGGCTATTCCTGGTGGACCCAGACAAGGGATTCGTGCTGCGGACGGACGCCTCGGACTATGCTGTAGGGGCAGTCCTCGAGCAGGTTCGGGACGACGGGTCGCACGTACCCGTGGCGTTTTGGAGCCGGATCCTGGCCAAGGGCCAACGTCGGACCTGTACCCTGAGTGAGAAGGAGACGTACGCCATTGTTTGTGCGCTCAGGAAGTGGTCGGGCCACATCGATTACAACCGGTGGTGGTTTGTACGGACCATCAGTCCTTACAGAGCTGGCACAAGGAGCATGTCGACACCCACTCGGGACCGGCGGCAAGAAGGGCCTGATGGCATGAAGCGTTCGCCAAGTTCGACCTCAGCGTCGTGTATGTCCCGGGGAAGGACAACACTGTGGCAGATTGCCTCAGTCGATGGGCCTACCCCGCGGGCAAGGCTTGGATGGACATATCCAGCCATGCGGACACCAAGGAGACCGAGGAGGCCAAGCACATCATTGAGATGGAGAAGGCCATGGAGCAAGAGGGGGTCAAGTGCTTTGTGGTGATGGCAAACCGTACAGACCCGGCCAAGTTCCGGAGCGCCCGAGTCCAAGCTATTCGAGAGGAAACCCTCGAGCATTGGATGGTGGCCCCCGTAGAGCTAGTCAGGTCGGTGCTCAGAGAGGATTGGTCGGATGACTATGCGGCATCCGAGCACTGGAGCAGGTACTGGAATGCCGTGAGCGCCCCGTCGGACGACGAATGGCCTGAGGGCTTGACCGACGATGGGGATAAATTATTCCTCAAGGACAAGCTATTGGTCCCTGAGAACCGAATGGAGGAGCTCATTGACCATTGGCACAACGCCCAGCTCATGCATCCCGGTCAGGACAAGGTGCAGCAGAACCTGGAGTGGCGCTTCAAGTTCCCACCGGGGTACTACGCCCTCCTGGACAAGTACTGCACCAACTGCGCCATGTGTCGGGCCACGAAGAGCCCCAACCACTCCACCGCTGGCAACCCGGTGTACACGTCTATACCGGAGGCCCCTATGCAGTCCGTGGCCATGGATGTATTCGCCATGCCTGAGGTCACCGTGGAAGGAGAGATCTACGACTGTGTCATCCTAGCGGTGGTCAGGCACAGCGGGTATATCGTAGCGGTCCCTGGCAAGAAGTGCAAGAAGAAGGACAAGAAGGACAAGCATGGAGTGGGTCTGCAGGCCAAGACCGTCGCTAATGCCATGATCAGGCATTGGCTGACGATTTTTGATGTCCCAGCTGTCATCTGCAGCAATCGGAGCAGTCAATTTGTCGGGACTTGGTTCAAGACGATGTGCGAGCACATGGGGATTCGGCACGCAAAGACCGTGGCGTACCACAGCTGGTCGAATGGCTGGGCTGAGGTGGCCGGGCGGTAGATGTTCGAAAGGTTCCGCCAGCTGCACATTGACGAACCGGGTCGGAATTGGTACAATTCGCTGTGGAGAGTACTCCAGGCGTACCACGACCTTCCGGGGCCCACTGGAATATCGCCCCATCGTATCCTGTTTCTACGGGATCGAGTGTCAGGCATTCTCCCCTGGTTGAACCATGGCAAAGTGGCCCGGGATGCGAGCGCTATGATGGCTGAGGCGGACGACACGGCGGCCAAGGTGTGCAAAGCACTTCAGGACGGGCATGAGAAGAGGGCCAAGTACTTCAAGCAGGGAAAAGTCCAGAAATATGCTCTCAGAGATACCGTGTGGGTGGAGCGGCACCACAAGGATGTCCTCTCCAGGCATCGGCAGGCTTCTTGGTGTGTGCCGGGGGTAATCGTTCGGAAGGTCGGACAGGATGTGTATGCGGTTCGTGTGGGGGATAACAAGATCCTGGACCGCGACCATTCCCAGCTTCGTCCGCGAGAACCGGACCCCAGCGGACGTCCCGTCACCTTCGAGTTCACAGCCGGAGATCTGGACTCTGATGACGAAGGGGAGGACACGGACTTCACCGCGGAGAGGATCCTGACGGACAAGCCAGACCCGGGGACGCCTGGGGGGAGGCTTTATAAAGTCAGTTGGAAGGGATTTGCTGCATCCAGGAATTCCTGGGAACCTCCGAGCAGTTTCGTGCCGAGGTATACCACGGTCTGGATGGACTATCTAAGGAGGAAGAACATCTCTTTGGATGTCAACGACGTGTTGGTCCATTTGGTGGCTGCAGCAGCACCGTAATGGATCCCCCTTGGCGTTTTTATTTGTTTTTGTGTTTGGGAGACGGGTGAGGGCGTTCATCCGGGGATTTTTGGGCCTTGATTGGCCATATACCCCCTTCACTCGATCTCCACATATATATTTCATTTTGGTATACGTATTTAGATCGATCGACGATGTTTCTCTATCTTTGATCCCCTTGGTCCATGTTGTAGATCAAGAGGAGACCGGATATGGCGGGGGGCACTGATTATGAGTGTCCTCACCCCTCCCTTGGGGCATGGGGGACGCCTACGCCGTATGTGGGGCCTCCATGTGTCCTTGGGACATGGGGGGGCGGGGTGGGAGCCCATTGCGGTCCTCCCGTCCTCTCTTCAATGACTTCCGAGCGGATACAACGCTCTGGAAAGGGGGGTGAAGCCGGTTCGGACCCCCGTGGCCATCTTTTGGTCACTTGGGGTGTGTATCTATGTGCCGGCCAGCCGCCATCGGCTGATATCATACTCTCCCATCCACCTGACCTAACCCGATGTGATAGTGTGATAGATTTGGCCATTCCGGCTATGAGCGGCCATATTCAGTACCGAGGCGCCGCCAGCTGAGATTTATATATCAGAATATCAGGAATCAACAGGGTTTTTTTATCACAATGTTTCCGTAATTTTTCAGCTATCCGTTCTGATTGTCAATGTATCGGCGACTGTCAGTTGGCTCGCGATTTTGCGGTAACCGATTGGTTAACTGTTATTTCCAGATATTTTGGCGGAAACCCCGATGAAGGGTCAGATTTCATCAGTAAAGGGTTCGTTGCTTCCGCAATTTTCATGTTTTACACTCGCAAAATTCATCCGATTTTTTCAGACATTCAGAATCGGATTTTCGACTTCGAGGCCGCCGCACTTTATATGATGCATTTCGAGTGGTCCTACATTTTTCCCCGATCACGAATCAACCTTCCTTTTGTTGTCTCCTTCATTTTTCTTGGAGATATGGGCGAAACAAAATTGATTCGTGAGGCCACTTTGAAAGGTCATATCTCCGGCTCACGGCGAGGAGTTACAATTTTAAAATATGGGCTAGAATCGCCTTAGTCTCAGCTTTATTTAGAAAGCATCAAACGCCTTTGATGTGTACACAAGACCGGTGTGGCAAGGGATAATGGTCAAGAGGGGAGAAAGTGATATATAACTGTTGAACCATGCAACGGAATATTTTAATGCGACTTTCGAGTGTACCGCATGAGTGTTGGTGTTGCATAGAAACTTTCATTAGGTTCCTACGTATTTTTAACGTGAAGTTATGTCCATGGAGGGGCATGGCATACCATGGTGGGAGCCACTTTTAAGGGTATGTGTTGTATGGATGGTATGTGCTTCGCTATGCTCACGCCCATGTTATATATCTCCTGTTGTAGGAAGATATGTGGAGTCATACCCGGCAAGGGCTTTGCTCATTTCCCAATGGTGAGCTCCATAGCGCTAGACTAAGTCTACCGCTCATATGGTGCATGTGGGAAGGCTTACGAAGCGACCCACAAGCGCCACTACCAATTTTCCCATTTTCATGGTGCGTATCGTGAGGAGGTTAGAAGGTGTGCCTATGCGTCAATGTGGAGATCCAGGTGGGGGGACCGTTTGCAAATGGTCCCGAGCAATTGTGTTATGAACCATATGTTGATACCATGGGTGAGCGAAGTTATATACTATTGTGATTATCTTTAAATTGGCAACATTTGCATGTTCCTGACCTCATTTTATGCTCATTTTTGTATTTTATGTGCTCAACTGGTCGGCTAACAGTAAAGTGCCTAGAGATCCGTGAACTATGGTATGTTGCTCATATGTTGGCATATGCTTGGCTGTTGCACCTCACCATATGCCGGATCACGTTGTCACGTTGGCGGGGCACACGAGGCCTCACAAAATTAGGTTCCAAATTCGTGAGGTGACTTGTGAAGCATGGCATGTGTATATCCGGAGGTTTTGGGAGCCAATGATGGAATATTCTTGGGCATGGATCTTTCACCTACATCACCCTGGTATATTACTTTCCGGTTTGACAAATGCATGGAGCATTTGAATATTTGCCGTATGCATTTTTGAGTATATAATCAAATTTTGGGCATTATGGTGTGAATTGCCTAATTTTTCTATTTTGTGAGGTCATCTGCATGGGGCAATTCTCCAAGCCGAATCAACTCCAAGTCCAACCAAAGTTATGTCAGGGTAGGGCATAGTCCTGAGTGCCACTCTAGGCCATGACACGCCACCTCCCCTATTGGGCTAGGATTTATTGGCTTGGGAGTGAACACATTTTTTGGGTTTGTGTAGGGACTTTTGGCACATGGCATTTAGCCATCTTAATTGACTTGGTTCAGGGCATCATGTTGGTGAGTCAAGGGAAGGTCCTGAGTCCAGGGAATGAGGGGTCTCTGGCTGTGAATGTGTATGTTTCCATCTTTCCCCAATTGTGCTTTATTTGTGTTCATATGCCAATTTCAGGGCCTCTTTATCAATTTTGGTGCAATTCTATGTACATGCCCAACGCCCGTGTCTCCGTGTGCACCGTGAGACGACCGGCATGTTCAAAGGAGTTTCTGAGTCTCAACGCGGGACCTCAAACACCCTTGGAAGCCCTCAGTGTGGATTATTTGGATTGGAGCTATTGTACTTGGGATTGGGTTATTGCAAGGGATCAGGACTTTTGTGAAGGAGCCATATTTCACTATTTTTTTGTGGGAAACTGTGCAGGATAAGGCAAGATCATGCAGAACCTGGTGAGAAGCAAGACCATAGGAGTGACAGGAAATGGTGGAAGGGGTACAGCAGGGGCCGGTTCTGGTAGGGACCTTCATTAGAATTATCTCAATCTTGGCTTCCCCATTTTCACATCGAATTGGGGGGTGTTTCCACAACTTCCCACTCAGCAAGTCATCTTTGTAATCTTCGAACACTGCGTCCCTTCTTGCAGGTATCTTGTCTCCGTCGACCTGATTTCCACATTTAAACACCGAGGTTATGTCCACCAATCTGCGAATTGTTGGTCGTGGTCTCATGTTCTTGGCCACTTCATTCCAAACTTCCTCGTCGCATTGTTGGCGGATGAAGCTCACCTGAGCTCACTGCTCAGTGGGGTCCTACCAATGTCTTGAAGGGTTGGTCGGACGAATTCAGCTACATTTCTGTCAATTCAGGCGAGATTCTTGGAGATTTGTCATCATTCTTGCTTGAAATCTTGACATTTTTCACATGATTCTTGTCTGATGGGGACGAATGGAAATGGATGAAGGCGTTCTCCTGAGGGACGCCGATTGTCCTTCCCTCCTTCCGCGAGGATGTGTCGGGATTCCGCTCTGGATCGTCTCGATCCACCTCAAATTCGTCGATTCTTGAGGAATTTCAAATGACCTCTTCTGTTCCCATCTCACTTGCAGCTTGCCAATAATCTCCCAGATTCCCGTCAACTAAGCACGCCAACGTGCTCCACGAACGCTGTGGCAAAGGTTTGCCATTGTCTTCGCAATACAGCTTCACTCCTTTGTGAGGTAACTCGACAATGTCGATCGAAATGTCCATAATGTCCTTGAACCAAGTTTGTTTTGGCCAATTCAGGACAATTAAAATCTCGTTTGCGCCGGATTGTTTCAGCTTTTGCACCACACGAGGAAAACCGTACAAGGGCAGATTGATCCATAAAGGTTCAGACCAGTCCTCACTCCAGGCATCGTCGTAGAACTTTCGAAATCTTTTATTCTTTTTGTTTGCAAAAGCATGAACTTGATGACGAAAATTGTGGTTGTTTTCGAAATAATCCACCAGAATGTCCCGCCATTTGTCGACAACACGATAGCAAACTGACTTCCACTTCTTGCAGTTCAATGATTCCACCTTTCCTTCGGCGAATTGCTCTTGATTCCTTGTCCATTCCTGCACATCTTGCTGAATTTGTAGCTTATTTCGCTCTTTGCAGTGCTGAACACTCTTGGTGTATGGGTGCAGATAATACAGTTCGGACGGGTCGCTGGATGACGGATCTTGGAGGAAACATGTCCTGTGTCCCATGGGCGACACACAATGAGCGTGAAGCCAAGGTTGACCCAAGAAGAAATCATGCTTAATGGTGGCTTCATAGAATTTCCGGAGAACCACTCCTCCGTCACCGTCTCCACACTCCAAACAGCCTGTTTCACCAGTCTGACAGCCAAATCTGCCTCCTTGTCGCCACCGTCAAGGCGATGTCCGCTCACTCCCTCCCGCTGGACAGGTGTCGAGGATACCTTCGGCTCATCCTCCTGGAGAGAGCCTTTCCTCACCAGATTGACCTCTGAACCATTGTCAATCAGGCATTTGGCAAGTTTAACGTTACCATCTGCCGTCCTGGCCTGGATCCAGCAGACAAACTGTCGCTGTTTGCCTCGACGGACAGCGCTGAGGACCCAGGCAGGGTAGAGGAGGCCGGAGGAACGCGCCAGAGGATCCCAGCAACGTCCATCCACCGCCCCAAGTACCCTGATGGGCTTTGTTTCTCGCCACTCAACACCAATGTTGGGGGTTGGGTCAAGTTGGCCTCCCTACTGCCATTCTTCTTCGACGTTCGGCTGCACGTCTTGTACCTGTCCTTCGTCGACCCATTCTTCTGCTGTCTCAACGGCATTGACTCCTTCTCCACGTCCACGACCACCAAATAGCTTTCCACCACCACCTTTCTTACCTCCTTGCGCTTTGTTGTTGGAGGTGTTGGAATTGGGGTTGAATTCGTTGGATCTACCCTTGCCACGACCTCCAGTATCCTTGTTGCTGCCGAAGGTCTTGTTAGCTGGCGTCTCCGTGTACATGGGGTCGCCATTCACCTTGGAATCATCTTGATTCCCGGACTTACCTTGTCATTTTAGAACCTTTTCACCAGATTTTCCACCAGATTTTCCACCAGCTTCGGTCCATCTTGAGCCACTTGGATCTCCGCCTTGCTGCAAATAATGTTTTGGTGTCCAATCTCTGTTCTTTCCTTTGGGCTGCGCTTTACCCTTTCCCCGTCCATGTTGGTCAGCATCTCGTGCTCCATCCTGTTAGAATTTTTGGGGGGGTTTCCTTTTCCGTCCATTTTGGACTGAATGGTTTTGAGATCTGAGGGCGCCCATCTGTGGTCTGCGGTCGAGTGAGTCGCCGCCCGACCTTCTTTTCCAAGGGACAGGCACACATCGCATCCCTTCTCACTGACGGCACTGATCTTGCCTCCGAATCCTTGCGCATCATGGGACTTCTGGCGTTCTAAATTTGCATACTTTTCAAGTTGGTCCCAGATCTGTTCGACCCCATATGAGAAGATCCACGGCCGCACCTTCAAGACTGTGCCCTTTAACTTCACTTTTCCATCCACCATGTTACAGAAAAACTCCGACTGTTCAGAATCATTGAACTCAACTCGCCATCTGTCCTCACGAAGGGTGATGTCTTTCAAACCAATAGCACTGATTCAGTTTAGCAACTCACGAACTGCCACTTTACCCATAGTCTCCGGCAATCCTCGGACTTCAACCCAGTTGCCGAGGACTTTTTTGTCCGCTTGGGAGTCCCTGATCTTCTGCTTGGTCTCCAGCGTCCGCTTGCTCAACAGAATCTTCTCCATTTCGCCTTCAGAAAGGCCTTCTCCAGCGCTCTACGCTTCCTGCACCAAAAAGTCCCCATCCTGCCTTGCGATTTGGATCTCTTCAAGAAAACGTTTTTTGATCGCCCTGAAGTCCTCGAGGCGGTTCCTGTAATGATCCTCAGGTAGTCGAGAGATTTTCTTTTAGAGCGTTCGCCACAGCTCTTCATATGTCAAGGGATCTCCTTGATTCTGCCTTTCCATATCCAGATTATATGTACTTTCCCTGAGTCTGCCAGTCCAACAGTCCATCAAACCGAGAATCCAGAGTTTCTTGTCGAGTTTCTCCGTCTGCAGCCAAACCATGAATTGTCTTTCGAAGGAAGCCCAATACTTTGGGTGCCCTGAGAACTTAGGCTGCTTCATCACCGAACCTTTAAGCCTCATGTGCAGCGGGTTGAGCCGGTGATTCAGGTTCAAACCTGCGGATGTGCCAACAGGATTGACGAAAACTAGGTTGAAGGTGGCGCCTCCCATTGCCTGTGCTTGAGCGAATGCGGCCGCCAACAACGTCTGGTCCGTCCGTCCGTCCGTCCGTCCGCCCGTCCGTCCGTCTGTCAGTCCGGCCGTCCTGCAAGACCATTAATGAATCTTTCTGTAACAGGGCCAGAGCCCTAGCCCCTTGGGTTCTCCTGGTCTTGGTGTTTGGCGACCATTTCCGCTGATCTCCGCCTGCTGTTTCTGAAAAGCCTTGCTGCTTTTATCCGAAAAACCTGCAAGCAACACCTGAACCCCGTCAGTGGCATGCACGCTCAACACGTTTCATGTCGTCTTTTACATCCTTCTGCCGGAGGTTCATCCATACCCATTGTACGAAAGATTCATAGACCCTTGCCGGGCCTCACCACTGGCGCATACCTGCAGACACGTAACATACAAAGAACAGGGCATGCACCTGGCCCTTTCGTGAACGATCTACTCTACAACATTCGAGAATCGTCTTTATAAATGCGGGCATTCGCAATAATTATAACTACAGCGTTCAATAGGCTTTTTATACTATAAATCTGTGATATTCCCAAACTCTGTAGTCAATGCTGACGGTCACATCGCTGATCTGGCGACCGCGTCTCCCGCTTTGCAGCGCGCTCTGTCTCCAAGCGCTCCAGCGCTCCAGCGCGCTCTGTCGCAAACAATAATAAAATACAAAATATGCAAAAGCATATATAAAAAGATGACAGAAATATTAGAAATATTGAACACGGCGCTGACCATTACGAGGTCTGTGCCGAAGACGGTCGTGGGGCAGCGGGACCGGCTTCACCCCCCTTCTGAGAAGTGAACCGACGGTTTTGGAACCGGCCGTTCACGCACATCCACTCCATCATATCCACTCCAACTCCTCTTGTCCGCACGTACCTTCAAGTGCAACTGCCACTGATGACTCTCGCGGCATGCAACTCTAGCACATCAGGACTTCGAGGGTGTGGTCACGGATGGTGTAGATCTTCAGCTGGTCCTGTCCGTCCACGGGGCTCTCCGTGGTCGCTCCTACGCCGCTCATACGTCGCTTCGGCAGCCGGCACGCGTGGACGCCCCTTCCTCACGTCGGAGTACTCGCTCCCCAGGTTTGACAAAATCCCTGTGGCGTGGGACGTTGTGCTTGGTCTGTGTGGCTCACGAAGACTTTGCTGGCGACGGTTGTCTTCTACCAACGCTTCCTCAACGGACACTTCGTTGGCTGGGACATGGGCAGGCACATGTGGTACAGATCTGGAGCACATATTTTGCAGTGACCCGCTGCATCACGAGTATGCCGCTGGTCCTCCAGGATCTCAGGCATTTGAACAATAGGTGCCCACAGCGGCCCCGTCATGGATAGTCGCTGCATGGCGTCTGCTGCATCTTCAACAGACTCTGAGCTCGTTGATCCTGCTTCACTCGCCGCGCGAAACTCCATGGACTCCCTTGGACTGGTTTCAGAGAGCTCCTGCAGCGTTGCTTCATCCAAATCCGTCCACCAGGGATCTCCTTCGGCTGCGCTGTCACCGGACTGGTGTTCGTACTCCACATGGCTTCGATTGCCGTTGCTCCGCGCATCCTCAGTGGTTGCAGCGCTGCGTGACTCCCACTCGCTACGCGATGATGGACAGGTTGCACGCGAATCTGACTTGGGCAGTGGAGAATGAAAGTCACCGTCGTCGTCTGACATGCGGTGTGGCCTGGGCAAGGTGGGTGCAGGACCTGCCAGACCAATGACGAGGTCGGTCGGTCCGTCGGCCGGTCTCTCGGTCGATAGGTCGGTCGGTCGGTCCGTCGGTGCATCGGTCCATCGGTCCGTGGACGTCGGTCCGTCTGTCCGTCTGTCTGTCCGTCCGTCCGTCCGTCCGTCCGTCCGTCCATCCGTCCGTCCGTCCGTCCGCCCGTCCGTCCGTCTGTCAGTCCGGCCGTCCTGCAAGACCATTAATGAATCTTTCTGTAACAGGGCCAGAGCCCTAGCCCCTTGGGTTCTCCTGGTCTTGGTGTTTGGTAACCATTTCCGCTGATCTCCGCCTGCTGTTTCGGAAAGGCCTTGCTGCTTGTATCCAAAAATCCTGCAAGCAACACCTGAACCCCGTCAGTGGCATGCACGCTCAACACGTTTCATGTCGTCTTTTACATCCTTCTGCCGGAGGTTCATCCATACCCATTGTACGAAAGATTCATAGACCCTTGCCGGGCCTCACCACTGGCGCATACCTGCAGACACGTAACATACAAAGAACAGGGCATGCACCTGGCCCTTTCGTGAACGATCTACTCTACAACATTCGAGAATCGCCTTTATCAATGCGGGCATTCGCAATAATTATAACTACAGCGTTCAATAGGCTTTTTATACTATAAATCCGTGATATTCCCAAACTCTTTAGTCAATGCTGACGGTCACATCGCTGATGTGGCGACCGCGTCTCCCGCTTTGCAGCGCGCTCTGTCTCCAAGCGCTCCAGCGCTCCAGCGCGCTCTGTCGCCAACAATAATAAAATACAAAATATGCAAAAGCATATATAAAAAGTAGACAGAAAAATTAGAAATATTAAACACGGCGCTGACCATTACGAGGTCTGTGCCGAAGACGGTCGTGGGGCAGCCGGACCGGCTTCAGTAGGCTGCACAAACGGTGTTGATTGCACTTGATGATACCTTATTTCCTTCAATTTCTTCTATTTTTTGTTCATTTCGGCTTCATTTTCCTTCTTTTCTTTGCCTTTCTTCTTCAACGCTACTGATCTCTCCTTCACGGCGGTTGTTGCTTCTCGATCAATATCGCCAACGGTACCAACAGACAGTATAGACCTCTCGAACGAAGATTCTCCTCCTTCAGTACCCAGATTAAAACCAATAGGACTTGTAATTCCAGTAGGGGGAATGCCACAATTTCCAGTAAAAGCTGGGAGTGAACCAGTAAAAGCTTGGGGTGCCGGAGTTCGTGGAACGCCGTAGGGCGTGGATGCAGGTGCAGCTGAGGAGGTAGGTGCTGGATCGCCCGCCAATGCCTGCGCTGATCCCGTGAGCCCAGTAGTGCTCAGATTTTGTAACAAATTGGTCAAATTTTCCAGCTTCTACTGCATCTCCTTCCACGTGCTGTCATCATCCCGCTTTTTTTCCTTGGCGGCCTTCTTCAGATTCTTCATCCTGTCTTCCAGCGACGAAATGTGGCGCCGACAGGAGCAGTCCTTGGCGCACTGACCACATGATGGGCATCTAGTGCGTTTTCCTTTACTTCTTAACTCATCGACCCAAGTGTCAACACTGGAGTTAGATTTGGGAATTTTGGACAATTGCTCCCTGGAGACGTGAGAATGTGTCGAATCACACCTCATTCCGTTGACCTCTTCGTCGTTCGGAACCCAGGCGCTCGACGGGCCAGCGTGCTGATGCACATTCTGGCGTCTCTGCTCGGCAATGGTGGCCATTTGAACCATCACGGCAGCCTGGTGGTCGAACTAGTCCACAAGCTCCTCTCAGTACTCTTGTTCTTGCAATGTGGCGTCAAATCTCAGTCGGCCGCTCTCTCTGATGAACTGACACGACGCCCTCAACCAGTCCCTCGGGCGGCTTCGATAGCCCGCCTCCGACAGTAGCCAATTCGAGCGGTGCAGGAATTCGTGATTCCAGATTTCTTGGAAGTGATTTTCCCAATATTCACCAGAAATCTCACTAATTCCAGTATTCAAAGGCTCTCCTTTGCTGCTGCTGTCTTCAAGATCAGGCAAAGAGTGAGAGTGGGAACCAGATTCACTTGAGGAGGAAGATTCTCGACCGGGTTTAAGGTTAGGTGGGGTGTTCATACAACAATCAGCACAAGTATGAACTCCAGGCCAATGTCTATGACCACAGTAAGGACACTCAGAAGGGTGATCTTCAGTCCGCTAGGGAGATGCCACGATTGTAACCTCAGGGGGAACATGAAGTGACTCAGAAGGAGTGATAGCCCCGCTAAAGCCCGATGATCTAAGGGTGTCCGTGGAGATTCCAGAAGCAGAGTCATGATTTCCTCTGCTACCATGTAACCGCTGTGTCGTGGCTGATCTTTCTCGTAACTGCAAAGTCTGTAGCCTTGATGCCCCAGGGGTCGTAACTCCCGACACTGCCCCTGATATCTCCGAACCCAACTGACCATCTCCAGACCCAAATCCAGCCTGTAGGAGCGACATATGCAAAGCACTTTGAAGGTCATTGAACTCCATTGTGGAATATGAATAGTCAGAAAAACCGGTCTACAAAAATGGAGCAGACATAGAATTTCATTGTGCATTCATCGAACATACTGACTCGTTGCGAAGGCATTCGAAATAATTTAAATAATTCCGACAAAAGAATCCCGAAAGACAAATGCGACTCGACGCGCGCTCACAGGCGAAATCTGGCGGCGAACGGAAAACCTGAAAACAGGCGGAAAATTTACTGCACTAATGTACAAGAAAGTTTTATAGTGATTTCAACACTGTGTTTGTGCATCTCCTGCTGCTTGCTGCTGGTGTAGGGTTTCCTGCTGCTTGTTTTTGAAGAGGAATATGTTTTAGTTGCTGAAATACAATCAATCCAGGATGGCCGAAGCCAGAGATAAGCAAGTAGAAGAGAATCAGGATCAAAGCATGAAGGGCTGCAGTGTAAAGAGTGAAAGATGTTAGAATGTTCACAGAAACTGCAACTCAGGGCACATCGGATTGCATATTCACAACGACAGCTGAAATGTTTGGGAAAAAGAGTTGGAAAACTGCCCCATGGTCACTCAATCTCCATAGTGCCATCTCAGGAGATGTGCACTCCTTTTCTTTTGGGTTGCATATGTGCTAAGGTGGCAGGGCATGTGGCGATGAGGTCACTGCCATGTCAGATTGGATCTTCCTACTTAGCTAGGCTGACCGGGAATTGAACCCAGGACCTCTCAAAAAGAGGTGCCCAGCCCCCTAGGGTGCATAGCACTAGGATAGCTAAAAATTCATGAGAAAACTTAGATAAACTCATAGGCTCTGCCCTGAATATGTCAGTTCTCAGTCAACTGAGGAAAAGATGAATTGCCTCACATTGGTAGGGGATTCAGGGGTCCACTCCATAACCTGATTTAGTGTTTGGTTCCATAAGTCAAAATGTGTTATCACCACTTTTGGTTGGGCCAATACTAAGATAGAAATGCCTGTGTGCTCAGTGCATCTCTAATACAACTAGAGTATACCCTAAAGCATTGGAAAAGCACTTTTTCTTCTCCCCCTTGTGCTGTGGTGGCCACCACTGTCGCACGTTCAGGAAAAAGGGACTTTTTCTTGGCCTTTCCTTGGTTTCCACATCTACTTCAAAATACCTATCGTTTCCCTCACACAGAAAAATGGGCGCTCACCATGGCTGGCGCCTTTTTGCTGCTTTGTTCGTAACATTTCCTACAGAACGCTCAGCGCTCATGGCGCTGCCGGGGTTCCTGTGGCTGTGTTGGGTTAGTTTGGGAGCATGCCAGAAACATATGCATGTGCATCCCTCCCTCCAAGACGCAGCGCGACACTAACCCAACGCCAGACTCTGTATGGACATCTGCTCTGGTTGTGAAAACCTGCTGGCGACCTGCTGTCCTGATCTTAGGGCGAAGGGAGTCGTCAGGAAATTCAATTGCCCCTTGGTGGGGTCTTTGGTTCTGCTCAGTCTCCTGGCTGCTGCTTTTCGGCCCCGAAAGCGGCCCACTCAGCGACGCTTTCGCGAGGATATCTGCAGAGGCAGGAATGGGAGAAATATGAACGAATCCACGTAAGCGCGAAGCGACAACACCTAAATCCGTCAAATGACGGCCTAGAATTTTTCTAAGACAACACACCTGAGCAGAATTCAATTGTGCATCAGAAGCACATTTTTATGCAACTTGTAGTCATCTCTCGATTTTTTAAATCAAGAAATTCCTACGCATAAAAAGGCGGCGCGCAGGAGCGGCTCCTAGCGAAGCGCCGGAAAATACAGAAATAATGAGATTATAAACGTATGTCTCATGTAGACTGGAAAATGACGAGACACACATTAAAAAAAAAAATACAGATTCCAACCACACTGACAGTAAGAATCAAATCTCCAAGAATTCCAAAATGGACGAAAAGACTCAATGGATCAGGTATAAACCACAGGTGTGCTCGTCTCGTATGCAGCATGCACATTGCTCGTCTCTTGTCTCCGTGAACCAGTCTTGTAGCAGCGCTAACAAATGATAGAGGGCTAGATTAGAAAGATTGCAGATGATGAGAGGTCAGATCAGGGTGATTAGACATGCACACAAGTGCATAGCGACGTTTTTCGCTTGCGCCTCGTTTCACGTTCCCACTTGCTCTCTCTCTCCAGCGGTAGGTAAGGTAGGTAAGCCCAGGTGGGGCCACCCCCTGGTGGAGTTCGTGATCGTGGGTTAGATTTGTAGGAAAAACAGTGATGGGATCAGGTTGTTCGCAAACTCGTGCATGCTCGTGCATTCACACACGCATTAAAGGGTAGGCCACGCGAAAAGCGCACGGTAAACCTTGTTTAGGTTACCCGGGGGCTCCTCGGTACGTTCTTTAAGAGAACTTGAGGAGTCTCTTAACGCTTGCTTGCTTGACAGGGCGTGTTTGACGACAGTGTATTATAGGTCACACTGAGAAGCGTATAATACGTGGAGTGTGGCTGGGTTCCTCAGTCGCAAACACCCCTTCATTGGCTTTTGCTTTACAGGTGGGCAGGTAGGGTGATTGGTGCAGCAGCATCCCATTTTTTTCTTGCCCTGCTAAACAAGGGCGCTGATCACAAAAACAATTGACTGCACCTCCGCCAGGAGTGGCGAGGGCAGTTCGACTCCATCGACATCCACGCTGTGCGCGCATCAAGAGCACCTCTTCCCTCCAAGCCCTAGCAGGGGAAACGCGTTGTGGCGTCCCCTGTTAGGCCACAGTTGCTTAGCAGCGCTGTGTTCTCTTGTCTTCTTCACAGGAGGGTCATTAGGACTCACGACTTGATCGTCAACACCACCCAGTAGAGAGTGCGTGTAGGAGTGGTAGTCCTGAGTGGGGGCTTGAGCCAGTTGCAGAAGTGCTCGCCCACCAGGATGGTGCCACTGTAGGTAGGGTGTGTAGTGTAGTGGTGTCTCCTGTCCCGCGTGCATTTCCTCGTGGGCAGGGGAGTGCGTTAGCTTTTGGCCTTTAGCAAAAATGGGCGTTTTGTATGCCCTTAGCACACTTGGCCACCCCTCCCTCCTAGTAGGTAGGGCTTTTGCCGTCTTTCCCCAAGGATAGGCGCCAGCACAGAAATTGGGCGCCATAGGAGTGGTACCAGTACCTGACTAGGACCTTCGGTCCGACATCAGCGGAGCCCGGTCTCCGGGAGCCACGCCCGGGAGAGAAGTGAGACACACACAGACATATGTAGCACACTTAGGGGTAAGGTTCAGTCCCTAGCTTTAGTCTTGGAGGCAAGCGTCTCAGCGAGCCTCAGCAACTCACCAATGTTGTTCTGGGACAAGTAGTCGATCAGAACTGAGTTTAGGCGTCCCTCAGGTAGAACAAACGCAGAGAAGGGCTCCCAGCTGGCCTCTTCGACTCCAAACCCTTCCGGGAGGGTGAGGAGGCGCCAACCCTGGCGATAGCGGTGGCGTAGGACAGACTTCACCAGGTAGAAGCCCTCCTTAGCAATCTCCTCGGCATTCATGTCGGGGAGTTCCCCTTCAACTTCCATAGGGCTGGCAGCCCCTTGCAGGTCTAGGGTGGCGATTTCCTCGTCGTTCAGCTCCCACTCCTCCCCACAGAGATCTTCAGGATCATAGTAGCGCTTCAGGTGTTGAGCAGCGCACACCAGGGTCCCCCCTAGACGGGGAGAACACCACACGGTGATACGGTGTCCATCCACTGATAGAATCTTGTACGGCCCAAAATATGGGTCATCGCTGGTAGAGCGTGGCCAGGCGGGTAGTCGACTGTGGTGCACCAGCACCCAGTCCCCCTCTTGGTAGGTGGCCGGTACTCGATGCTTGTTCTTCTTGTTCCACTGACGCTCCCTCACTCTCTGGAGCATAGCCTTGACCTTGTCCACCTTCGCTTGTTGCTCTTGGACCCATTCACCCACAGAAGAATGGGTGTCCCCTGGATAGGGGGCATGTAGGAACCACGCCGGGCGCCCTAGGAATAGCTCATGTGGCGAGTAGCCAGTAGCTGAACTCTCTTGGGAGTTCATCATCAAGGATATGACGGGGAGTAGTCTCACCAAGTCTCTGGTGCGTTCAGTTTTGCACCATATCCGTACATTCTCCTTGAGGACACGGATCTGTCGCTCAAATAGGGGGTTGCTCGTGTGCGAGTAGGGAATCCCCGTAGACACCTGGACATTGAGGGATCTCAGGACCCTCTTGTACCAACCGGTATCTGAGCGTACTCGTACGTCCTCATCGGAGTTGATCTCCTTGGGCGCCCCATAGACACAAAACCACTCCTCCAGGAGTATCTTGATAGTCTCCTCCCCGGTAATGTGCTTGGTACATGGGAACACCCTGGTAAACCTGGTCAACCCACAGGTTACCACGAGGGCAAAGTCATAGCCCCCGAACTTCGGCATCTCCGTGTAGTCCACGTATAGAACACTGTTAGCACAGTGAGGGATGGGCAGGGTCGAGTAGAGACCTCTGTCCCAGATATCCCCTGGCTTACAGGACCTGCACGGGCACTTGTCCACGATAAGCCGGAGGGTTTTCCGCAGTTGGTCGTCAGTCCACGTAGTGTGGAACCACTGCTTGAACAGCCTCAGGGTACGGTCAGCACCCACATGACCGCAAGACTCATGGGTCCACTTCAGCAGCGCTGGGACTCTGTCACTAGGCACCACGATGTGGTCCTCGTGCCAGAGGTAGCTCTTGTCCCTCTTCCACTGATCTTGGTTGACCAGGAGGGGTTCAAGGCGTTTCTCCAGGCGCTTGTAGATATCCCCAAACTCCTTCAGGTACTCCGACTGTTGGAGTCCATCCAGGGGGCGTATCATCGTCATGTTGAGGTCCAAGTGGACGTCCATACGGCTGAACGCCTCTTCAGCCAGCGCTTCAGACCGGGCACCAATCAGGGCGTCGAAGTTGTTGCGGCTGATGTAGTCTGCACACTCGTTCTTCATCCCCTGGATATGGTGTACCATCAGCCATAGTTGACTGAGGTAGGTCCACCAGCGCCGTAGCTTGGCCTTCTCAGGTGGGGGGCCCTTCTGGAAACTGCGGACCGGTTCTTGGTCGCACAGCCAGACCAGGGTTACTCCCCAACAGTCGTGCTTGTGAGGATAGCACTAGCATACCCGCGAGCAATTCCTGCTCGCAAGTGGAGTAGTTCCCCCTGGCCTGGTTCCATTTCCAGTTCCAGTGGCCCAGAGGTACTAGGACCCACTTGTCGTCAGGGTAGCTGTGCTTGAGGGTTCCGTCTCGTTGAGACCTTCCGTCCCCCATTGGGAAATGGTCGAGTCAAACTCCTCCTTCTCTAGTGCTTGCCATTGGAACAACGTTCCACCACCGCCCACATTGCTGGCGTCGGTCACCAGGATAATCTCCCCTTGTGCCCTAGGCACGCCCAAGCACTTAGCGTTGGCCACGTTGTCTTTGAGCTCGTCCAACGCTGGTTGCTCTTGTCGGCCCCAGTGCCAAGTAGTAGTCTTCTTGATCAAGTCCGTCAGAATGGCGCTGGTGTAGGTGAAGTTTTTGATATGGCGGCGATAGAAGTTACACGCCCCAATGAAACTGCGTACATCATGAAGTCCTTTCTTGGGGTCTTCGTGTCGTACCTTAGCATCCATCAGGAGTTTGGCCTTAGAGGCCGCTGGGGTCCACCACCCATAGCCAACGTCAAACCCCAGGTACTGCATGGTCTCCTGCATGAACTCACACTTCTCCAGCTTGAGTTGTGTGTGGTTCTCCTGGCAGACCGCAAAGAACTCACCCAAGAGGATTAGGTGGTCCTCCTTGGTATTGGTCCCGAAGCATACATCGTCGATGTGAGCTTCCATCTGGGCCCCACGGGATATAAGCTCCTGCACCTTAGGTATCCTTCGTAGGATGGACAAGATCTTGTTCATCAGCTCTTGGAAAAGAGCGGGTGCGTTGGCCACGCCAAATGGCATGACCTTCCACTTGAACACCCTCCCCTGAGGGGTGATGAAGGCCAGTAGCTCCTGAGCGTTGGGCGTCAGGTCCACTTGCCAGAATCCGCTCCTCTTGTCCATCTTGGTCTTGTAACGACAGGAGGCTATCTTCTCAAGGGTAGACTCCATATTAGGAATGGACCCTGAGTGGTTCAGCGTTTTCTTGTTCAGCTCTCCGTAGTCCACTACCAGCCGTTTGGCCATAGACCCAGGCTTAGCCACCAGGAAACAGGGGCTGCAGTGTAGGGGGTAGTCCCTGTCCTTGTACTCCAGGACCAGGCCAGCGTCGATACATTCTTGTATCTGTGGCTTGATCTCGTCGGCCTGCTCTTTAGGAGCTGGATAGGGTCTCCTCCGGATCTTGTGACCCACGACTCGGGTTTCAGCCTGAGTTCCATCTGTACCAGCTTGTCACATGAGGCTGGAGGGGGTAGTTCTCCGAGCACCTCCAGATAGGTCCTTATAAGCTTCTGCACCCGCGGGTCCAATAGCTTGATCTTGTCCTCCATGTCCTCGTCAGAGTGTAAGTTGCTTGCCCCCTGAGTAATAGACGTCGGGAGGTGATCCTCCACCGACTCTTCGCCCTGCGTAGTGTCCTGCAACCCTTGGTAGGCATATAGAAGGTCTTGTTCAACCATCTCCGGTGGACGATGACAACATAGGCACGCTCGAGGGGGTTCACATACACATTCCTCCGAGAGGTCGTCCTCCTCTGGGGTCCTCACATGGGCGCCCCACACGCTCTTCATGAGCTTAAGATCTACCTCCCTTTGCCAGGTGGTGATCTTCTGTTCGAGGTCCTCCTTCAATTAGGATAGATCTCCCATACGTCCTTGCTTCAGGGGCCATGAGCTGCGGGTAGGCTTAGCGTAGCATAGCTTTTTCGCCACCAACTTCCTCTTGGAGTCCACATACTCCCTTAGCCTGGATTGAGGGTCCAGCTCTTCGTCCAGGGGGTCTTCCACCCTCATGGAGAGTAGGGCCTGCTTTGTTTGGCCCCTGCCACGTGGTAGCAGGGCAACCCCACTGAGAGCCAAGCTCCGGTGGTACATCGCGCGGGGATCTGGGCTTCACGCCTTGCCCCACATACACGCGTCAGCGCGCGGCACACGCTGTGCTCGCTCGTCGCCGTGCGCCGCACCGTCCTCATACGGCTGTGCGCACGCGCGTTACTGCGCTCGCGTCTGCGGCCCCTCCGCCGCACCCCGGCAGCCGGCGACAGGCCTGTCCGGCTGGCTGCCCATTTCAGGGCGCGCCTGGGGCTGCCCACAGCCCGAAGCGCGCACCTCTCAGCCCGTATACGCGTAACTGCGCGCGCCAGAGCACTGCGCTCCGCGGCCGTGGGCTTGCGTCTTCGCGGCAGTGCAACGCCACCACCCCTTCGACATGGACAACGACATGGTGACAGCCCTGGGGGCCGCGATCGCGGCCGCCATGGCGCCCTATTTCGCCAACATGCGCAACGAGAACCCGAACGTCAACGTCAACAACATCAACAACAACGACAACAGCAACCTACAGGCGCCAGCCCGTGGCGCACACGCCGGAGCTGGCATCGCGGCCGCGGCGGCGGGCGGCGCCCAGCTGCAGCCGCCGGCGCGCCACCCGCGGGGCGCATCCCGTGGACGTGGGCCCGCTGCGCCACCTCCTGCCCCGCCGTCACCGGAGGCGCAGCTCATCGCCCAGCTGCAGCGGCAGGTGGAGGCGCTCCAGGCGGAGCTCCAACAGTTGCGGGACGAGAACCGCGCCCAGCGGCAGCAGCCACAGGGGCAGGCCCCTGCCCAGCCCAGGGGCAGTGGGCGTGCGCCGGGGGGCGCCGCGGCTGCGCCGACATCGACGACATCATCTCCACCGAGGGCGCAAGCTGCAGCTCGCGCGGCGGGCGCGGCGGCCGGGTGCGGCTGGATGTCGTGGACCAACCGCCACGACGAGACGGTCCACAGGTATGTGCATGCGCTGCCCTGCACCTGCGGGGGGAACATCCCCAAGCGGCCGCCGAATCCCTACCGCGGCGGCCGGCCATGGGACCCCAGCGTGGCCGCTTCGACCGATACGCGGCAGGTGCCCTGCTACTGGACGCAGGACACGTACGGGGTCGCCTGGCAGCATGCGGGGCAGTGCAGGGGCAGGGTCAGCTGCGAGACCAGCCGCCCCCCGCCGCCGCGGAGCCTCCCGCCCCCCACGTACACTCGGGAGGTGTGGGATGCGGTCCCTCACGCGGATCGTGCCTTGACGGCCACGGCAGGGCGCTGGTCTGTGGGCCTGCCGGAGGAGTACCGCCCCCTGACGAGTGGGGCCTCGCCGGCTGCCGCCGCCTCGGCCGCACCTGCTGGCGGCTCCTCTGCGACGGGCTACGCCGCTGCGGCCGCATCGCGGGCGCGTGGGGCCGCACAGAGTGGGCCCCAGGATGTCGTGGCGCCGAGGGGGGGGCAGGCCCAGCCATCAGCGCGCCGGGCCCGAGTTGTGGTGCGGCCGGCGCCGCAACGCCCTGGAGGCCTCAGCGCCCCCCTGCAGCCCACCCCGCAGCACTTGCTGCGGCTCTTGGAGGGCGCGCCACGCATCACGGTCGTTTTGTCGCTGTCGCGGCCCTTCACGGAGCGCGACTACGCCCCCCTGCGGGCGGAAGGGGCGCAGCAGATCAAGCCCCGCGGCCGCGTCTCCGAGTGGCCCGTCGAGGACAAGGGGGCCGCATTCAAGGAGCTCCTCGTTCTGGGCGCGACCGCGGAGGAGGTGCGGGACATTGCCGGCGCCGCACTGCAGCAGTGGGAGGCGGTGCAGGCCGTCTCCACCGTCATCCTGGTGCAGTCCGCGGCGAAGGCGCATTGCTCTGTGGAGCGCCTGCTGCGGGCCCTGAATCTGTCCAGGGCCGATCTGGAGGTGCAGGGGGGCGCCCTGCACTGCCAGCCCCTCACCCACAGGGGGCCCTGGGAGTGCGCCGCGGAGGGGGAGGTCGACCCGGCCCCGCTGGGCCACACACTCCATATCCGGTGGCGCCGCGCCGCAGACGAGGGGGGGGACCAGGAGGACCAAGACATGCTGGACGGCGGTGGGGAGGGGGGGCATGGGCAGCTCGACGGCGCAGAGCCCCCCCCCCTGCAAGACCCCCAACCCCTCGGGGGGGGGGCTCAGGTGCGGGTGGCCATCACCCTCGATCCCCAGGTCCTGCTGGGGCAGGGGGAGAAGAGGAGGGCGCGGGGCTGGACCCGGGCCACGGCCCAGAATTTTTTGCGCGAGTTCGTGGCCCCCTGCGACCCCTCCTCGTACCCGATGCAGGAAGCAGGGGACGCGCAGGGGAAGCGCTGCGAGGCGTCAGTGGTGCTCCCCCTCGTGCAGGCCCAGGCCGTGATCAGGGCCAGTGGCAAGCACAAGGGGATCACCTGCAGGCCTTGGATGCAAGGGGGGGATTCGCCGGTGCCGGGGGGCATGCTCTGGGTGCGCCTTCCAGCCTCGGCCAGGGCCCCCCTCCCCGATCTGTGGGTCAAGCTTTCCTCCGACCCCCAGATCTGCGGCTATTTCGGGGGGCTGATCCAAGGGGATCAAGAGGGGAGAGTGGGGATCCGTTTTTTCGGTGCACAGCAGGTGCCTCAGGGTGTGGCGCAGGCGGTGGGGGACCTCCTGGGGGCGCAGATATCTCCGCGAAAGGTGGTGGTGCGGGTGGGGGGCTACCCCCTCCACTACGGGCTGCCCGAGGATGGCTGGGCGGCCTTTCGGCAGGAGCTTCCGGAGGTATTCGGGGGGGAAGCGGGGGACGTTCGCATAGTCCGATGCGAGCACCTCCCGCACTCGGGGTTTGCTCGCCCGCGCTGGGACCTCACTCTGACAGGGGTCCCAGAGGGCTGGCCAGGGGTCTGGATACCCTCGTCGGACTCCAGGGGCCGCGACCGGGTGTGGGAGGTCAGGGGGATGCAGCGCCCCCCCCAGCGAGTTCAGCGCCTCGGGAAGTTCCACAGGGTGCAGGGTCCCCCGCCCCCCTCAGAGCAGACGGGACAGGAGGGGGGTGGCGAGGAAGACGCCGCTGCGGCGGGGGCATCGCCTATGGAGGGAGTCAGCGACGCCGCCCTCGCACAGCGCCCGGACCTCCTGTAGCCCTGCTCGAGCTGCGCGGGGGGGGGGGGTGGGCGCCGCGGGCCTGGGTCCCGTGGCCCCTTCGGTCGCGGGGGCGGCTGCCAGACTATGGGGTGCATGGGGTGCGCAGGGTGCGCATCAGCGGGCCGTCGCTCACCCAAGGGGGCTCGGGCAAGGCCCTGTTGGAGTGCGGGGACGTGGAGCCTAACCCGGGACCCGACTTGGGGAGGGTGCCGCCACTGACCCTGGCCACGCTGACCCTTCTGGCCCTCCTGATGGTGGGTCTCGGTGACCTGTGGCTGTGGGCTGCACGGCCAGCCTCTATGTGGACGCTGGCGGTGGCAGAGGCCCCACTCTTGGGCGACAGGGTCCAGTTTTGTGAGGCCCTGCTGGCGCTCCAATTTGCGCACGCCTGCAGGGGGGTGCAGCCTGCTCGGGCCCCGGTTCTAACCTATTCAGGGGTCCAGACTTGTCAGGCCCCAGCATTGAATCACACCAGGGCCCAGTCTTGCCAGGCCCTGGTGGCGCATCAACGTGCACGCGTTAGCAGGGGGGTCCAGCCGGGACAGGGACTGGGACTGATCTCGACAGGGGCCCAGTCTTGTCAGGCCCCAGCGCTGGCCAGTGCCAGGGCCCAGTCCTGCCAGGCCCTGATGGCGCGGCACTGTGTGCACGACAGAACAGGGGTCCAGCCTGGGCAAGTTGTGGCCCAGGACGATACGGGGGTCCAGTCCTGTCAGGCCCTGGCAGGGACCAGCCCCAGGTCCCGGTCTCAGGCCCTGACGCTGACCTGGAGGGGGGGGGAGGGGCAGCACCAGCTCCAGCTCCGCCCGGCCCTCGCAGTGCATTGTACCGGGGCCCAGTCTTGGCAGACCCCAGCCCTGACCGTTGCGGGGGTACGGTCTGGGCAGGCCCCTGCCCCGACCTGCACAGGGGGGTGTGGGGCGGACAGGGTATACCGTGCGCGTGACGCCGCGGGGCTGAAAACGCTGCTGAGCGGCGACGTCCACCCCCACCCGGGGCCGCTGCGGACGGCCATCGTCAACACGACGTCGCTGCGTCTACACATGGATGAGGTGACGTCGTGGGACGTGGACGTCATTTTGGTCCAGGAGACCAAGCTGTCTGCATCAGGGCAGCGGGTGCTTCGGGGGGCGCTGCGCCAGCGGGGGTGGGTTGTGTTCTGGGGGGCGCCCCTGGAGACGCGGGGACGGGGGATCTGGGACGTTCCGGAGGGGGGCGTCGCGGTGCTCGTGCGCGACGGGCACGCGGCTGAGGCAGCAAAGCTGCCGAAAACCAGGCAGGCGGACCCGTTGGCGTGGGACCTGTGGCTGTCAGCGAGGTTCCTGCATGTGCGTGTCGCCGTGCGAACGGGCAGCACCGTGCTGCATGTGCTCTGTGTATATGGAGTGCCGGGCGACCCGGAGCTCAATGCGGGGCTGTGGGACTCTGTACTCCAGTACGCGGCAAGGCTGGGGAATGCCCCGTTCGTCGTCGGGGGGGATTTCAATTTCCCCCTGGGGGAGCTGGGGGCATTGCCGCCAGTGGTCCTGGGGCACCTGCTGACGCAGCGGCTTGTGGACGTGGACGCCGCCTTTGCCACAGGCACAGGGCGTCCCCTGCAGTGCTCCTACCACAGGCAGGGGGTGCACCCGGGCACCCGCATAGACGGGGTCCTGGCAGACCCGCGCGTGGCGGCCATGGTCACGGACGTCGAGGCGCTGCCCGGCACGGGTATCCCGGGACACCTCCCGGTGGTGTTCACCTTGGCCATGGAGCGGGCCGCGCAGCGCTTGGTCCGAGCGGTGCGCCCCCGGCCAGTGGAGGTGCCCAAGAGGGAATCAGTCTTGCGGATGGAGCTGGAGGAGCGGCTGACGGCGCCGCTGCAACCGGACTGGGACCGGTTGCTAGCGTTGCAGGAGGTGGACGCGTTGTGGTCCTACTGGACGTGGGCGGCAGAGGAGTCCCTCCTGGCGCTGTCGGTGCCCACCCTGCAGCCCGAGGACGTCGACCAGGCGCACCCACTGCCGGTGGCACAGATGGCCCTGCCACGGGGGCGGGGCATGGCGGCCTTGATCCGCGAGGTGCGGCAATGCCCCAAGCAGATGCGGGCAGGCGGAGGGCCGAAGACGTCGGTACTGGCCCGCATACATGCCGCGCAGGGGGCGGCGCGCTCGTTGCGGCGGCAAGCGCACCCCCCACAACGGCCGGCCGACAGGGTGCGGGGGAGGGGGGAGAGCACGTCCCACTCCTGGTGCGCGCTGCGCCGGCGGGTGCAGCGGTTGCACGAGTTGCAGATGCCGGAACTGGCCCGATTTCCGCTGACGCCGCAGGCGGTAGCCAACGCCGGGGCGCCCGTGCCGTCCGCGGCGGCACTGGACGAGTGCATAGAGCAGCTCAAGAGGCTGGCGGCCACACAGGTGCAGCGGGAGGACCGGGAGCGAGTGCAGGCGTGGCGATCCTGGCTGCAGGCCGAGTGGGGAACCAAGCCAGGTGCAGTGTACCGATGGCTCAAGGAGGAGGGGTTCTCACCGCCGGTGGTGTTTATTGCGCGGCCGGATGGTACCCCCACGGCCAACGTCCAGGAGATGGACGAGCTGGTCCGGGCGGCGTGGGGGCCCATCAACCGCAAGTACGCGGAAGGGCCGGAGCCCTGCCCAGATGCCTTCGTGGCGAAGTACGGGCACCTGCTGTATCGCGTACCCATGTTGGCCAAGCAGCTGACAGGGCCGTACCTCAGGCGCCGCCTCATGGCCATGCGCCCATCGGCCATGGGCCTGGACGGGTGGAGCCTGCAGGACCTGCGGGCGCTCCCGGACAGGGTGCTGAATTGGCTGGCCCAGCTCCTCACGCTGATTGAGGAGGTGGGCCGGTGGCCCACCTTATTGGCCCAGGGATACACCTCCCTCATCCCCAAGCCAGGGGAGGAGGGGCCATTGGGCACGCGCCCGCTGACGGTCCTGTCCATGGTCTACAGACTGTGGGCGGGGACCCGTCTGTGGGAAGTAATGCGGTGGCAGGAGTCCTGGGTCCATCCGCAGGCCTTCGGGTTCCGCCTGGCGCGGGGGGCCGTAGATGCGGCCACGGTCACGCAGGCCCTCCTAGAGCTGGCCCGGCTCAAGGGATGGCGGCTGGAGGGGCTGAGCCTAGATTATGTCAAGTGCTTTGACCTCATCCCGCAAGCGGTGGTGCTGCGGATCGCCCGCGAGTTGGGCATGGACGACGGGGTGCTGCGCGCCCTGGCGGCCATGTATCGGCAGCTACGGCGGGCGTTCCGCCTGGCAGGGGCGCTGGGGGCGTGGTGGCAAGCCACCAACGGCATCCTGCAGGGGTGCCCGCTCAGCGTCATTTTGATCAATATCCTCACCACGGTGTGGAAGATGGAAATTGACACAATGCGACGCCACGTCGTGGTGGCGACCGCCGCACTCCCGCCGCTGCTCGAACAGCCACGGGCAGCCCCGGGGCAGCCGCTGCCTTCACCGCGCCTGCGGACGCAGGGCCCGGGGCGCGCGGACTTATGCCCCCTGGGATATGCGGACGACACCCAGGCCATCACGCTCGAGCCCCGGCCCGGCGCGCCAGGGGTCCCCGACTCGCAGGCGGTCGTGGACCGCACGGCCGTTTGGCTGGCGGACACCGGGCAGAGCGCCAACGCCGCGAAGTCAAGCTCATGGCGGATGAGCGACCAGCAGGCGCAGCCGGTCACCCTGCACGGGGTGCCGGTCCCGCTGGCACGGGAGTTTAAGCAGCTCGGGATCGGAGTGCGCCTGGATCCAGAGAAGGGCACCGGACCGGTGCTCCAGGAGCGGTTCGCGCGCGGGACCACCATTTTGCGGCGGGTGGGGTGCCTGCCTACGTTCCGCATGCGGGAAGTAGCCATTGGGACGCTGGCCCTCGCCAAGGCGATGTACGGGGTGGAGCTAGCAGATGTCGGCTCCCGGGACGTGGCGCGGCTGGAGTTGGCCGCGGTCCGCGCACTGTGGGGACCCACACGCACCTCGCGGGCAAAGGAGGTGCTATGGGCGGTCTTGGTGCCGGGGCACCGGGTCTCCCCCATGTGGCGCCTCCAGTACTCGAGAGTACTATGGCTAGCCCGCCAGGCGCGCACGCCAGGGGCCGGGCAAGTGCTAGTCCAGGCAATATTGGAGGAAACGGACCGCCCGCCGGACACAGGACCAGTGGGCAGGGCCTTGCAGTCGGTCCGGCAGCTGCGCTGGGAGGCGGTGCACGGCTGGTGGGTGTGGCGCGTGCCAGGGCAGCGCGAACAGCTACACCTGGTCTTGGGGGACTGGGGCGAAGTATGCCACCGGGTGCGGGAGTCGCAGCGATACACCGCGTTGGCGGCGCTGGAACGGCGCAGACTAGCCACCTTTGGGGGGCTGGGGGCGGAGGTATGCAGGCCCGCCTGCTCCCAGGGCATGACGGTGGCCGGCTCGGAGATGGAGCGCTCACTGCTGCGAGCACTGCAAGCCGGGGCGACATGGACCGGGGCGCGGGTCCAGAAGCATCAAATTTCGGATTTAGCTACCTGCCCCTATTGCGGGGGCCCACCGGAGACGGAGGTCCACCTCCTGTGGGACTGCCCGCAGTGGCAAGCGCAACGGGCCGCCTGGCTCCCGCTGGTGCAGGCCGAGGCAGCGCCGCTGCCGGCACTGGCCCTCCCGCAGGCGTGGCCGGTGTGCCTGCGCGCGACGGGCCTGTTGCCGGCGGCATTGGTCCAGCCAGAGGGGGTGGAGCAGGGGGGGCGGCTCATGTACCGTCTCTATGGCATGTATCTGGCGGTGCTATCGGCGCGCATGGGAGCGGAAGTCGCGGCACGCCGAGACGCGGGCGCGGGCCCCTCGGTCTTTGCGATCGCGCGCAGACGCCCTCCCGATGCGCGCCGGGGCTACCCATGGGGGCAACTGGGCGCGGGCCCACATCGCCCGGCGCCACCAGCGGCGCCGCTGGCGTTGCGCGCCGGCCCACCGCCGGGATGGTCATGGGAGGCATCCTTCGCGGTGGCGCTCCTGCAGTGGGCAGGCCAGCTGCGGTGGCTACCAGGGCCGGGCCATGTGACATACGTGGAGCTGGCCCTGGACTTCGAGGCACACGCGGAACGGGCCCTCCCGGCCCCCAGCGACCACCGGCTGCGGGGGGTCACCCTGCCGCTACACACCAGGGGCCAAGTGCTGAAGATGGCCCTGGAAGCATTGCAGCCACATCTACAGGCAGGGGACCTCATGCATGGCAAGGAGGTATGGATGGCGAAGTCCCTGCTGCCGCTGGGGGGCTTCAGGTGTGTGGGGCGGTCGGCGCGCCCACTGTTCGCGCGCCCGGAAGCCATGCTGTTCCAGATGCGCCAGCTGGAGGCACACTGCCGAGCGCTGTGGGCGCGGCGGCTGGCGCGGCCGGGAGCGGGGCGGCAGGACGTGTTCCTCTTGAATTACCTCCCCCCGGCAGGACCAGGACAGCAGCCCCTGCGGCCCTTTCAACGCTTGCCGCGCCGGCGGGTGCAGCGCGACCGGCGCGGGGCCGGAGGCGGGGACGCGGACCGCGTAGCACCGCCGCCGCAGGTGGCCCTGTGTGCGCGACACCGGGCCCCGCCCTGTGCCGCCTGCGTGCAGCGGGGCGCCGAGCACTGCTGCCAGCGGGCGCACGAAGGGCACCGCATGGACGCGGCACAAGCACGCGTGGCGGCGCGAGCACTGCGGGCGTGGCTGCAGCCCGCACGGCCGGCCGGGGCCGGCCCCGTGGCGGCGTCCCAGGCCGCACGGGGCTCGCCCAGCGCTCGCAAACGACCCCGCCCGCAATCATCCTCGCCAGAGCGCGAGACGCGACGAGCACGCCCGGAGCACGAGCACGCGCGACGCCAGGAGGAGTTCCCGCCCCCCCCCCCAAGCGTCTCCAGGGGGGGGGCACACAGCTTAAGCGGCTCCGGTATGTTAAACCAGCAGGGAGAGCTCAGGAGGCCCTTCCCGCTCTCCCCGCCCCTCCCAGCGGGAGCCACCGGGCACGGGGGGGCACGCGGAGTCCAAGCGCCACGCGCGCCAGCCGGACGCCCGGGCGGACACGCACGGGTGGGGGGGGTACAGCCGCGTCCCCATCCCCCCTCCCTCCCCTCCCGGGGGCTGGCGGACATTTTCGGGGACATCTCACGCCGGCTGACGGCGGCTCGGGCGGGGTCATCAGCCAAAGGGGAGGGCGCCGACCCCCCCCCGGGGGCCGCGAACCCCCCCCGAGGGGGGGGGCAGGATCAGGGGGCTTCGGTGTAACCCCACCCTAGTCTTTCGGGGGGCGGCGCGCCGGGGGCGGAGGCGGCGGAGGGGGACCCCTCAGGGGGGGGACAGGAGATGTCGATTGACTGCCATCCCCCAGGGGACGGCTCCGGGGGGGCGGCGGCGGCGACATCCGCTACTCGGGCGGAGCAGGAACCCCCCCAAGGGGCAGTCACAGGACAGCAGGCAGAGTCCCTCCCCCCCTCCCCCCCACAGAAGAGGGCGCAGCGGGCGGGGGGCAAAAGGGTGGGGCTGCCGCGGCGCCCCATGCAGACCTTGTGCGATGAGCACAGGGCCCCAGCGTGCAAGTCATGCAAAGGGCACAGGGGGGTGCGGCATTGCTGCAGCCGCCACCACGAAGGGCATCCCAGGGTGTTGGGGGGGGGACAACGGTGTCTGCCGGTCCAGAGGGGGGGGCTGCAGCTGCAGCAACAAGCGGGCGTCTTGCCCTCCGGAGGGTCGGCGGTCGTGCCAGCCCCCATGATCAGGGGGGAGGGGGGAGGCCCAGCAGGGCAGCGGACGGCGGCGTCGCCCCGGGGCGGCACACAGGGCCCAGGTCAGGGCCACGGGAGGGCCTCCGAGGAGGGCACATAGCCTCAGGACGGCGTCCTTCCGCCGCGCCGCGACATACCGGGGGGCCGGGGGTGGGATAGGGCAGGCTTCAGGCAGGCTCTAACCCGCTAACCCCTAACCCTCCCGTCGCAAGAGCGGCCAGGACATTAATAGCCATCAACCCTCATGGAGAGTAGGGGTTTCAGTGGGGCGACGTACTCGGCGTTCCCCACTTCCTCCACACAGGTCTGCAGGAAGAAGGGGTCGTGCTCAGTTTCGTCATCTGAGTGGATGGAGCTAGGTAGCTCGGATAGTCCACACTCAGAGACTCCATCAGGAACAGGTACATGGCAGGGAGAGTTGGGGGCGTTGGTGTCAGTCACGACGTACTCATCTCCTCCGGGTATAGTCTCAATAGCATCTTGAGGTCGTAGTCGATCCTTCAAGTCACCCAAGGCGAGTCCATCGCTTTCTCGTTGTATAGCCTTGACCAGAGTCGGGTCCAGATCCTTGCAGGGGATGGAGGTAAGACCTCCGTCCACCAGGCTGAGCATACTCCCCCATCCGGGTTTCCCAATAGGCGTCTTACGCCCCAGAGGCACGTAGAAGGCCTCATCAGGTAACCGAACAGAGCTGATAGTCAGCCTGTCCAGGAGGTTTCGCCAGTACTCGTTGCCCCCATGGGCTCCCCAATCCGGGGAACAAAGGACCATACGGGAACGTTCCAAGGCCACCTTGGTCAGGACCTTCCCCAGTTCACTGAACCTGGGGATCCCGTAGGCCATCCCGAAAGAGGGCCAGTAAAATTTGTAGCTGCAGTTCTTCCCCTTGCTGCAGTAAAGGTCCAGTACATGCTGCTTGTCGCTGCCGATTAACTCCACATTCAGGTCTTCTCTAGAGTAACCCAACTCCTTCAGACCTTGGTCTAGGACTTCCCCCAATAATTGATAGTCCACAGTTTTGGAGGCCGCCATCATGTTCGAAGGCTCCCCCTTCGATAGCCTCAGGTAGCTCGAGGTACGTTCCGACTGCTCCAGTGGCACAGACTCTCTGCCACTGCCGTGGTCCACGTAGAGCAGGTAGGGCGCTTGCAGCGTCAGGGATTGTATCTGGGAGTGCTGCACAAAGAAGTCAGTCCCCAACACAAAGTCAAAGGCCTCAGTGTCCATCACATAGAACCGATGGGCGATAGTCTGGGAGCCCATAGGTACCTCCACTTCACAGTCCCCGCAGCTGTGCACCACATGTCCATCCCCCATTCGTATAGCCGCGGTGGTCATGGTGTTCTTCAGGCTCCCACAAGGTAAACCTTTCTTGGCCACTATAGATATGGTGGCGCCAGTATCCAATACCCCCAGGTATTCGCGTCCCCCTAGTCGGATACGTACCCAAAACACCAGGTCCTGGGTGCCACCGGAGCGTCCCCGTCAGAACTCCGCGGGACAGGTCACCTCGAACCCCTTGTTCCGCAGCTTGCAGGCCATCCTCATGAATTGGCTTCTCGTCTTAGCGTTGCCGTCATCACCACCTTCGTGCTCCCGCTTGGCCCCTTGTTCTTTCTGGGCCTGCGTCTGTGAGCGTGTGGTAGGACCAGACTGCCCTCCAGAGGGCTCGGAGTTCCCCCCTGGATTAGGGTTCGGGTTGCCTCCGTTCTTGTCCGGGTTCTTGTTGTCCTTGTCTGGCTGGCGGTTAGCGCCTCCTCCTCGTTCACCTTGACTCTTGTGTTGCCCTTGTCCACGTCCTTTCGACTTGCCCTTGCCGGAGTCGTTGCCTTTGCCTTTGCCTCCACCTTTGCTTGAGCCTTTGCCAGGATCCTCACCCTTAGGCTTCGCCGATAGGCGTTGCTTGTGGTAGCACTTATCCTCGTAGTGCTTCCTCTTCCCACAGAAGGCACCTGTGATGGTGCACCTGTAATGATTCGGCAGATTCGCTTTGGCGCCGGTGTTCTTCTCCTGCTGCTTCCCCTGGACTACGAAGCAGTCTCGCTGCTCGCAGTCAAGGGCGTGCTGCAGGTGTCCCTGCTCGTCTCTGGCATCACACCAGAAGAGCTCCTTGACGTTTTCCATGATACGGGCGTGGGCGTGTTTGGGGGTAGTCCCCTGCCTAGGTCTGGATCCTTGGTACCCTTTGCCATGGCTTCCAGAGCCTCCACCTCCAGGACGGTAGTTTTTCAGGTGCTGGTCGCTTTCTTTCTCCAGCGCCAGCTCCAGGAGTAGCACGCATAGATCCTTGTAGCGGAGGGATCTAGCCTTGCGCTCTGCCGTCGAACGGCACTCGTCCCACAGCTCTCGAGGGAGCTTAGCCAACAACCAGAAGAGGAGGTCGTCGCTGCTGTAGGAGCCGGGCGTCAATCATCCAGCCCAGTGATCCAGGTCAGCCAACAGCTCAGAGACCGTGCCAGGTTTGGGGTTGTTGGCCAGCACGGGCAGGTTCTGGATCTCGCCCCTGATGTAGAGGTCGGTTTCATAGGTCGGGTACTGCCTCTCCAAGGCAACCAACACATCGGCAAAGGTGGCGGAATTAGTCACGATCTGTCTGACCTGCTTCTCCAGGTACTTGGTCTTGCAGCACTGCAGGAGCAGATCGCACTTGACCCGTCCACTAGCGTGGGTTTGGCCAATCAATCGGAGAAACCGGCCAAAATTCTCAGGGAACTCGCTGAGGTCCTTGCCTGTGAACTCAGGCAGGTTCGCCACGATCTTGGAGGTGGAAATAGCCTTAGCCTCCTGAGACCTGCGTCCCTCAGGTCGTCGGGTCTTCCTTTTCTTCTTCTTCTTCTTCCCACTTGGGTTCTCGGGGTCCTCCGGGTCGTCGTCCTCCGAGGGCAAAGCAGATGTCATCGACGGCGGCTCATCATCGGAGGGGTCTCCGCCTAGATCACTAGAGCCATAGGGCTCCACGTCAACGGTTGCCCTCAAGGCTGTCAGCCCCAGCCGGTCCAGCTCGGCTCTCGTAGAATTCGTCACTTGGCTGTAGGGCGGCTCGGCGGTTCTCGGTACCAAAGGGCTTCTCGATATCGCTGCAGGGGTCGGCATCGGTCGGCTCCTCAGGCTCCCCAGGGTGCTTGTCAGCCCTGCCACCAGGTGGTTGGCCTGTACTCGATGGGGTGACACTCCCACAGTGGTAGGTGACGCTTGGGGCGGTATCATCAGGGGCTCCAGTTTCTCTCGAATCTCTTGAGTGAGGTCGCCCACAATTTTACAGGTGGCTGCTCGGAGCACCTCGTTGATCTCCGACCGCGTCAGGGACCTGTTGGAGGATCTCCCTCATCCTCTACTTCTTCCTCCAAGAGACTCAGGTCCTCTCCTCAAACCACTCAAGGTTGCATACCCAGGAGCATCCACATAGGCTCCCGTAGCGGGTAGAGGATGGTGATAGTCAGCCGCATACCATCCTGGCGCAGAACTGGAGATCATGGCTCACTGGCAGTAGTTGCCTCAGGGAACGCAGTGGTAGGTGGGCCCATACCATAGGCAGGGTAGGTAGGCATACCAGTAAAGCCTGTGCCCTCAGCCATAGGCGGGTTGGTTATGGGTGTGGATGTTGCAGCGGCTGGGTCTGGAATTGGGAGTGTGGTGGTTATAAGAGAGGGTGATGCGTGGAGGCCAGAAGCGCTCGGTGCGCCCTCAAAGGTAGGATTATTCTTCATGTCTTGCCCTTGGTCTGCTCCTTTGTCTGCTTCGTCTCCAGCATCCTTCTCTCTCTCTCTCTTTGTCTTCACAGGTTGAGTGTCCACCTCCTCGACTGAGAGGCCCCGGAAGGCCGTCTGGAGTCCTTCCAGCGAATCCTCTGCCACGTCCACTGGCCCATGTAAGGGCTCTGAAGGTACAGCGTTAGGTCCAGGTTCACCAGGTGCTGGCATTGCTGGTGCCTCAAGCGCTGTCTTCTGAAGCCGGTTTGGACCCCCGTGGCCATCTTGGGGTCACTTTGGGTGTGTATCTATGTGCCGGCAAGCCGCCATTGGCTGATATCATACTCTCTTATCCACCTGACCTAGCCTGATGTGATAGTGTGATAGGTTTGGCCATTCCAGCTATGAGCGGCCATATTCAATACCGAGGCGCCGCCGGCTGAGATTTATATAGCAGAATATCAGGAATCAACAGGGTTTTGTTATCATAATGTTTCCGTAATTTTTCAGCCTTTCGTTCTGATTGTCAATGTATCGGCGACTGTCAGTTGGCTCGCGATTTTGCGGTAACCGATTGGTTAATTGTTCTTTGCAGATATTTTGGCGGAAACCCCGATGAAGGGTCGGATTTCATCAGTAAAGGGTTCGTTGCTTCCGCAATTTCTCATATTATACACTCGCAAAATTAATCCGATTTTTTCAGACCTTCAGAATCGGATTTTCGACTTCGACATCGCCGCACTTGATATGACGAATCTCGAGTGGTCCAGCATTTTTCCCCGATCACGAATCAACCTTCCTTTTGTTATCTCCCTCGTTTTTCTTGGAGATATAGGCGAAACAAGGTTGATTCGTGAGGCCACTTTGAAAGGTCATATCTCCGGCTCACGGCGAGGAATACCAATTTCGAGAAATGGGTTGGAACCGCCTTGGTCTCAACTTAATGTAGGAAGCATCAAACGCCTTTGATGTGTACAAATGCCCCGTGTAGCAAGGGATAATAATTCAAGAGGGTAGAAAGTGATATATAACTCTTGGACCGTGCAACCGAATATTTTATTGCGACTTTCGAGTGTACCGCATGAGTGTTGGGGTTGCATAGATACTTTCCTTGGGTTCCCACGTATTTTTAACGTGAAGTTATGTCCATGGAGGGGCATGGCATACCATGGTGGGAGCCACCTTTCGAGGGTATGTGTTATATGCATGGTATGTGCTTCGATATGCTCACGCCCATGTTATATATCTCCATTTGTAGGAAGATATGTGGAGTCATACGTGGCAAGGGCTTCGCCCATGTCCCAATGGTGAACTCCATAGCGCTAGACTAAGTCTACTGCTCATATAGTGCATGCGGGAGGGCTTACGGAGCGACCCACAAGCGCCACTATCAATTTTCCCATTTTCATGGTGCGTGTTGGGAGGAGGTTTGAAGGTGTCCCTATGCGTCCATGTGGGGATCCAAGTGGGGGGATTGTTTGCAAATGATCCCCAGCATATGGGTTTTGAATCATATGTTGATACCATGGGTGAGCGAAGTTATATACTATTGTAATTATCTTGAATTTGGCATTATTTGCATTTTTTTGACCTCATTTTATGCTCATTTTTGTATTTTATGTGCTCAACTGGTCGGCTAACAGTAAAGTGCCTAGAGATTCGTGAACTATGGTATGTTGCTTATATGTTGGCATATGCTTCGTTGTTCAACCTCACCAGATGCCGGATCACATGGCCACTTTGGCGTGGCACATGAGGGCTCACAAAATTAGGTCTCAAATTCATGAGTTGACTTGTGAAGCATGTCATGTACATAACCGGAGGGGTTTGGGAGCCAATGATGGAATATTCTTGGGCATCGACCTTTGGTCTATATCACCCTTGTATATTACTTTCCGGTTTGACACATGCATGGAGCATTTGAATATTTGCCGTATGCATTTTTGAGTACATAATTAAATTTTGGGCACTATGGTGTGATTCGCCTGATTTTGATAGGTTATGAGGTCATCTTCATGGGGCAATTCTCAAAGCCCAATCCACTCCAAGTCCAACCAAGGTTATGTCAGGGTAGGGTATGGTCCTGAGTGCTACTCTAGGCCATGACACGCCACCTCCCCTATTGGGCTAGGATTTAGAGGCTTGGGAGGGAACACATTTTTGGGGTTTGTGTAATGATATTTGACACATGTCATTTAGGCATCTTATATGACTGAGTTCAGGGCATCATGCTGGTGAGTCAAGGGAAGGTCTTGAGTCCGGGGAATGAGGGGTCTATGGCTGTGATTGTGTAGGTTTCCATCCTTCCCCAACTTTGCCTTATTTGTGTTCATATGCCAATTTCAGGGCTTCCTTTTTGGTGCAATTCTTGTACATGCCCACCGCCGTGTCTCCGTGTGCACCGTGAGACAACCGGCGTGTTGAACGCAAGCCCGCAGTTTGGATTGGATTTGGATTGTACTTGGGTTTTGGGGTATTGCCAGGGTTTGTGTGAAGGAGCCTTTTTCTATTTTTTGTAGAAATGCAGGCCCTGGTGAGGAGCAAGACCCTAGGAGTGACGGGTTATGGTGGAAGGGGTACAGCAGGGGCCGGTCCTGGTAGGGACCTTCTTTATGGTAGCAGAGGAGTACCTGCCCCCTACCGCCGCACCGGGGACTTGGGCCCTAATGAGCCCTGCCCAAGGACGCCCCGGGTGCAGATCGTGGAGTCCGTCGAGTCGAAGCCGGACTGGGAAGCCCGAGAAGAGCGGAGATGCTCAGAACGGAGAGCCCTTGCAGGACATGGGCTAGACATGGAGGACCTGGCCTCCATGTGTGAAAGGCAATGCGGGAAGGCTTGCAATCTCCGCTCCGCTGCGGAGGAGTTGGAGGAAACTGGCAGCAACGGCAGAGCCCGGCGTTACCGGAAGCGCGGGTCCCCAAAACCCGCGGCGGAAGCCAGGGCGATGGAGACGAACCCCAGCCCGGTCAGGCTGTGGTCAGCTGCAGACTCCCAGGGGCACTCCGAGGGCTATCGGACCGCTTACCCTTCGGAGTCGGAGGAGATGGGCAGACCGCCCACAAGGGCGAACACGGCCCCCGAGGCCAGCCTGGAGCATGACGCCGAGGCGCCCGAGAGGCCTGCCAGAGCCAGAACGGCGCCTGTGGCCAGGCACACGGAGCCAACGCGAGATAGCATGGGCGACACACCCATGGCGGAGGAGTCCAAGGCGCCGGGAACCGTGGGATGCGCCGGATCTGGTGGAAAGCACGTTGAGTGCCACTGCGAGCACGTATCCTTCCTCATCGGCAAGTACCCAAAGATGGGGATGGACGCCATCGTGCAGCACCTCGACCGCCTGGACAACGCGAAGGACGGTCTAGAGGAGGACGTCGCGGGGATCCTGGATGACCAGTCGGCAGCGGAGAGAGACATGGCGGAGCTGCGAGCAAAACTGGACCAGTACCGGGAGAATCTGGAGCTGACCCTGCAGAAGCAGCAGCGAGTGGTGGACAGCCTCCTCCACCTGGTGGAGGACATGTCGGAACGCCTGAAAAGGCTAGAGGAGTTACAACCCCTCGCCTCGGGTACGGAGCTCCCGGCAAGGCCGGCAGCGGCAGAGCTGGTGGAGCGGGTTAAGACCCTCAGGAGCGCCATGGAGAAACCCATGGGCGGCCCTGCAGAGGCTCCCTACGCGCCTCCGCGTGTTGACCCGGATGCGCTGCCATTTGTTCCCATGTTCAGGGAATCCACAATGGTCAGGGAACAAACGGCACCGGCTGGGTCCATGCGGGAAGGGCACGCAACCACGGACCTGAGGAGCCTGACGGTACAGATGGCCCATGCCGCCCAGGACCAACCGACCACTACGACTGCCCATGCAGTTGATGCGGAAGAGGAGATCCAGAGCCAGACCATGCAGGGGCGAACCATGGGAAGCGTCGACGGACATGGTCGAGGCCACCCTGGCGGAAATCTGTGGGCCAAGGACCCTAATACGGGGATATGGACAGCCGGTCGAGCAAGTCCTTCCCGCATTCCAAACCCCATGGGTTCAGGCCCAACTGGACCGCACTCCATGGAGGAGAGGGATGTACGGGGAGTGTACTCACACCCCCTGGCCACAGGTGGTATCCGTCTCGGTTGAGTGGTGGCTGCGGACGTCGGAGACGCCATCAGGATTGACGACCTCAGGGGAATCAAAATCCCCTACTACAATGGCAACCCCTCCAACCTGGATGACTTCATCCTGGATTGGGAGGACTTCGCCGAGGAAGTTGTCGGCGAGATGAAGGGAGCGCCAAGGGACAAGTGGGTATGTCGGACATTCCCACACAGGCTGGCGCAGGACCTGAAGGAGGAGCTCAGGGATCAGATCCGCGAGGGAGTGGTCCAGACAGAGCAGGCCTGCCTCCAGTGGCTGGAGGACGAGGAGCGAGTGGACGCCCCCAACCAAAAGTTGGAGGATTTGTGGTCCATTCCGTTGCCGCTGGAGCGCGGGGAATTGAGGGTCCGAGAATGGAATCGGTACATCCGCAAGTACCGAAGAAGCCTCAAGCTGGTGGAGGACTGGAATGAGGCCAGCGAGATCCGCCACTTGCTGAAGGACATCCTCCCCGGCCATTGGAAGAGGCGAGTGGAGGACGAGGAGAAGAAGAGGGCAAAGAAGCGCGTGGCTGTACGGATCATGGCATCGGAGGACACCCACGCCAGAATAGTGGAGTTTTTCCGGCGAAACCTCGGCGAGCCCAGCCGAATGTTGGGGTTGAAGAACGCCGTCTACGTGGAGGTGTTCAGCGACACCATGGGGCAAAGGCCGATGCGCCTCAACAACGTGGAGTGGAGGCGCGGAGAGCCGCTAAGGATGCAGGTCATCTTCGCCCGCATGAGCCTGGACGAGATCGTGAAGTACATCACGGTGGAGCTGAAGCTCAACGCCAAGAACGAGGCCCACGTGCAGGATCGACAAGGCCATGGACACCGAGGCCATCGAGAAGATCGCCACCAGCGAGAGGTCAAGGGGGACACGGTGGGCACCACGGAGGAAGGGAGTGGAAGCGGCCAAGATCTCTGGACCGTGACCACCCCAGAGTATCATGAAGAGGCCCACTTCTCCGTGTTCGTAGCGCACAACATGAAGGAGAATGGGCAGGACAGGTCCAGGTGGAACCGCCTGGACCCCAGGACCAAGAACCGCAGAGAAGCGCGTAGGATCGGGAACCCGCCGCTCTCGTTCCGCGAGTACAGATCGCAGCACACCGGTTGCTGGGTCTGCTACGGCAAGGGGAACAACCATGCACATGACCACCGGCATTGCAAGGTATATGAGGAGGACAAGAAGACCTACTTCGCCGCCCATCCCGACAGGAAGCCCAAGGAGCAACGAATTGCCGATTGGAAGGCAAAGGGCGGAGACTGTGGAAAAAGCTAAGGAAAGGGCCAAGGGAAAGGCGGAGGAAAAGGCTATGGTGGAGGACCCGGCCCAGACCGACGCGTGAGGTCGATGGAGGAGGTTGCTGAGGACATGTTGAGGACGTTGGAGGAACTCAAAGCCCAGCAACCTGGTGGACAAAGTCTGAGCGGATCGCAGCAGGAGGGAGCTGCGGCAGGCCATGTCTAGAGGAGCCCCCACGGGAGTGGGCCCTGGGAGGTCTCTCCTCAGAAAATCAGTGGAATCCTAGAGAAAGCGAAAGCACATCGGGTGCCGAAGAAGGCTCCAGAAGAGCCAAAACCACTGAGTTTCGCCACTCCCAACCCCTGGAGCGCCCTGCCAAGGGAAGTTTATGTGGGCAAGGGACGTGGCAAGAAGGAAGGAGCGACCACAGAGAGCCCCGTGGACAGGCGGGACCAGCCCAACATCTACACCATCCGTGACCATATTCAATACCCTCGAAGTCCTGATGCACCCGGATCCACTACAGTTGCATGCCGTGAGAGTCGTCCATACACCGCATGGTGACGAGCGGCAGTTGCACTTGAAGGTGCGTGTACGGTGCGGACAAGAGGAGTTGGTGGTGGATGTTTTGGTGGATACGGGTGCCCAGGTGAGCCTGGTCCGGAGAGGGTTGTTCAAGGAGGAATCCCTGCAGCCCAGCCGTAGACCGGTACGCCTGAAGGTGGCCAATGGAGAGATTATGGGTGGTGGCACCCATGAGGCCACTATCAGTATGGAATTCTGGGGGCATGAGCGCTTGAACCGCCCTGATTTGGCGAAGAGAAGCACTCTATCCGGGAAATTCTATGTGGCCGACATTACAGATTGGGATATGATCATGGGGTATGACTTCATGGTGGCAAATGCCATTGGAGCCGTTCCCCATCGCGCAACGCTGGTCCGGGAGGATGATGAATGCCTCACATGGCTGTCGACGGATTATGCATGCGGATCATTCCAATGGAATGCTGAGGAAGAGGATCGGATCGTCCAAGCAGTCGAAGCTGTGGGTGCCAAGTCCAGAGGAGACCGCGGAGTTCAGCTCACGGAGTATGGAATGGTGCCACAGGTGTATGCCAGGATGATCCAGACGCTGGGAGACGAAGCGCCCGAGACGGATGTCTTCGCTTCCCGGGATGCCCCGCTTTTGCGGAAGTGTGGGAGGCATTGGCATCGAGGAGACTCAGCCTCGCACAGGCATTGGGGTTTGAAGGAGTGGGGGCCCATGTAATGGCATGGCTCCCTGGACAATACCAGACGTACGGTGGAGAAGATCGTCACGGATAGGGCGAAGTGGATCCTGGTAATAACCGGCATAGAATCCACCCCATGTCCGCTGGAAGGTCTCAAGTCGACGCTGGACTCCATCACCCTGAACGGGATGTCATTCGGGCCAGAGGAGGAGCTGTTCATCGACGCCAAGGGTGTATCAATGCCCTCCCCGGGTCAAGCGTGGGGTACCAAGGCTTTCCTGGTGGATGGGGCGCAAGCCCGGCCCACTGGTGATGAAGCATTCATCCGTAGGGTTGAGGCGGTGCCCATGTGGGTCATGTTTGAGCCCAAGGAGGGGACGGATCAGCCAGTTGATGGCATTGATGTCCTGTCCCACGCCGAGATCGACGACGTCGTCAACTACATGCGGATGGGGATGCACGACCGTGTGGCAGCCAAGAAGAAGCGGGCCAGGGTCACATCTCCGCATTGGTGGGATGACAAGATGTTGGTCACCGGCAAGTACGAGAAGGATGAGTTCGTGGCGAGGGTCATGGATCACATCGCAGACCAATATGATGGTCCGGTTGGGTCGGACCCGCCGACGTGGGATTTTCCAAGAATGGGGGCCGATAGCGACAAGAACCAGCCCGATGCCGCTAATTTCTGAAGATTATGGACGGGAAGCGCGCCCTAGGACGATGAAGACGGCATATCGGACGAGGAGAAGTCGGACTCGGACCCAGAAGAGGCCTATACCGCAGTGCGGTCGGTGATATCGATACCGAAGCAAGCGGCTGAGGAGGCCCAGGAGAACCTGAAGGTCGCCGAGCTGAAGGAGAGGCTGATCAATGCCTATCCGCGGCTATTCAGTGGCGTCGCCAACAAGAACCCTCCAGATCGTGGGAGGTTTGGCACAGCAAGGATCAAGCTGAAGCCGAACCCGGAGATCTATCGTCATCAGGAGTACCAACTTCAGGGCGGTCGGGCCGAGGCCATGAAGAAGTTGTTGACTGAGTTCATTGAGCGGGGATTGATCGAACCCTCCGACAGTGAGTGGGCCAGACCAGCCTTCATCGTGCCCAAGAAAGAGAAGGGCGAGTCGAGGTTGGTGGTTGATTACAGGGGTTTGAACGAGCAAACTGCGCACGACTCGTACTCGCTTCCTCTGATCGACACCATCCTCCAAAAGCAACAGAAAAAGCGGATCTTCACGGCGTTGGACCTGAAACACGGCTATCACCAGATGCCGCTAGACCCGGACTCCAGGCCCTGCACGGCGATGTCGACGCCGCTGGGGCCCATGCAGTGGAAAGTGGTGTCTATGGGCGCCAAGAATAGCAACGCCGCTTTCCAGCGCATGATGGAGGACCTACTCGGTCCTGTCCGGGACTGTGCCGACCCCTTTGTGGATGACATCATCATCGGGTCCGGCACGGAGGACATGACTGAGGACGAGCTCATCAAAGCGCATGAGAAGGGTCTGCGCCGAGTGCTCACCGAGCTGGACAAGCACAACATGGTGTGCAAGCCCACCAAAGCCTCACTCTTCGTGAAGGAGGTGGAGTTCGCGGGTCACGTGGTTGGTCACGGGCAACGCCGTCCCATGCCTGGGAAGCTGGCGTCCCTGCACCACTGGGAGAAGCCCCAGACCATCAGCGAACTCCGATCCTTCATGGGGTTCTGCAACTACTATTCGGGCTATGTCTGGATGTATGCAGCACTATCGGGGCCGCTGCACAAGATGCTGCAGGTGGGCAAGTTCGATGGCCCAAAGGGGAGCAAGAAGAGGCTTGTCTGGACCCCTGAGGCCGAAGATGCGTTCAGCCGCCTGAAGGAGCGTTTCCTGGGGCAGCTGGGGCTATTCCTGGTGGACCCGGACAAGGGATTCGTGCTACGAACGGACGCCTCGGACTATGCTGTAGGGGCAGTCCTCGAGCAGATCCGGGACGACGGGTCGCACGTACCCGCGGCGTTTTGGAGTCGGATCCTGGCCGAGGGCCAACGTCAAACCTGGCCCGCGAGGGAGAAGGAGACGTACGCCATTTCCTGTGCGCTCAGGAAGTGGTCCGGCCACATCGGTATGCAACCGGTGGTGGTTTGTACGGACCATCAGTCCTTGCAGAGCTGGCACAAGGAGCACGTCGACACCCCCTCGGAACCGGCGGCAAGGAGGGCCCGATGGCATAAGACGTTCGCCAAGTTCGACCTCAGCGTCGTGTACGTCCCGGGGAAGGACAACACTGTGGCAGATTGCCTCAGTCGATGGGCCTACCCCGCGGGCAAGGCTTGGATGGACATATCCAGCCATGGGGACGCCGAGGAGACCGATGAGGCCAAGCGCATCATCGAGATGGAGAAGGCCATGGAGCAAGAGGGGGTCAGATGCTTTGTGGTGATGGCAAACGGTACGGACCTGGCCAAGTTCCGGGGCGCCCGAGTCCAAGGTATTCGAGAGGAAACCCTCGAGCAATGGATGGTGGCCCCTGTAGAGCTAGTCAGGTCGGTGCTCACAGAGGACTGGTCGGATGACTATGCGGCATCCGAGCACTGGAGCAAGTACTGGAATGCCGTGAGCGCTCCGTCGGACGACGAATGGCCTGAGGGCTTGACCGAGGATGGGGACAAACTGTTCCTCAAGGACAAGCTATTGGTCCCTGAGAATCGAACGGAGGAGCTCATTGACCACTGGCATCACGCCCAGCTCATGCATCCTCGTCGGGACAAGATGCAGCACGACCTGGGGTGGCGCTTCAGGTTCCCACCGGGGTACTACGCCCTCCTGGACAAGTACTGCAGCGACTGCGCCGTGTGTCGGGCGACGAAGAGCCCCAACCACTCCACAGCGGGCAACCCGGTGTACACGGCTATACCGGAAGCCCCTATGCGGTCCGTGGCCATGGATGTGTTCGCCATGCCGGAGGTCACCGTGGACGGAGAGACCTACGACTGTGTCATCCTGGCGGTGGACAGGCACAGCGGGTATATCGTGGCGGTCCCGGGCAAGAAGTCCAAGAAGAAGGACGAGAAGGACAAGCATGGAGTGGGTCTGCAGGCCAAGACCGTCGCTAATGCCATGATCAGGCATTATCTCACGATTTTTGATGTCCCAGCTGTCATCTGCAGCGATCGGGGCAGTCAGTTTGTGGGGACGTGGTTCAAGACGATGTGCAAGCACATGGGCATTTGGCACGCCAAGACCGTGGCGTACCACAGCCGGTCGAATGGCCGGGCTGAGGTGGCCGGGCGGCAGATGTTCGAAAGGTTCTGCCAGCTGCACATCAACGAACCGGGCCGGAATTGGTATAATTCGCTGTGGAGAGTACTCCAAGCGTATCACGACCTTCCGGGGCCCAATGGACTGTCGCCCCATCGTATCCTGTTCCTACGGGATCGAGTGTCACGCACTCTCCCGTGGTTGAACCATGGCAAAGTGGCCCGGGATGCGAACGCTATGATGGCTGGGGCGGACGACACGGCGGCCAAGGTGTGCAAGGCACTTCAGGACGAGCATGAGAAGAGGGCCAAGTACTTCAAGCAGGGAAAAGTCCAGAAATATGCTCTCCAAGACACCGTATGGGTGGACCGGCACCACAAGGATGTCCTGTCCAGGCATCGGCAGGCGTCTTGGTATGTGCCGGGGGTAGTCGTGCGGAAGGTCGGGCGGGATGTGTATGCGGTTCGTGTGGGGGATAACAGGATCCTGGACCGCGACCATACCCAGCTTCGTCCCCGAGCACCAGACCCCAGCGGACGTCCCGTCACCTTCGAGTTCACGGCCGGCGATGTGGACTCAGACGACGAGGGTGAGGACGACGACTTCACCGCCGAGAGGATCCTGGCGGACAAGCCGGACCCGGGGACGCCTGGGGGGAGGCTTTATAAAGTCCGTTGGTAGGAATTCGCCGCATCCAGGGATTCGTGGGAGCCTCCGAGCAGCTTTGTGCCGAGGTATACCACGGTCTGGAGGGAGTATCTAAAGAAAAAGAACATTTCTTTGGATGTCAAGGACGTGTTGGTCCATTTGGTGGCTGCTGTAGCACCATAATGGATCCCCCTTGGCATTTTTGTTTGTTTCTGTGCTTGGGAGACGGGAGAGGGCGTTCGTCCGGGGATTTTTGGGCCTTGATTGGCCACATACCCCCTTCACTCGATCTCCACATATATATTTCATTTTGGTATACTTATTTAGGTCGACCGACGACGTTTCTCTATCTTTGACCCCCTTGGTCCATGTTGTAGATCAAGAGGAGACCGGATATGGCGTAGGGCACGATTATGAGTGTCCTCACCCCTCCCTTGGGGCATGGGGGACGCCTACGACGTGTGTGGGGCCTCCATGTGTCCTTGGGACATGGGGGGGGGGGGGTTTGGAGCCCATTGGGGTCCTCCCGTCCTCTCTTCAATGACTTCCGAGCGGATACAACGCTCTGAGAAGGGGGGTGAGGCCAGTTTGGACCCCCGTGGCCATCTTGGGGTCACTTGGGGTGTGTATCTATGTGCCGGCAAACCGCCATTGGCTGATATCATACTCTCCCATCCATCTGACCTAACCTGATGTGATAGTGTGATAGGTTTGGTCATTCCGGCTATGAGCGGCCATATTCAATACCGAGGTGCCGCCGGCTGAGATTTATATAGCAGAATATCAGGATTCAACAGGGTTTTTTTATCATAATGTTTCCGTAATTTTTCAGCCTTTCGTTCTGATTGTCAATGTATCGGCGACTGTCAGTTGGCTTGCGATTTTGCGGTAACCGATTGGTTAACTGTTATTTGCAGATATTTTGGCGGAAACCCCGATGAAGGGTCGGATTTCATCAGTAAAGGGTTCGTTGCTTCCGCAATTTTCATATTATACACTCGCAAAATTAATCCGATTTTTTCAGACTTTCAGAATCGGATTTTCGACTTCGACATCGCCGCACTTGATATGACGAATCTCGAGTGGTGGTATATTTTTCCCCGATCACGAATCAACCTTCCTTTTGTTATCTCCCTCAATTTTCTTGGAGATATAGGCGAAACAAAATTGATTCGTGAGGCCACTTTGAAAGGTCATATCTCCGGCTCACGGCGAGGAATACCAATTTCGAGAAATGGGTTGGAACCGCCTTGGTCTCAACTTAATTAAAGGAGCATCAAACGCCTTTGATGTGTACACATGCCCGGTGTAGCAAGGGATAATGGTCAAGAGGGTAGAGAGTGATATATAACTCTTGGACCGTGCAACCGAATATTTTATTGCGACTTTCGAGTGTACCGCATGAGTGTTTGGGTTGCATAGATACTTTCCTTGGGTTCCCACGTATTTTTAACGTGAAGTTATGTCCATGGAGGGGCATGGCATACCATGGTGGGAGCCACCTTTTGAGGGTATGTGTTATATGCATGGTATGTGCTTCGATATGCTCACGCCCATGTTATATATCTCCATTTGTAGGAAGATATATGGAGTCATACGTGGCAAGGGCTTCGCCCATGTCCCAATGGTGAACTCCATAGCGCTAGACTAAGTCTACCGCTCATATAGTGCATGCGGGAGGGCTTACGGAGCGACCCACAAGCGCCACTATCAATTTTCCCATTGTCATGGTGCGTGTTGGGAGGAGGTTCGAAGGTGTCCCAATGCATCCATGTTGGGATCCAAGTGGGTGGATTGTTTGCAAATGGGCCCAAGCAATTGTGTTTTGAATCATATGTTGATACCATGGGTGAGCGAAGTTATATACTATTGTAATTATCTTGAATTTGGCATTATTTGCATATTTTTGACCTCATTTTATGCTCATTTTTGTATTTTATGTGCTCAACTGGTCAACTAACAGTAAAGTGCCTAGAGATTCGTGAACTATGGTATGTTGCTTATATGTTGGCATATGCTTCGGTGTTGCACCTCACCATATGCCGGATCACATGGCCACTTTGGCTTGGCACACGAGGCCTCACAAAATTAGGTCTCAAATTCATGAGTTGACTTGTGAAGCATGTCATCCAGATAACCGGAGGGGTTTCGGAGCCAATGATGGGATATTCTTGGGCACGGACCTTTGGTCCGTATCACCCTTGTATATTACTTTCCGGTTTGACACATGCATGGAGCATTTGAATATTTGCCGTATGCATTTTTGAGTATATAATTAAATTTTGGGCAATATGGTGTGATTTGCCTGATTTTGATAGGTTATGAGGCCATCTTCATGGGGCAATTCTCAAAGCCCAATCGACTCCAAGTCCAACCAACGTTATGTCAGGGTAGGGTATGGTCCTGAGTGCTACTCTAGGCCATGACACGCCACCTCCCCTATTGGGCTAGGATTTAGGGGCTTGGGAGGGAACACATTTTTGGGGTTTGTGTAATGACTTTTGACACATGTCATTTAGGCATCTTATATGACTGAGTTCAGGGCATCATGCTGGTGAGTCAAGGGAAGGTCTTGAGTCCGGGGAATGACGGGTCTATGGCTGTGATTGTGTAGGTTTCCATCCTTCCCCAACTTTGCCTTATTTGTGTTCATATGCCAATTTCAGGGCTTCCTTTTTGGTGCAATTCTTGTACATGGCCACCGCCGTGTCTCCGTGTGCACCGTGAGACAACCGGCGTGTTGAACGCAAGCCCGCAGTTTGGATTGGATTTTGATTGTACTTGGGTTTTGGGGTATTGCCAGGGTTTGTGTGAAGGAGCCTTTTTCTATTTTTTGTGGAAATGCAGACCCTGGTGAGGAGCAAGACCCTAGGAGTGACGGGTTATGGTGGAAGGGGTACAGCAGGGGCCGGTCCTGGTAGGGACCTTCTTTACTTCACGTCGGTGTCCTCTTTCTTTGTGTCCATCTTCGTTCGCCCTTCTGCTTATATATGACTAATCTCGGCGCACTGGTTGTACGGCACGGGGTTGCTGCCGGTACGCAGAGACAGTCTGCCTCTTGCTACCAGAAAGTTTTATAGTGATTTCAACACTGTGTTTGTGCATCTCCTGCTGCTTGCTGCTGGTGTAGGGTTTCCTGCTGCTTGTTTTTGAAGAGGAAAATGTTTTAGTTGCTGAAATACAATCAATCCAGGATAGCCCAAGCCAGAGATAAGCAAGTAGAAGAGAATCAGGATCAAAGCATGAAGGGCTGCAGTGTAAACAGTGAAAGATGTTAGATTATTCACAGAAACTGCAACTCAGGGCACATTGGATTGCATATTCACAACGACAGCTGAAATGTTTGGGAAAAAGAGTTGGAAAACTGCCCCATGGTCACTCAATCTCCATAGTGCCATCTCAGGAGATGTGCACTCTTTTTCTTTTGGGTCCCATATGTGCTGAGGTGGCAGGGCATGTGGCGATGAGGTCACTGCCATGTCACATGGGATATTCCTACTTAGCTAGGCTGACCGGGAATTGAACCCAGGACCTCTCAAAAAGAGGTGCCCAGCCCCCTAGGGTGCATACCACTAGGATAGCTAAGAATTCATGAGAAAACATAGATAAATTCATAGGCTCTGCCCTGGATATGTCAGTTCTCAGTCAACTCAGGAAAGGATGAACTGCCTCACATTGGTAGGGGATTCAGGGGTCCACTCCATAACCTGATTTAGTGTTTGGTACCATAAGTCAAAATGTGTTATCACCACTTTTGGTTGGGCCAATACTAAGATAGAAATGCCTGTGTGCTCAGTGCATCTCTAATACTACTAGAGTATACCCTAAAGCATTGGAACAGCACTTTTTCTTACTGTACATCTGAGAATCATTGAAATTCTGATCACATTGATGTATAAATTGAGTGCTGTCACACTGATGCCGTTACACTAGTGTACCTAAGGAGCAGGGTAGGCTAGTTGACGAACCGGTTCTAAGAGCAGTGCTCACCCTGGGTATTGTGTTGTGCAAGACTCAAGCCTTGGATCGCCCCGGAGCCATTGCTACTGTGCACATAATACGCCCAGCACGCACACCACCCACCAACAGAGCACAAGCCGTGAGAGAGGGCCAGGTTGGCCATGGACACCGCAAACACAGCACAACGAAGTGCACCCAACACCCACTGCACGGCACATGCAGTGAGCGAGCGCCGCTGGGCCATGGACACCGCGCATTCAACACAGAAAACAAGCATACCACCCTCCAGCATGGAACCGAGCATCGACCGGCTAGCAAGGACCTGACACGGCATGCACAACACAGGAAAATACACACACTGCCTCCAAGCGGGGCACACACTCTGAAAGACGCCCAAAGATCCATGGACACCGCACGTACAACACGTCAAGCACAAGTGCAACCCACCAACACACAGCAAACGGTGAAGGAGCGCTAAGGAGCCATGTGCACCACACACACAACACGCAAGTCACCACTACCAAGAACGCGGCAAACGTCAAGAACTAGCGCCAAGGAGCCATGGAGGCCAAAAACATAGCACGCAAAGTACACACACCTCTTGCCAGCGCGGCCTACGTGTTGAGCGATAGTCAAGGCACCATGGACACCCCATACACAACACACACAGCACCCACACTATCCGGTAGCGTGGTACAAGCTATAAAGGAGGGCCAAGGAGCCAAGTACACTGCGCATCTAGCAAACAATGCAGAGACACACAACCCCCCAGCGCGGTAGACGCGATGAACGAGCGCTAAGGAGCTATGGACACCGTACACACATAACACAAAAAAGCCATGCCACTGAGTAGCGCAACACGACCGCTGAACAACGGCCAAGGAGACAGTGCACACAAAGCTTGCAAGGGGCACACACCTTTCTCCAGGGCCACGCACGCGGCAAACGAGCACCAAGGAACCGCGAACAACACACAAACAAGGCACCAACCACCGACACCACCCCCCAAGCGCGTCACATGCAATGAACGACCGCCAAGGAGCCATGAATCCCGCACACACAACACACAAGGCACACACACTAGCGAGCAAAATTTTTGTTTTGCAGTTTGTCGTGGTGGCTTTCTTCTATTTAGTGATTGACGTCCTGTTGGTGTTCCCTTCTGAGCGCATCTCTTCTTTTTCTTTTGAGGTCCCTGCTGTTCTCCTTTTTTTACCTGCCTTTCCCTACTTTTCCCCCCTGCTCCCCTTTCTTTTTTCGGGGGGAGGAGGCTTGCTCGTCCCCTCGTGCCCTCTCCCATGCTACCTCGCTATTGTAGCTGTTACCCGCTTGCTTTGGCTGGGCTTGCGCTTGGGTTGGCGCCGGTGTCGGCCGTGTTGCTGCTTTCCTGGTGCGCAGTGTTGCATCGGCCTTCCCTAGGTTGGGGAGCGGTTGTTCCTTGCCTCTTTGCGCGTGTTAGGTGGGTGGGTTGCGTGCGTGGCGCATTGTGCGTGCTGTGTCCCTGGCGACTGGGCGTTCGTTCACCAGTTGTTGCGTGTTGTGGGTGGTGTCTGTGTTTTGTTTGTTGTGTGTGCGGTTTCAATGGCTCGTTGGCGCTCGTTCACCGCTTGTGTTATGGTGAATGGTGGTTTGCCTGCTTTCCTTGTGTTGTGCGTGGTGTCCATGGGCATTCGGCGCTTGTTCACCGCATATGCTGTGCTGGTGGGTGGTGTGTTTCTGGTGTGTTTTGTGTGTGCAGTCTCCACAGGTCTTTGGTGGTTGTTCACAGAATGTGCCACGTTGGTGCATGATGTGTTGGGTTTGTGTGTAGTGTGTGCAGTTTGCCGGTTTTTTTGCGCCTGTTCACCACGTGTGCCGCGCTTCAGGATCCGGTATGTTGTTCTGCGTTGTGTGTGTAGTCTCCATGGTTTCTTGGCTCTTGTTCAACACTAGTGACGCCCCGGTGGGTGGTGTATGTGCTTTGCGTGTTGTGTGTGCGGTGTCCTCGGTACTTTTGCGCTCCTTCAGCGCTTTTGCTGCGCCGGAGGGTATGAAGGGTGCCTTGTGGGTTGTCTCTATACGGTGTCCATGGCTCCTTGGCGATCCCTCACCGCTTGTGTTGTGGGTGGAAGAAAGGCAGAAAACCTCCCTTCCTCTTGCCGCGGAAACACAACACGTTGCGCTGTGCGCCAACACAGCAGCCGGCGAGCCAGGGTGCTCACCACAGTGCCATACGGGCACATGAGCAAGATTGGTGTCGCCCCGCGCCTGCACTATAGCATGCCCGCGCACGGAGCACACGCTACACATTGGTAAGGCAGAGCACAAGCGCAGCATAGGAAGTAAAAAGGCGCCACAACCAACACCACCGTGACGGCCCCACTTGGGGACCGTCCTCTTGCAGCAAACGAAGATCAATAGCCCGGTATCTAGATGGACCTCCGAGCTCCTGGCCTCAGAACCAATGCCCGCAGGCAACGACTTTGCCTGTGCCCAGATGCGCATCAGGCAGTGCGCCGTCTAGAGGAGCGATTGCGGAACGACCGCCAACCATCCCACATCCCAACAGCCCCATGCACAGCGAAGACCCAGACACCACATCTGGCTGCACGCACATGAGCAAACGCGCCTTCAACCCCGACCACAAGAACCTAGGCCCCCAATGCACGTCACAACTAGCACCAAGGCAGCACAGTTGCCAAGGTCCTGCCACCATGACGCGCATCAACAACCGCATGGACGCCGAGTCACAGGGCAACAGCAACAAGCACACCTACACTGTCATTCACACCCACACCTACCCCCACGCCCGCCAACACTCCAGGCCCATCCCTATGCGTACACCCACACCTCCGTCCGATCCCACACGCACGCCCATTCCAAGCTCAAGCACAACAAATGCACCCTTGTACAAGACAACACCAAGACATTTGTTCTGTCCCCCACAGGTGCTGACAGCAATGCCGACATGGATCCTCACACCTACGCCCACATGCACACCCACACTTACATCTGCATGCTCGACCCTACATCGCTCACTATCTGCCAACCACCGCGCACAGCACCATACACAGCTAGGTACGCAATCCGTCCTACACCACCACCCACACCCAGCATACACCCCCTTGCGGCTCCACATCGACACCAACAAATGACCCACGTCCATCATTTGGCGCCACACGAAAACAACCGCCAACATGCACACCCAGAGCCCCCACACCCCAAGCAGCGTCCGTACCCATGTCCAATGCAACACTATCGCCAAAATGCAGTTCAGCACTCTCGCTGTCACCCACGCGGGCGGCAACATCTGCAGCCCCGACACCACGTCTTGTTGCAAACCCACACCTACATCCCCCCGGTCCGCCACACCCACACCGACGCCAACCCCATCCCCAATGCCATGCCATGGCACATTGTCGCGTTCCCCGACACCGACGTAAAAAACCACCTACACACCAAACTCCAGACCGCTACAAACAACAAAAGCCGCATGCACTCCCACCACTACGTGCCTCAAAATGAATTCACATACTTCCTGCTGCCATCCAAAGCCACACTCTAACCAATAACCATGCAAACACCAACAAGTACACCCTCATTTGACACCTCCAACTACATCCGAACCCCTCCACAAAACAACGCTCACGCCGAGCCCGACGCCATCTGCCTCACAATTAACAACCATACCGACACCAAAGCCAGTACACAAATCCACAGCGACACCCACACCGCCAGCCCAACCAAGCGGCACTCCCGACCGTATCCCGGTGCCAGCACCCACAACTGCTCTGACACCCAGACACGCCAACAGCCCGGGCTGGACACCATCACCCACGTGCACATCAACACCAACACGTACATTTACACCCTCAATCACACATAAACTGGGACCAACAGCCATACCAGCACCGCCCCCCACACGTACATGCGCCCCCTGCCCACACTCTACCATGCGCACCAACATAAACCCCCGTGCACTACCAGCCGTGCACCATCTCGACACCGCCATACCAACACCAATACCATCATCGGCCCCCCCCCGAAAATCACCGGCAATCGCCCCAACATCAACGCTAACATCCATCATCAGCCACACCAACAACATGGGACCAGCCCTGGCCCGGCGCCCGCATCCGGACCAACATCCACGCCCACACCTGCGCCCACAACAACACCCATGCATAATCCTAGCGCAACACGAGCACACACGCACACACCAACACCATGACCTTTGTTGTCCCCCCTGCAAACACTGCCAGCCGCGCCGACATTGACCCCCCACACCTACCCTAACATGCAAAACCACATGAAGATTGACGCCTCCAGCCCTGCACCGCCACCTACCTACGCCCCAACAGGCTTCCCGGCATACAAAACGACGTACGCAATCAGGCCTACACAATCACCCACGCCTACACCCATATCCACGCCAGCATCCACCCCCACTCCCGGCAACCTAAAGGAGCGTCACCTGCCCCCACACCAAGACCACCACCATTATAAAGTCTCACACCACCACCCCACCAGCATTTGCGATCACGTTAGCATTCATAGCAGCATTGACAGCAACATGCACACCCACACCGTGCCACACTCCGATGAGCAGCCGCATGCGCATCCGGCCCATCGTTGTCCGCTACATACACACCTGCTGCCCCCAAAGCCCCACGAATGTCAACAGCCACGTCGAGCCCGACAAAGCGTGTCCCGCATACACGTTAGCGCCCTTGCCGTCACGCAAGCAGGCACCCACAACTGCACCTGCCAACACCCCCACGCCCACCACCACGCTCCCACAACACCCACGCCAACATCGACACTATCCCCCACACCAACATAGCTACCATCGGCATCTGCAACACCAACGTTTTTGCTCTCCCTGACATCCGCATACACAACCACATACAAACCAAACCGCACAGCGACAACTGCAGAAATAACGGCATGCACAAACAGCACCACATACTTCCACATACTTCCACGTACTCCCCACCCCTAGGCAAATCCCGTCGCCCCCGTCCAGAGCCACACAACCACCCGCACCGAGGCAGACACCAACAGCTACACCTGCATTACACACCCACGACTCCACGCAAAACGGCACCCACATGGAGAACAAAGTTCAGGCCCCGTCGTGTGCCATCTGCCCCATTGCCGCACACACTAAGACGAATGCGAACATAGACATGGGCACTCACAACTGGGGAGACATCCACTCACACCACCAGCCGGAGCCCAACACATCAGCCACGTGCAGACTACCAGCAAAGCCTACATGGACACCCTCGGCCTTGCATGCACTAGTGCCCACAGCCACGCAGGCACTGCCCCCCAAAGCTACCTTCGTCCCATACCCGTGCACCACCATGTGACCTGCATGCACAGCCCCGTGTGACAACACCACAAACCATCCCAACACTGGCACACCAAAGCCAACACCATCATTTGCTCTCCCCGAGCCGGTGCATACAGTCATTTTTTTTTTGTTACGTTTGGCAGATCGAAAAAAGGTATGGAGCTAACAACCCATGGGCGGCAACTAGCGGATCCGTCATGTCTACGGTGCCGTTCGAAAATAGCGCTGCTTGGTCGTGCATCGAAGGCACCCGCACAGGTTCTGTTGTCCGTAACAAGCTTTTAAAATTTTTGAAAATAAATATTTTTCTTACCTAAATCCGTGGGACAGGAACGGAAAAAGCACCTAATTGCCGTGAGTGCAGAACAAAACTATCTTGGCGGCGGATCTTTGGGACATAACGAAAAACACTCTTATAATATTGACTGCAAATCTTTTGCTTTCAAAAAGAAAAAATTGACTTTGACATGTTCTTGATGCTCAACATGATACGTCTCTCTAAATTCGTACAACATGTTTCCTACAAAAACTGTTGTGTGCACAAAAAATGTGGGCCGCCGACCAAAACGTGGTCACAACGAAATTAGCCTCTTTGATGACGGGCACTTGATCTTGGAGCTACAAATCTATATTTGAAACTGCGGCAACTTTAGTCTCCAATTCTTATGATTTGTGCATAGTAAAGATCAGGAATCCATCCAAAACTACTGCCCCGAATGCCTTGGTGTGCAAAATTTTCTTCCGCAACTCTTGGGGCGGAAATTCAGGCACATGATTACGATGAAGCTGCGCCAAATCCGCGCGAATTATAGGCATCCATCCTACTGCACATTGGTTGTATCTTGTGACTCCATTTTTTTCGGTTTGAGCTGCATCCATTCGCTAACGTGCGGAATCCTCGCCATAAATCTTTGCCCCAACGGCCAACTATGTGAACTCCGTCATCAACATATCGATTTTGGCAAATCGCATCTCCCGTTGTGGTTCTAATGGTGGTAGCGCATATGAACATTGTTTGGCCCCATAAGCGGCACCGCGGCACTCAGTGTGCGCAACAAACAAGGCCAGCTAAGAATGCCCCGGCCCTCCTCAAATATGCGGCCACCGCACGGAAACTATTGATGGTGAATAACCTGCGTTCCCGATTAGTCTGCAAATTGTCCCACCGCATGGGCCCCATGAGGTCAAAAATGTCCTTGAGCTGCCGCGGGTCCAACCCATAGAACTCTTTTATCATTTCGTGCAACTCATCCATAGGACAACCCTTTGCTGCGAACGTAGATCATTCCATGGCGCCAACGATCTTATCCAAATTGCAATCCACTAATATTACGTATGCCAGGGCTCATGTCCAAATTAAAAAATCAACCACCGGGCCCAACAAAAATGTCGAGGCGCGCAGGCGGTTCTGCAGCGTAATTATGTGAAACAATATGTAACTTTTGGGGGTTCCTCGCATGTTGAAACACTGCAAGCGATGTCCGGTAATTACATGAAGCCCATGCCAGTGGTTATGAATATGCAGCACCCTGTATATGCATTGTGTTGATCATGCCATCCCTGTCGGTACTCAACCGGTTGAACTGCCGCGTGAAACCCTCGGCGCCTAGGGCTGTGCGCACGTCATGCGCACTTGCGCATTTAAACTTAGCGTGGAGCCAGCCGCATGCCCCGCATTAGAAAAATGCTTCACCGCTTCATTGAGAAAAATCCCAAAGCCCACGGCATCATCCATGGCAGCGATGAGGCCGGGCTTGTCCCAATGAGAGCCACCGAAATGCATCCGCAAAACCCGCCTGAAAAAGCTCGGGTCAACGCCGCTCCAAATGATGCCGGATCGCACGCAGTGCACACTGCACTGCCCTTCTTTCAAGAAATGGAATGGAACACTGAAAAAAACAATATACACCACACTGTAATGAAGCAGGGGCACTGGGGCCAAACTTGGGTTTCTGCGGAAACTTGGGGTCAACAGTAATCCACCCAAATGATCCCCAATGCCCCCTCCCCCCCGCTCCCGGTGCTGACCTAAAAAACCCGAATCTTAACAAAAGATCCAAAACTTTACTGACAATTTTTTCGGTAAGAAACGGGGTGCATGTTTCTTTGGTAAAAATTGGGTAAAAAAATGGGGGGTAAAAAGACGGGGGAGGGAGGGAGGGGGTACACTCCAGGGGGCAAACGGCTTGACGTAGACAATGGGATTGCGCGATGCAAAATTGACAAAACCAGTGAGACGGGATGTTTGGTCTCCAATAACGATGATTTCACAAAAAAATGATTGAAAATCTCATCCCTCCCAGTATGGTGTGCAATACTCAGACTGGGGGTAATGAGCTACGCTTGATGAAAAAAGTGAAATGACGGTGCGGTTGCAGGACATGTGACTACCATGGTGCTTTTTCCCACACATGCTGGTGTGTAACTATGATGGTGTTTTTCCCAACACATGCTGAATTTTTTCTCCAGTTTATCATTGACACCAGCAGATACACAACTGTGGCCCTGCAACTGCTGCTCTACTTATCAGAAATGTTTTGGGGATGTTGATGCGCTCAAATGAACCTGATAGTGCAGTGGTGGTGGCGGTGGTGGCGGTGGCGGTCAGTGGTGGTCAGTGGTGGTCGGTGGTGTTTTCAGACCATTTGGCAGATTATCACATTCTGCTTCCAATAACTGCCTGGCACATGGCATGATGGGTGAGGCAAAATTGAAGATATCTGCCATCTTGATCCACGAGGGGATAACTACTACCACCCCATCGCAGTGGGCAAAGCTTCAAAGACTGGGAGGCCAAATGAAAAGCAGCAAATCTACCAGAACAACAGCCAATATGGCACCTGCATGACAGTACCAGGATGACAGCCTTGGTAGCTTTGGTTGACATCTTTCCACACCACTTTTAACCCAGACTTACATTTGAAACTGGCAATTCCAGGCAGAAAGCACATAAAACATAACAGCTACAGGGCTCTTAGTGAGACACTTGCCATTACCCTTGCAGACCAGAACAAACAGGGTGCGAACAGAACTTGTTCACAAGCAATGACAAATCATAGACGTGCAATTTGGTCAGCAATTTCTGGTCCAGTCGGCGTCATGCATGTGTTTTGGTGGATGACAAGCTCGCAACATTGGGAGCTTGGGAGGGTGCACCATCAAGTGCATGTCTGTGCCAAACACTGCCATTGGCACTGATTGGGCTGTTTGCCGTGCATCATGGCCATAGTGCGACGCGGTGCGACAGCATGAAGGGATACATCACAGTTTGTGCTCAAAACCATGTGCATGGCTTTGTTTGTATGCCCATCGGTTTGGCGCAGAAACGGGCTGCACAGGTGTACACACAAAGGTGGTGTTTTCATTGTTAGGTTCGCCGTGGTGTGTGCATTCCTGCCCTGAACCCCAATGTTGAATAGAGAAAGAAAAGCCCTTTCATAATTCTCTAAAACACAGCGGCCTTGAAAAATGGCTGTACACATCCATACGAAATCACCTACTTGTGTCCTGCAGGCATTTGGGCCCAATACCTTGGCCACAAATGCATGGCACATCCCCGGGGCCCTGCACAAGTCAAATGCCTGGCCATATGCCAAGTCACATCTCCATCTCCACACTTACGTGGTTGTAGAAACTGCCAACCTGCGAGATGAGAAACTGATTTCAGGGCTTGATAACACACTGGCGGAAGGGATGACAAACCAGCAAAACATGCAAACAGACAAGAGTGCTTCGCTCTGCAGACTCTGGCATACTTCAGATTCCTTTCAAAGATCATAGATCTTGGAACTGGAAAGGCAACCTGGCTGATGTACCTTCCATGCCTCCCCAAGACACATTGAAGTGCCACTGACAAGCGACTTTCGTGGGGGGTTGTAAACTTTCAGTTCACAAGCAGCGGATGGTCTGTGCTTCATTTAACGAGACATATAGTTGGATGCCTTAGTTTGAATGCGGTGCATTGGGTACCCATGCTTCACATATTAGACCGCCAGTCTAGGTCTGGCTGTTGTGCGGGCTGCTAGCAAACCGAGCAATTGCCCACATCATGCGATTATCTGATTTCTGTAGGGTTTTCACATTTCAGGGCGGGCCCATCGCTATAAGAGACTTCGGTAAAACGATACATCATCACGTGCTTGACAGGGTGGGGACTGAAAAACGGGGGGGGGGGGGGGGAAATATGGTCAAGATTTCGGATTGGGGAGAGTGAGATAGATCTCGAGTGGGAGCTGGGGAACCACGTTGGCACGTGACACAATTCGCATGATGTGTGTGGAACAAGATGGCACACAGATGTGTGTTGTCAAAAAGAACACACACGCGCACGAGGCAAATGACATTCCACACACTTGTCCTGAGAAGAATACGTAGCATGTTGTCCCCACGTGTCCCGCATGCCGACCAGCACATTTAGCACACAACAAAAGCACAGACGCTATAGCCATCCGGCACATTAGCAAACTCGAAAACAGCACAGTAGATGGCCACCAACTGACACCATCCCATGCAGCAGTTGTTAAATAGGTGAGGGATGCGTGCTTTCATAAAACATGAGGGCACCATGGCAATCACTGTTCTTGAGTGACCTGCTAATGTGTGGGGGAATCCTTGCACTGCGCGCTATTTTTAGAGTAGCCCCCCCCCCCCCCCCCCCCCCGAAGAGGCCCCAGGCATGCCCCTTCCAAACAGCCTTAAAATTAGGCAACCCCTAACTACCCTAGCCTTGGGGGTGCAAAGTAGCCGAGGGGTGTAAGAAAATGCAATCTGACATGGAAAATCTTATTTTCGTTTTTTTCACTGAAAAATGTTGTATCCAAAGTTAACGGGTTTTACTCTACTGAAACTTGGATGTGCTGGAATTCCTTGTACCTGACCACTGTGTACCGACACAATATCACACAATCATGTCAGACATCTGACATCAGCATCACACGTTTGATGTCTAACATGCCACATACTCTTCATCTTCTCTTCAGAATCCCTGTTTGATGATCAGTGAAGGGACCAACAGAATATGTGTCAATATGGCTACATAACCCCTGCCTTCTCGGCGTCCCCATGGTGGGGAGAAATCAACCTAGAAAGGAGTGGATGTGGTGGAAATAAGCACGGAAATGGGTGAAACTGGGTGAAAATGCCGTATCCCTGAGGTGGAAGAATCAAAACCTGCTGTCAACCAACAATGATGCCCAGAGTATCACAAAGTATGGGTTTCTAGTCTAGCCACACACCCAAATAGTCGCACCGCGCGCACTGCACCTAAGCCCCCCCCCCCCCCCCCTGTACGCACAGCCAAAAATACTTCATCCTGGACTACGCAGCTTTATATGCAGACCCACATCGGAATGCAACAACACTGACACACCGCTTCAAGTGGGCCATGAAGGTTTGCAAATTGGCATCATCCGTCAGTACAATCTGCCCCGCATGTTGCCCATATTGCTGACTGGTGTAGGACACACTGGGGTTCAGTCGGTTCAGCAGGATACGGGCCTGGCTACCGTTCTGGTTGCACTCCGTGTACTTGGGGTAAGGAAATCTGTCATGCATCAGTTTCTGCAAAATGGCATAGAGCTAGGCAGAAGGGGCAATGGACCTGCCTTGATGCCACTGGCACCACAGCGGTGTTGCGGAGGCTCGGAAACACATCCAAAGCAGGAACCAAACTCTGAGGGGGCCAGCATGCCGGACGCGAATGGCAGCGGGCCTGCCAATGCTTTGGAGGCACAGCACAGTCCCCATGAGCCATCAGGAGAGGGAGCCCTCAAGCTTGTGCACATAGGAATGGGCTCCAAACATGATGGTGACCAAAGAACTATGGGCTGGCCAAGTAGCTGCACCTAATTTGGCGATTGCACGTGTGCAGTGCAACACGCAAAAATGTTGCCGTTTCGACCGGCGATTGATTTTCGGTAGAATCAGCTTCGCAAAAAGTGCACGGAAACCTGGTTTTAAAATTAGTGGTCACACTGCGGCGGTAACAAGGGAACAATGGTAACAACAGTTACCCAATTTGCAGAAGATTGAGAACGGCACTGAATGAATCCTTTCCAGAGACCAAAAAAAAATTCCTCACGAGAGCCTGAGGCAGCGTGAGGAGAGCCTGAGGGGGTCGTATGAAAGCTTGCGGTCGAGGAGACCTGAGGCAGCCTGTGGAGAGCCTAAGGCTGTGCACAAGGGGGGGGGGGGGGGATAACACAGACTCTACTCTGGAATTTGGTGCTGGATATGAACTGACGGGGCATGTCCACACACCACTCCACTACCCATGTCCCATTGTCAAACGAACAAAAGTCTGTTTGGACTCAGGCTTGTGGCTGTAGAAAGAAATGACCAGTGGGACATGCACCTCAGCATCGATCTTTGGTGCCTGGAGAAGCTGCTTGAAGCCCTCATGCTCTGGCATCTCATGATACTTCTGCTGGCACCAGGCTGCAATGGTCTGGATGTGGAAAGCGGAGGGATGGGTGGGGTAGGGGCATTTGCCCATCAACATGCATGATCATATGATGGATGCTGGCCCGGGACTGTCATAGCCACCATGGGGGACCCATTCTTGGGGTCCAGCAAACGCCATGCATGTTATAGGCTATCGTACCACAATTTGGGCAAGTATGGTTCAGGAGGATAGTGCAACCAAACTGCGCAATGGGGATCAGTTGTGCATTGTCAAAAGCGGCATGCCAATACGTGAATTCTTTGACCTCCAAAAAAAATTGTATCTTCTGGTCGACTTTCCCAAAATCAATCATTGTAACTGCTCTCTCAATCACTCGAGAAAACTCTCCAATCAAAAACACAACCGCCCTGAAGCCTCCACATCCTTACACAACCGTGACAAATCTTCGGAGCCCTCCATGACCCTCCACCACCTGAGCAACCTTATCCACGCCTCTCTAACCCTCTCCATCCCCCAGCTCCTGTAGATCCTGAACCTCACTCAACTCGGTGGCACATGCATGTGCACATATGCACATGCATCCCTATCTTTGTTTTTGGCCGGCAGTCGCACACCATCCCATGATGAACCATGACATCGAAGAATGTGTCCAACAGCAGAATGTTGTCCGCCAAAACGCTGTTGGAGTCCAGCAGCACAGCCTGTGGAGGCCCTGTTGAGGCAAGGACACATGTATTGGAGAACTTGCTGGGCCTGCCCAAAGCAATAGCGAAACAAGCTTCTTGAGCACCATCCTCTTATGCAGACGAGGGCTTCAAACGGGACTGAATACCATGAAATGAATAACTGTGCAATGTTGGCTGGATCATGATGATGCCATTAGAACAGCTCTCGCGAATAAGGGTGGCCCGGAAAAAGGTAGTCTCATCCGGTGAACTGTTGAAGATTTGCAAGAACTCAGACCTGAAAAGGAATGTTTCGGAAACAAACAGCCCTTCACCAGTTGGGCTAGCTTTGGCGTAGGTCCAGCTGGCGTGGAGGAAGCACTGTCATGCACCACAGCCCCACCACAGCCCAGACCCATTTCTGGGTGTCTGCAGCCAAAACAGATGGACTGTATCACCAGCTCCAAGGGGAGGGAGGATGAGGATGTCAGACTTCGACTGGGAGGAGGGGGAGGGGGGAGGAGGAGGAGGGACCCGCGTATGCTTTTTACCCCGCCGTGGCCAATATTGGGCACGGGAACACGGGGGACCCTCTGTGACTCCCCCTCACAGGTCAACGGATACGTATCCCCCCGGCAATGCCCCTTGGGTTGGGGGCCATCACTGTGCCACGGGTGACATTGTGTGGACTGTCCCCACCTGCCGGGTATCCACGGATTTAACGTGGGGCCCCCGGGCAGAACGGTCCCACATGGACGTAGGCCCAATGCTCTTCGTTTGCCACAGACGTGCGCATCTACTGGGTAATTGTGGTGCCATGAATCCTAGGGTATGGCAGCCCGTGCCGTAGGGATCGAAGCAGTGAGGTACACTCGTCATGAAGACCCGCAGGGAACCTGTTCGAGACAAAGGCAAAGGCACGACGCAAGGACAGTGAGAAGCGCAAATAGTGTCATTCAAACCGACAAAGTAGCCCACGCTGTTTTCTTGTGTAAGTCCACTTCGAGGAGAGCCACCGTGATGTCCGCATAACTATGTCTAGGTGGGACACCCACCAGGGAGAGAGCCCGCTGCATAACGAGCCGGAGCGCCGCTTGTCGGTGACCAACATGCAGCTTGGCATCCAGCCATAAGCTGAGATGCCGGCTTGGGTACCCGTATTCCATAGACCAAACCACACGACCATGAAGGGAGTGGGGGGGGGGGGGGGGAGATCGAATGGGGAAGATCGAAAATGCACTCGCGGATCTGGGCAAAGAATGGGGGTGGGGTGCGACCCTGCAAATGAGTAGCGGAAAATCAGTATAAGGATGGTGTAGGAGGATCTTGGGTGATTCCCCTCCAAGTGATAAACCGGGGCACAGACAATGACATCGCAAACACGGTAACCACCCAACGCAGAATCGCGGGATGTGGCCATTGTATGGCCCTAGGGGCGGAAAAAGACCAAATGGAAGGCAGATGCTCCTCCGGACTGGGTTCAATCCAGGACAAAAATAGTCGTTCATTGTCCGAAATATGGGCACAGTGGTATGGCAGGCAGACAATGTGCGGAGTGAATGGCGACTACAGTACGTAACACAAAACCTAATGTATGACGCAACGCATTGCGCGTGATACCCCTACTGGGCAGAAGCTTCTCATCCGCGGGTGTGACTTCACCAGTGAAACTCAGATTGGCACAGGGATGACCAGTTGTCCAGTTGCCATCTCCGAGTTGACTTGTGCACCAATAAAACATCAAACCTTTTGTCCAGCCACTTCCGAAAAAGATGTGCACTAGTTTTGGCGGTGCTCCATGATGTGCTTAATACAAAGGGGTGATGTGCAACACAAAAGGCCGGGCCTGACATACGAACCAGATTTGCCATGAGAACAATGCATCAACGTAGAGAAAGATGGCATGCTGGTCTGGCTGAACGGTTTGATAGAAACAACGAGGTAGACTGCTTCAAAATGGAACCGCACAATTCGCACAAGCACAAAGTTGCAATACCGCCACAGTGAGGGAAGATTGTGAGGTGATGTCCGCCTTGCAATGGCAAAGGCCTAGATTATACCATAGGACCTGCCACAGTTGCGGGGCCAACAGAGATGCCAAACAAGGAGTTTCCGTAAAAAATTTGAATGCCGGATAATGTGACACAATTAACCGACCAACGTGGTACAAAGTCAGAAATAGCCAAAGCTAGTTCAGTGTGTATGGCAATGCGGAAGAAATCCAAGAGCGGGCATTCCCGAGTATAGTGGCACGGGGTAACCGTGGCCCCAGACATGCCGCAAGTGGCCGATGCAGGAGGGGTATACAGACCTGAGTTGATGGCAACCGTCCGCAGGTGAATACCCCACTGGACGGAACCACACATGGCAACCCGTTCACACAAAAGCAGATTGGGAGAGGGGGGATGGTACGGAACATTCAGGTGGTGTAGGACACAAGCGGGAATCTTTTTGTTAAAAAAAGCTTGGAAGTCTTGTATTTGTCGATCATTGTGTGTAAAAAGAACCGGGAGCTCCTGGAGCTCTGGTATCCATCCGGGGGTTTGGGACATCCCCACATCTCGTGCTAAGCAGTCCACAGCATCCATCACGCGGTCTAAAAAGGTGCCTGTGAGGTGAGAGTACAGGTGCCGGGGAAAGGCGGTGTTTTTGATCAAGGAGCGACACGCAGTTAGAAGGGACGCAATCAGAGGGGAAGCGCTGTCGTTGCGAGACCCAAGTGCCGTAACATAGGAATTGGAATCATTGAGGGACCACCTTTCATCACGCATGAACCAGCATGCACAAGCATGGGCACGCGGGACTACCCAAGCAACGTACAACTGAGCCTGATATGAGTTGTCGCAGAAGATGGGGATCGGAATGCGATGCAATGTGTAATGACCTGTGTGCACATCTAATACAGCTACAGCACCCCCAGAATGTCGCCAAGTTGGGAACCAAGACGCATCTTGAAGAAAGACAGCATCGGGAGGTGCCAAGGAGAAGTCCGGGATATGAGGCTTAAGCGCAGAGATGGCATCTGAGAATGGGACCGGGAAGACAGTGGGACGAAAGCGAACAGGCCACCCCGATTGGATGGCCTGATCCTGGGAGTGATAGGGTATCGCCATCCAGAGATGGGCGTCCTCCACTTGCCAAGGTAAGGTAGCCTGATAGAGGGGGCACTGAAGGAGAGGCATGTGTAACCGATGAGGCGGAACATGCACGTCAACGGACAGGCGGTGGCACCATATAACGAACAAGGAATGGTCGTCTTTGTGAGCCGGACAAACATGTAGAATTCCTTGTCGTAGGCAGGGCATGTCCCGGTGGAATCGGGTGAGGGTCTGAAGAAGCCCGTGTCGGGTAAATGCTTTGACATGTGGGTTGGGGTGGTTTAATTGGTGCTGATACGTGGACAAAGGATAACACCATAGTGGGCAAAGCACTGCATAGACCAGTCCAACTTGACGCAACTGGTGGTAGAAAGAGCTCAGGCAGAAAATCCGCGCCGATGTTCCAAAAGTTTCGCAAAACGGAGGCCACTGGTAAGTTGGCCAGACGCATTGCACGGGGCAGGGGCGGGCGTATCGCAGAGCTCCACCTCTGGATGCCGCCAGCGACGGCGTTATGCATATGTATCGGATAATGGGCAGGCAAGGTGCTCAGAGACATAGGCGCAACGGCTCGACAACAGGATGCCATGAGTTTCCGGAGGTCCTGTCGATCGAAGACATGAGGCAGGGCGTGTCTGCCTAGGAGCCAAATGTATTCTCCTTCTTCCGGTATACGCAGTGGCATGCCGGAGAATTCGATGGGTTGACGGCCAAAGGTGACTCGCTTGCCCTGTAAGGCAGTGCCGAGCCCGATGGTTTTTGTGGCATCCGAAAAGAGATTCGCGGGGTTGCCGGCAATGGGCAGACGGGAGGCAACATGCTGAATGTCGCTCTGCGACGTACCTATCCACGAAGAGTGGTCGATCCAACCTAAATTTCTCAAAGGACCCCCCGGGATATCGGTGAGGCCGGCGAATTGTAGGACTGGTTGTACTCTGACTTCGTTCGCTAAACAGTAGAGGAGAGCGGATATGGGGTCGCCTTGGCCCATGCCTGCCTCGTACATGGCCTGAAAGAGACGAACTCCTTGGTGCCCCCCCATGTGCAAGGTCAGATGCTGAACAGCGTACAGGATGAGGTCAATGAGGGAGGGGTGCACACCCGCGGAGAGGAGAGAGGAGCGCAGGGTCGTGACTCACTGAACCAAACACATGGACAACATCGTCCAGAAGGAGAAATGCCCAGAGCCCACTCCACCATCGGTGCTGCGTCCAATCGAAAATGATACGGAGCAGGTTGACAACGGAGGTGGAGCGTTGCATGGCCATTTGTGTACAAGAGATGCGGTTGTGATCCGTTAGCCAAGTTTGCAGGGCTTTTGTGATCACCATAGAAAACAATTTCCAAATGACCGAAAGGTTTGACAGTGGGCGCCCATTCGCAACCACCCCATGTGGGCTTTTCTTAGGGAGGAGGGTGAAGTTTCCGAAGTGAGAGTGTCCACTTTACAGCCGGATAAAAGACGATTATAAAAATTTGCTAAGATGGACAGATGTTCATCGTTAAGAAGAGAGACCATGGGGTATTCAATAATATCACGGTACGGAGATGTCCGGGATGTGTCCGATAGAGCCGTGCGTATGGCAGAAAGGGACACCAGCGGGACGTGGAAAGGAGCAGCAGGCGGTTCCCACCCCATGATGCGAAGCACTTGTGCTGGTGTCAAATGGGTGAGGGGCCGTAAATGACGTTGACGCAGTTGGTCTAGAACAATGCCCGCATGCAAATGGGGGGGATGGATACCGAAATGACATACTTGGGGTCCAAAGCTTGTGAATATGGTTTGCGGTAGATTACCCGGTAGGATGACCCAGAAGGTGGTTCCAATGCCCGTGGAAGAGGGACTACACCCAATTGTCGTTCCAGGCCAATGACTCGCCAGGCCGAGTGTATTTGTTCCCGCAATTGCAAGAATGTTGCTACATGGCGAAGTGTAGCCCACCAGCATGGGGTCTTCAGAAAAAAATTGCTCAGAGCACGTTGTTGCGTGATGACTACACTGGGTGTGGAGCTGACGCTTCCGGGGGGTCCAAAAACGGTTTCCAATGCTTGCAGTATGCTCCGTTGAATGAAATGAAAGATTTCCAAGGGTGTGTGGGTCTCCCGGTTGGATGGGATATGCTGAGCAAAGCACATGTTGAAACGTTGACCCATTGCTAGGGGTATTTTGTCAGGAAGATCGTAGCGCCGTTTGGTTTCCCATAATTCAGGTTCTTGTTTACTGACATGCAACGGTAGGGAGAGGGAGACGGGGAAATGATCAGAGGGGAAGGGAGAAGAGGAGTGTATGAAAGCCTGGGGAGGGGAAATGGGGACGCGCAACAAAATATAATCAAGCACATTGCTCCACCCCTAGGAGCCAACCCATGTGGGGGATACGCTGATGAATTCAGCTCGTGTGAGTGATGCGTCCAGGCCTTGGAAGTCTCCCACCCCGGAGTCTCCAAGTCTTTTTTGGGCCACGGAAAAATGGGAAAAATGGGGGAAATGGGGGAAAATGGGGGAAAATGGGGGAAAATGGGGGAAAACGGGGGAAAACAGGGAAAAACGGGGGAAAACGGGGGGGAAATGGGGGGAAATGCGGGGGTATGGCATGCCAGAGCACGCTTGCTCGCCACTGTTACTTCTTTGGCGACACACATGATTGCAACACAAGCATTCAGTAGGCGGTGCATTCAAAGCGAAGTATCGTTTTGCCATCTCGTGTACCACTCACAATTTGTACTTGCTCATGGTGGTGGAACTACACCATTGAAACGAAAGGAGACATAGGCCTTGTGTGTTCCCTCCGCCATACTCTGTTGCTTGTCGGAACGAACACGCTTCCAAACTGAAAACGAGCGTTCTACATCACAAGAAGTGTGGGGAATGGCCAGGATGGACCGTGCAATGCGGTACATTGTGGGTAGGCGCACAGCCATGCCTTCCCACCACTGTAGCACGTCAAATTGTGGGGTGGAGGGTGTAACGGAATCACGATACACTTTCCATTCCCCATTTTCAAGCAATGTCTGTTGAACCTGGCCCTTCAGCTTCTTCGAGGATTGAGCATCCGACAGCCAGCCACGTTTGACCACCTATTGTTTCATCATGAACAACACACCCTCATGAGGCCAAAAAGCCTCAGGGTCCATTTGTGTGAAAAATCTGAAGCAGAGGTGGAATGGTACAAAAGAACCAAAAGCAAAACCAAAGGACAACATTATCAAAATGGCTGGAAAAATGGATGGAAAAATGGATGAAAAACGGGACGTTCGGAGAAAAACGGTGGAAAAATGGTCGGAAAAATGGCAGAAAAACGGCACTTTTCTTTACAAAAATTCAGTCTCCGGTCTCCGGAGTGGAAAAATGGGGGGAAATTGAGGTCTCCGGGGGTCTCCGGAAAATTGGAGACTTCATAGGGTTGTGCGTCCAAGACAAATTGGTCAATTACATCGGATATGTCCAGCGGCGCCCAGGGGAATGCAGTAACCCAACCCGGATTGCGATTGAGATCCGCCAAAACAACACACCATGTACCCGGGGAGGAGATGACCAGGGCCTGGGCCCATGAAAGCAAAGGTTCATAGTCTTCGTACTGTCCAGATGCATGTAAATATAGACCTATTACTAGGAAAGATGTGTCATACATGGACAACCACACCGCTACACAACAACCATTTGACCGGACTTCCGATTTCACATATGAAAAACCGGCCACCCTGCAAATGAGAATAGCGACACACGGACACTTTCGAACACCAACAGAGAAAAAGGGTTCATAGAGAGGATGGAACCGGAATGTGGCGCTAGTAGTGCCGATTTCCTGAAGGCAAAGGAGTTCTCGGAACTCGTGGAATTCAATGAAGTGTCGAAGTGGTGCCAGTTTACTCGTGACCGTGTGTTGAACGTTGAGCGTGAAAATTTTCATGACAAAGGAACTGTCAATTGGTGTGGCCCGAAGGCTGGGCAGTGATGCATCGAGATTCCAGGTATGGTTCATGTCACGCAACCTAATGAGGTGAATGGAGTGGAGGACACGCCTGGGTAGGGTGCCCGGTGCCAAACGCCTCACAGCTCGACCGACGGAACGAGGGTGAAGAACAAAAATCAAAACCGCAAAGGAACGTCTGGTACCTGCCTCAAAGGCGAGGGATGCTCGGGTAAAGAGAGCTTGCGGAATCTCCATGCTATCACCATCTGTGGAAGCTAGGTAGCACTGCATGTCCATAGCTCGAGAGGCAACAAGGTGGTGTGACCCACGCAACTGTATAAAAACCATGTGTGTAGCCATGCCCATTAAGCGTTTAAGAGGTGTGTACGCGCCCCAAAAAGCCACTACATGACAAATTCCTGGCAGAAGATAGGGCACGGAGGCGACGGGGGCTGGTGTATTGTTGAAACCAGAGAAGTGCCCCTTCGGATCAATAATCCCCCTCCTCCTATCGGTCAACCCCCGACGAACCCGCGAAACGGGCAGTGAAACCCCCTCCCCTCCCATCCCCTCATCTTCTAAGTGCTGATGACGAGCCCACTGACCAGTCTGCATGTCTGCTTCGCTCCATTCGCGAATCTCTCATTGCCGCGGTCCATCCGCAAATGGGTACCAGGCAGTGGGGACTGGTACGTACTACTGGGGGAGGAGGGTGGAGGGGGGGGGGGGGGGGATCTGATAGGCGGCAGTCGCCGGCTCGTAGGAAGCTTGGTAATAAGGGTACGCCGCCGGGGCTCTAGGATAGGTGTACGTAGGAGGGGGGTGCAGTGGCCCAGGGGTTGAGGGGGCTGTGGGGGGGGGGGGGGGCGATTCTTTGGTTCGTTGCCTTTTGGCTACCGCTTCCGAACCCTTCGTCCGAGGTCTCCACGGTTGCGTGTCGGCTTTTTGGATGGTGAGAAGGAAGGCGCTGTCATCCACAGTGCGGGGCTGCACTACGTGCTGTTCTATTGTGGGTTTGGCACCAATGACCGTGTAGCCCAATTCTGAGCCGAGCCGTTTTCTTGACCTCTGAGAAGGTCGTCAATGAAACACACCTCATTTTAGCCGAAAACATCCTTGAGCCGTGCCACCCATTTGGCGGGGCTCATGGGGTAGGCTGTCCGGGCTTTCGCTGACCACCGTACGTAGAGTGCAAATGAATAAATGTTGGGATCCTGGCCACCACCAGAATTTCCGGTAGATTTGGCGGATCCGGCGCCGGCTTGTTGGTTGTTCTGTTGCAAGGCTTCACCGACCTTCTCATCCGTTGCCGAATGCTGAGTGGGGGTTCGCATTTCCTTACTGGCAAAGAAGCTCAAAACCGTCTGAGACTGAATTTCGTGAGTGTCGACGTGCTTGGAGAAGAATTCCCATTGGGCGAATAAGGAACCGCGGGGGAAGTCCGGGGGTGGGGCGTCTTGGGGGTGGACATATTGAGGAAAAGATGAAATCGGCGGCCCTCCTAGTTTTCTTCTGACGGCGAGACACCGTTAAGCCATTGAAGGAAACGTGCCAGGGATGTGCCCTTGGTAGGGGGGTTGGGGAACAGAGCAGGGGCAGGGAGGAGAGAAGTGGGCATGCCAGTAGCCAGGGTCACCGGAGTGGGATCCTGAAGGGGGGTGGAGGGGGTAGGAGATGCATTGAAAGAGGGTGTCTGGGGTGGAGGGGGCATAACCTCAGGGAGTTCAAAACTGACTGTTTTTGCCCGACGGAGAGAACGTACTAGGGGTTTCCAGTTGATGTCCCCAGGCTCCGACATGGAAACAATAGCCACAATAAGGGGGATTGACCATAAGAAAAGTGGGGAAGAGACTGAGGGTAGCTGATATTTACCTCGAGGAAGGGCACAAGTGAGTGCACGCAAAATGGGTTCGTGCAGTAGGTCCGGACGGGCGTGGACAACCCTCAAACACCCCATTAGAAGAGGGTTAGGGGTAGGGTTAGGCCCAAGGGGGCTCGTTGGACGGATTGAAGTCTCTGAACCTCCGCTTGAGCCGCACTGAGATCCGATGCCCGGGCACCAACGCGTTTGTGTAGAGCGCGCACCTCATTCAAGTGGGATTCCTTGGTGGAGGCCATGGCTTCTAGCCGTTTGGTTTTTTCGGATGCCAAACGGCCTTCTTGTTGCGACGAGTACGTGCAAAGATGATCTAACCAACATTGAACGTTCTGCAGTTCCGCCTGGAGTCGACGACACTCCTCATCAGAGTTGTTAGAGACGGCGTCAAACGTGGGAAGGAGGGCATCAACAAACAAGTCGGAGGCGGTTTGGTCCATGGTGAGGTCAACCATAGAAGGCTCAGATTGATGTTCATGGGAATCGGGCGTGGCCAAGGATGGGAAGGTAGACTTATTGGGCGATTGTGTAGACAGATTTCTGCTAGTTCAACATTGAAATTCATGGGGGCCGAAAAAGCTGCATTGTGTCCCGGCTACTGAATGACCTTGCCCGGCGAATAGCGCCTCCAAAACTGTGAGGAAGTCATCATAGTCTCAGGTGCCTAGTTTGAGACACATACGGAGGGAGCTGTGGCCCACAATAGTTTGGAATCCCCAATGAGTTCACTCAGCCGGGAGAAGTCCGATAGCGGTACTCTGGGTTGGACAGAATCCCATAGGCGTCGGACGGATGCTTGCGTGATGAAATTGCTAATGGGTTACATAGGCTGCTTCTAAATAGTTTTGTTATCGCAAGTTAACGCAGAAGCAACGTCATAGTGCAACATGCGTGCGATAGAGCTGCGTTGGGTGAAGGTGTCCATGGCTTGATGCGCGGGCGATGAAGCAGAGATAAGGGACGTCGCCCGTGGGTTGTCATCGGTGGGTTCCGTAATGAAAAAAAAGAACTCGGAGTGTCCAATACGCCCTACGATGGCGGCCGGTGCGTAACCGATGGCGGTTGGTGGGTAACCGATGGCGGTTGGTGTGTAACCGATGGCGGTTGGTGGGCAACCGATGGCGGTTGGTGTGTATCCTATGGCGGTTGGTGGGTAACCGATGGCGATTGGTGCGTAACCGATAGCGGTTGGTGGGTAACCAATGGCGGTTGGTGTGTAATTGATGGCGCTTGGTAGGTAACCGATGGCGGTGGTGGATAATTGATGGCGGTTGGTGTGTAACCAATGGCGGTTGGTGGGTAACCGATGGCAATTGGTATATAACCGATGGCGGTTGGTGGGTCCCGATGGCGGTTGGTGGGCAGCCACCAAACATTAGAGAGTGGATGCCGTAGTAAAAGGAAAAAAAAGGGTGAGCGTCCTTATGGCACAAATTGCTTGTCATGGTCGTGGAAATATTGGAAGAACCGAGGGCCGCCTGCCATGGCCAGAGGAACAAAATGGGAGTTGACTCGGGCGCCGTTTAAATCGCAGTAGGTCACCGTGCAATGAAGGAGGATTTCTCTAGGGATTAAAACCACGCCGACAAATGAAATAGACTGCAAGTAGCCCCACAGGGGAGCCCAGCGAAGAGCATCACATATTCCCGGCAGCTTCATTGTTCCACAGCTCACCCAAAATTGTTGTAGCTTGTGCGAGGACGTCGGGAGTGAATTGGTGATCCCACCGTTTAAGGAGTGTAACCGCGAGGGGATCAGATGCCAGAGCGGACTGCCTCATGCTTCGCAATAAAGAAGTGTCGTACACTTCGAAGGTGAACAGAAACTGCGAGGGGCAACTAAAATGGGCTGCGTCAATGAGCAGCGTGAATGGAGTCAATGGCATAAGGATATGTTCGAGTGGATCCGAGAGTGACAAAATTAATGAACATCTCGGCGCGCACAACGGGGTGATCGGCACGGGGGTTCACATACAGCGAACATGGGGCTGGGTAATGTACATTGTTTCGAAAGAAGAGGTAGGCAATCTATAAGAGGAGCCGGTCCGACTAAAGTACAGATAGGGGGTATGCTTGTGTTTATATCTTGGCCTGGATATGAAGTAACTATCAGCCGAGGTAACCACAGCATTGCTGACTGGGGGAGCGCGCATGGTTCAGGGGTGATAGTTAGTGGATCGAGTGTGGAAGAGTGTTACAGCAACGTGGAGTGACATGAGGTTATCGTGGGGGTAGCTCGTTCCAAAGGATACCGACCTCTGCCCTGTTGGGCATACGTCGTGTTCGGCGAGTGAGAGTGTAGGTTATCTTCGGGCAAGTGGGCAGAAATGCACTGTCCGTGTGAGGAGTGGTGCACGAGGAGCGTCATGAGGTTAAGTTCTGGGGATAGCTTGTTCTGAAGTACACCGACCTCCGCAACGTTGGGCATACATCGCGTGTGGCGAGTCGGGGTGTAGGTTACCTCCGGGCAAGTAGGCACAAATGCACCGTGTGTGTAAGGAGTGGCGTGGAAGGAGTTCGATAGTACATGTGATAGTATATAGCGTGTGTGTGCACGGGCATAATCTTCCGGAGCAGGCAACCATATATGGAGGTAGGCGGCGGACAGGAGTGAACAAGAGAATTGGGTTTCCCGGGGGGGGGGGGGGGTGCAGTGCACGAGACAGAGTGGTACAAAGCAGAAGTCACGGTAGTATGAAGCGCATGAGCAAGATCCAAAGGTTCCGATAACGGGTTAAAGTAAGCGGGTTGGTGGGTTTCGCAGCGAATTGCATTGACAGGCACCACGGATGAAGTATATGATCACCAAGTTCCACCCGAAAGCACAAAGTAAGTTGATGCCTCATCCCAATTTAGGAGCACACGGCAGCAGCGGCCGAATCATGAGGAGGATCCTCCTCATCATGCGATGTCCACTGAGGGGCTGCAACAAGGTCGCTGCACGGGTGGGCCGTCTCCTCGGTTTTGTACGCAACCCCCTCCCAGTAGAAATGGGCCGAAGGCCCCGAGGGGAGGGGGGGGGGGGCATTGGAGGGGGGTTCAGGGAGGGGCGATGGGGGGGGGGGCGGTCGGGAGGGTCGGTTGGGGGGGGGGTCCAGGTGGGGCAATTTGGGGTGGTGGGGGGGGGGGGGGCACAGGCTCCCGTTACCTCCCCGTGCCCTCCCTCTGAGGTGAGAGCTAGGGCTAGGGTTAGGGCTAGGGTTAGGGTTAGGGTTAGGATAAGGGTTAGGGTTAGGGTCATGGGTAGGCTTAGGTGTAGGGTTAGGAGCAAGCTGAGGGTTGGGGTGGGCGTTAGAGTCAAGGTTGGGTTCAAGTATAGCGTTGGGGTGCTCCACCGCCTGGGCGGGGAGGGATGCTATGTGGGCAAGGGGAATAATAAAAAAATTTGGGCGCCTTCGGCGCCACCATGTGTATGGCCGGTAGCTATTGTCCCTTGGTAACTAAGTGGGCCCGGAGGGCAGGGGCAGGGGGGGGGCGGGGGGGGGGGGGGGGGGAGTCGCGTACCCGAACCGAGGAGACGCCCCCCCCCCTGGGTCGCTGTAGTCGGGGACTGGGGGCAGCACGTCTCTCAGCTGCCTCAACAGATGTGTTGCCCCTTGGAAATGGAATCGTTGGTTCCCTTGATGAGATGTGAATCAAAACACGGGCTCCCGGCAGATAGATTGATTGAGCCACAGTCTCCATCATTGGTCATGCACGTGAGTGCCGGCTGCTATGGCATTGTGCAACTCAAGGCGCATGTTTGGCCACGTTGGACGCGCAATGCGGATAAGCCAGCCTCTGAAACGCTCAAACGCAGCAGCAACATCGCTCATCGGCACAAGGGGCCTGAATTCTATTTCAAGGACACACGCATCTAGTCGTAGATGTACATAGTGCGGGTGCTGCGGCTTCTAGGGGGAAGATTTCGTAAAAACTTGTATCGCCTCCAGCTACGGCGGATTTGATTGTAGTGCCCGGCCCCACTGCGCTTCCCCATGGTGCAGATCTATGGGCTATCGGAGAGAGGGAGAGTAACGAAAAGGGCATAGGGTAGAAGAAAAGGGCGAGGATCACATTTACCACAGCAGATTTCGCGCGGAAATAGCATAAAGATTATGTCCTCCACATTTGTTGGACGCCTTATCTTGCAGCTGATGATTGTGATTCGAGCACGGAGGACTGTGGGATGCACTGACCCAAGTGATGTAATTGGCTATAGGGGATCATTCATGTTCAGGTACCTGTGTGGTCTCGAGGTTGGCAGGTGCCGGGGCCAACACGCCATGAGAAAAGGCATGGGTGCCGGATGGTTCCGATGGAGACGTATGGAGTTGACAAGTAATGCGCAAAAGCAACGACGACAACGAGACACAAATGAGTGAGGATGTTCCAAAAGCAAGAAAGAAGTCATTGACTTGAAACAGAAGATTTGGAATAATTCAAACGAATAGTTCATGAGATGCATAGGGGATCATTGGGATAACAGGTGACACAGTGTTGTTGAGTTGTATTCATCATAATCGGTTGAAAGTTACCATTCTTAGTAATGCCACATACATCGGTGTACTCCATGAAAACTGAACGAGGTGTGAAAACACGCCGCTTAAAGAAATGAATGATTGTAGCTCTACAAATGAGAGTCAAAAGTAGGCTTGTAGCATTGTTCGTGTTCCACATAGTGGGTCAACGAGCAAAGAGTACTGATCAAAACGTTTCCATCTTGCGGGATACACATCGCCAAATGACGAGTAAGAGGTTGGAAGTGGATTGCTTACCAACCAACACGGGAGAAATGGCAAACAGAAACAAGCTAGGGGAGACACCCACCCCCATTACTCCCGGCTCTGAGACCCAGTGCGGACACAAAGGGGGTGCAGAACTGGTAACACCCCATTAAGCAGCGAGGTCAATGGGTGGTGGTTCCCCATGGAACGGCCTCGGTCCTCTCCGAGACCACCTTTTTCCGGTCTATTCGCGGCATTCTGTTGTCCACCAGGCCCCCACACCACGACAAGGTCACCGGCCCCAGGGTTTGAGAGGGCGTGGAGGGAGGGGGAGAGGCTCAGAGCACGAGGTTTGATCTCTTTAAACCCCTCTCTGCCAATGCAAATGGCATGGGTTGCTAGTGCCAAGAGGGCTAAGAAAATACTAACAAAAGTTTCAGGCGGAACGGCCATACATGGTAGAGCTCGAAGAGGAGGCAGCTGAGGGTGCTGGACGGCATCCTAGGTCACCGGGATCATGGGTCACTTAGGGTTGGAGGGGGGCGTCCAAGGTTGGTAAGTGTTGTTGAGGGTTGTAACGGATTGCAGATGGCCGCTGCAAATGGCAACTGCCTGTTGCCAACTAATCCCCAACCTCCAAGCTCGGAATGAATTGTGGTTACCATTGTGCAAGAAAAGTGGAACCATCACATGCTCCTTGTCTTTTAGTAATGGCATGAACACGGATCCTGAGGCGGTCACACACAATTGAAGGGCCCGTATAGTGGTGTCAAAAAACCTTTGAGACCATGATCCACTGGCCGCACTTTGTTGGATGTTGAAGTGCATCCCCTACGCACCACCACCACAAAGCTGTTTTGGGACTGCTTGCCTACAATCTTTCATCCTTGACTTCAATGGTGAGGCAACCTCATGCTCAGGTTGACACTGCATCAATTAGACTTATGACTAGGACTGAGCTGGATCCTTCTCTTGGTGGTACGAAATTGACGTAGAGGGGGTCTGGGTAATCCCCACGGATTGACGGGTACTCTGCAAGGCACTCCAAAAACGCACTTAAAATCAAAACCGCACATACAACAATACGCCAAAAACTGAAAATTGCCCTGTGGACCTGTGTTGTGTCCCTGGCAAAATGGCACTCCAAACGGGACTCTTTTTTGAAAGTTTTGGTCAACCAATTCATGGTTCTACTGCTAGCAGTAAAAGGTTGGTGAGTTTGTTTGTGCAGGCTTGATTGGTGGATCTTGTGGTATAGTCGTTTTGAGGACGTCTGAGTGCCTGTCTCAGTGGCTTTTTGGGCTATGGTGCCGTGTGAGCCCCATGAAAAGGTTTGAAAAGGTGCCGCAAAGCAAGGAGCCAATCATCTTTTACCACACAGGAGGGCACTATAGACTCAAAAGCAGTGACTTGAATTTGAATGTTGCTCATTCGTGCAGGTAGTACCTTTGTGATATTGTTCTCCTGCTAGCAGCTAAAGGGAGACAAGGTCAAAATGATGCATGATGTACAATGCTTTCGGCTAATGGCTGTTCAAACTCACAGACCGAACTCCGGCTACCTGCCCCCCCCCCCCCCCCCAAAGGGTTGCAAAAGGGGCTATGCACTAAATTTAACCTTTTGGTAACAGAGCTTCCTGGATGAATGAGAACCGTCCGTCTGCTCAACGAGTGCTAGAACCACCTATATTATGATGACTCCATTGATCCTTGAAAAAGACGGTGGTGGCCCTCTCTGCAGCCATGAGGCATTGAAACTCATAACCTTCAACACCTCAGCACGTCCCTCCTTGACATGCTTGCAAATGACATTTCTAATATCTGATTGTGCTAGCAAACTAAGGTCTTTGAAATTGTGATTTAACACTGACGAGCCCCTGCCACTTTTGATTCAGGTTGGTATGCCTTTTGCTGCGAGCATGCTAGGAGCACTACATCACACTGGAGGTGGGTAGGAGGGCACATGATATTGCATACAGCCTGCGTGCAAATGCCGTGTATGAAAGACAAGTTTTGCAAGATGTTCTCATCTCATGAGGAGTAAACACGCACACCATCAGTGGGGGCAGCAAGGAAAGTCAAGCAGGTGCCGCAAACAGGCCATACAAAGCAAAGAAAGCACACGGCAAAAAACGGTCAAAATAGTCCCCTTGATGGAGAATCACACTATCAAATAAATTACGAACATGAAAGCGGACGCCAACAAACAGGCGAGCATTTTTTGCACAAAACACTATATCCATATGCGCGTGCAGAATCAGCATGGGAAACAGGTGGAATATGGGGCACACATTTGTGGTGGTGATGGATTGCTAGAAATTTACCAGACAGGAATGAACCCGTAAATGTGAAGCATGACGGCATGCATGAAATAAGCATTCAAATACTGTCGATCAAGTGTTGGCCAGAGAGATAGTCAATGATTTTGATTCTCTTGATTCTACTGATTGCGGATCGCCTGAAGGCAAAATGTAGTGCCCATCAACTACTGGCAACAAAAAAATGTGACTCCTCATCCCCAGGGCACCTACTTGGAAATGAAAAGTTCGGTGCTGCTTGCCTTATGGCAATGGAACAACATCCCGAAATCCAACAAAATAAGCAAGATGGGTTGCACAAATTAAACAACTTAGGCCACCCAAGCGCCCCCCCCCCCCCCGCCCTGTTTGGAGCATAGTTGTCACACCAGCTGCCCCCCCCCCCCCCTAGGGCCACTTGCGTTTGAAAGGTGAGTAAAGATCAATTTTTTACCACTGCCATGGAGGACTAGAAAATTGTCTGCGCAATGGGGGCTCCAAAATGCTCTTTTAGGTTTGGGGGAGGGAGCCTAGTCCATTTTTGTGTCGAGAGCATGGGGAATGGCCAAAAAAGGGAGGTTCTGAATACTCGGGGGTTGTCGTTCGTTGGACGCGTGGGGTACCTATGCATAAGGCAAATGAAAGCATCTGTCCCCCTTCCCAACATGTGGCACGGAACGGAATTGGGAGGCACCAATTATTCTACACACCATATTTTTGTCATGTTGCCTATGGCTAGAAAAGGCAACGAATGGCAAAAACATGAGGCAAACACACCACATAGGCTCAAATTGAGGCTTGTCAACACAAGCGTAAATATTCGGAAACATTGGGGCTAGGTACGGTCTGGAAAAGCTTGAAATAAAGGAGTACAACGCAGAGAGCAACAGGGCCAACTGGTGGGTACTGAATGCAACCGGTAATAAATATACCATGACTGCTACGGAAAGGCAGGAAACAATGTTATCACGAACTCGGTGTGGGAACATAGCTTTCTTGGATCCAGAAACCACATGTTATTCAAATTAGGTGTTGTTTGGCCACCGAGGCATCCAACGACAACACTCACGTGGACTAAGAAAGGCACACTCAAGGCTCCCAGCAATCTTGGTGACTTATTCAGTAGTGGGATAGAAACGTTAGGGTTCACCGGCATTTTTCTCGCAACGGATGTGCTACGTTGCTGCCGTTTAGGCATCATTGTGGCTCACCCGCCCCCCTCTTTGGCCAGTACTAAACAACACGCTTGTTCACTTCTAATGCAAGCAGCAAAAGACATCACTGCATTTCAGCATTTGGTGGTTTAGCACTCCATTTTCACCATTATTGTTTTAGTGCCAACAGAAGAAGACTCTTATGTGTGCCCTGGCAATGCCACATATTTCAATTCTGCCCTCAATTTCGTGAATGTTTTTCGGGATGTTTTGAGAGGTTTTTCTATTTGCTCGATGGCAAACAGGAGACAATTTTTCATATGCCATCTACCATTTGGGCTCGGGAACACAAACAGTTAGCCCATGGACACTCATTGGATCCAATGCATGGACCAGGGTCCCATGTGCTCACACCCTACATGGGAGATCATATACTCCAACCCACCAGTGGGGAGCACACGCTCTTGGTGGCCAATGTTTCCCAGCTTTGACCTATGAGCCCCCTCCAGCCCCCCGCTCTACCCACAACCCATGACGACCTGACGGCTCTATAATAATCTTCGAGGTCCATGAACCGCCAATGGATATGTTTCACATAGTGGTCTTGAGTCCACATGTGGAGAGTTTTGCATTTTGTATCGTCTTCCGCGTGGAGCCGAGCTTGAATGTGTAAGGGCAAAAATTGGCTAATTTTGGTCACAAAAAAAAGCACACCTACCAAAGCGTGTTGTTTTTGGGTGTTATGTTGGAGTCTAAACCGGAATCAAGCACTTGTCTACCAGCATGCGACACACACTACGGGTGAGGGGCTTACCACTGAGAATGTCCCTCCCTTTCACCTTACTTAGGGGCCGGGCGACCATCTAGGCAAACGTGAAAACAACTACAATGGCTTGGTGCATGCTAGAAGTCATCGAGGTTGTTGCTTCGGCCTACTTTGAACAACAAACTCAGCGGGAGGTCTCCTGAAAAGACTTATTGCACTGGACCTGCGCCAAAGATGCAAGAGCTTCGGGGCATTCGGCTCCTCGGCATGCGCAGCATGTAGTATGTACCAACGGTTCGCTTGGACTTGCATAGCAAGGTTACAATCACAGGCACAAGGGTGACGCAAAAGCGAAGCAATGACTTGCACGGACTTCTCGGACCGAGAGTGCCGTTGTCAAGGGTTAGGGTAGGTTATTGGATGCCCCCAAAATGATCCCTATGACTACTCTGCGGTACCTCCACAACAAGGGTATTTTCTTGAAAAAGGCGAATTTGTCACTTCACCTTTGGCGTCACCGTCCCGATTGATCACTCCACGTTCACTTCACCTTCCCATTGAAAGCTCTCCGAAAGCTCACACAAAGCTCACTGAACGTTCGGAAGGTTAACTGAAAGCTGAAGGCCTAGTGAATGAGGGCCTAGTGAATTTGTACCGGTTTAGAGTTCAAGCACTTCCACCCATGCGGCGTCCTCTATGCCCTCTTGCTGTTTGCACACTCCTTTCCACCATTGCAAGTCCAGCCCAGTGTTTTGCTTAGCCACCCACCCAGAATTTTGGCATACCCACAGACCGACAAATGTCCCACCCCCCCCCAGGGGGGGGGGGGGGGGTCTGACACCCACCCACCCATCCACCCACCCAGCTACCCAACTGAGACATGCAATACAGAAGACCAAGTTTTTCACAGAGGTGAACAACCATCATGTCAGTCTAATCTCTGCTGAATGAGGTCACGCAAGCGACCCCACATGGCCTCATGCCCAAAAGGTTTCACAGCCACAACAGCAACTGTGGGGTTCTAGCGTTACCCCCTTCGCATCAGGCACAAAGCACAAAGAATCCTAGCCCCTTTATGGGCGTGGGGCAGACACAGCAACTGTGGGGTTCTAGCGTTACCCCCTTCGCATCCGGCACAAAGGACAAAGAATCCTAGCCCCTTTATGGGCGTGGGGCAGAGACAAGAACTGTGGGGTTCTAGCGTTACCCCCTCCGCATCCGACACAAAGGACAAAGAATCCTAGCCCCTTTATGGGCGTGGGGCAGAGACAAGAACTGTGGGGTTCTAGCGTTACCCCCTCCGCAGCCAACACAAAGCACAAAGAATCCTAGCCCCTTTATGGGCGTGGGGCATGCACACGTGACATGCAATGACAGGTAAATACACCGTAAACATGTTACACGGAACCTGCAACAGAAGAAAGAAAGAAGTGGCACTGGCTCAATAGACCCAAGGCCCCCACAAAGTCCCACCCTACCCTGGGGGGGGGGGGGGGGTTGGACACCCACCCACCCTGAAATTCTGCCAGACCCACCCACCCACCCCCCCCCCCAGGGTAGGGTAGGACGGACATTAAGCAAAACCCTGGTCCAGCCCCCCTTTCCAGTCTAGCACACCCTACAACGCCTCTTCTACCCTCTTTGTTTCGTGACCGCCTTACTCAAAGGGTCGCAACCCTCCTTACGCAAATTATGATCGAACGTGCAATCGTCTACCACACATTGGAGCCCCAATTTGTCATGCCACAAGCTTCACCACCCAAAACCGCTCCTCTGCACCCGATTGAGCCATACATGGCTCCCCTCTAGACTAAAGCAACTAAACCTTCCTAAAATCCCCCAATTTGCCACATAAGCAAACATGTGGTCAATCCACATGTGTGTCCACAAGATCCTCCTCCACCATACAGCAATGTACTTTGCCCTCATTATCTTCCGATTCCGGAGAACACGCAATTGTTCCTTCCCGCTCATAAAGTCCTCCTTCCATGCCACCTTGAAAATATCAGCACAAAGCTCCCACCAATCATGGCACACAACCATCCATTCAATCCCCCGCAGTTGGCGTCAACAACCTTCGTCCGACTTCTTGCAACAATGGGACCCATAAGCAGGCTTCACAAAGTGCAATGCAACCCCTAAATCAAAGCGCACATGCTCTTTGGCATTTGCCTTCTCCGCACCCGATCCTCCGACACGCACAGTTTCGGCGGCTTCATGTGCCGCATTACCAAGCCGCAAAACGAATCTTGCCGCATTGCCTTTGCTCATTCCATCTTGCGACGTCAGCATACCCACGGTGCCCAAGAAGGCAAAGTTGCACACTCCCGGCACGCCATGGGCACCGGAGTAAGATATGCGCTGATCACCGGGGATGTCACAGACAACTTTCATTAACCGACCAACTGCACAACATTGAGGTTTTGGACCTCGACACTGCCAGACCTTGGAGGATAGTATCACGTTTCTTTCCACAATGGTGGCATACCACAACCCCCACCAGCAACCCCAAGAAGCAACACATGTGCCTTGCCACCGTGAAGAATAGAGGAGCACACATTCCTTCATTGTCATGTGGTAGTTGTGCCATTGCAGCAACTCCCAGCTTCCCATCAAACTCACATTTATTTTGCAAGTTGAACACTGTCCTCCACATCTATGCACCTTTGAACCGCCCCCAATGGACCACGTCGTTGGGCTTGCAACTAGGGGCACCTGGTGCGCACAGCATGTGACCATGATACCACCGAATGGTGCCATCTACACCAATGGTGACCCATGTGTGTTGGTGGGCACCGCTTTGCAGGACATCAACACAGCCCTTGGAGCAATGAGTATATGCCGTGCCATGATGTGTTAGCGCATGTGGGGGGTGTGGGATATCAACGCGGGCCCTGCAAAAATGACTACATGCCCCGCATTGATATGTTAGGGGGTGTGGTGGGTGCAAGATATCAACGCGCGCCCCAAGCCCCAACAACATGTCTATGCCTTTCGTTGATATGTAAGGGGGTGTAGAATATCAACGCGGGCCTGGACGCGATGAGTATATGCCCGGGGGTGGTATGTTAGGGGGTGTACGATATCAACGCAGACCCTGCAGCAATGAGTGTATGACCTGGATTGATACATTAGGGCGTGACCCAAACAAGGGGGGGGGGGGCGCACCCAAGCATGCCGGTAGGCCGCACATGGTACCAAGCCTAGTGACCGTCCCCCCCGTCACCTGAACACGCCGACTTGCAGGCTCACAAAATTTGTTGAGCCATGGCACAACAGGGGCCAAGGATAGCGCATCGTTGATGTCCCGGAGAACGATCGCCATGTGCAGGCAAGAGACGTGCATCCTGCGCATCCGCCGTTGCATGCAACGTGCGTTGAACTTGTAGTCCGGCTCCACGGGCACCGCCACATGCGAGTCCGCCAACACCAATATTATGCCACCGTCGGGTTGCAGTTACGCCTCATAGCGCGCGGCTAGCGTGACAGGCACCATCGCCTCTGGGTCACCTAGCCATCGCTGCTCATGACGGCATGAGGTCACTAGCGGAAATGACCCGGCAAAGGGCATTTTGTGAACAACTTCTCGGACAAATGGACAATCAGTGCTATGCGGCCCTGGGGAGGCACCGCCCACCAAAACACGAGAATTGGAACCCGAGTGCCTGGTTCGTCTTTTTGGTTTCTTTTTTTTTGTCACGAAGGGCCGCTCAACGGCAAGCTATGTTTAGAGGTGGGGGGCAGATGCTCTTTGCAATCTGCTCAAGGGGGCACGGGGGAAAATGACGGAATTGGGGTGTTTGGGGGGTGGCATATTCCTTTGTCTACAGAAGCGCCATTTTTGGGCGTCCGCCCCCGCCTCCGCTCCGTACGTTATCCCCGTAAGCTAGGAGAACGCGCACAACGACAATAACACTCCGTAACGCTCCGGAACGCGGATAACGCGGAAAACACACAAAAAGCTTCCAGAAGCACGACCAGAAGCAGAAAACCGGAACGCGGATAACGCGGATAACGCGGAAAACGAGGGACTCGCTTCCAGAAGCACCACCGGAAGCACAAAAGCAGAACGTAGAAAACGCGGCCAACAAACGACCCCTATACGACGCTAAGAACGGTCGAAGCAAAGCTGGAGGCAACATGCAAAGTGCTTTTCTCCTGGAAAGTGGTTGAACCGCATAAAAACTCATGCGCGAGTGCGTCGGGCTACCTCAAAAACCCCCAGAAGCGTTGTAAAAACAAGGGTGTTTTTCCCGACCCCTAGAAGCGCCCATTTCGTCATCTACGTCGTAGACAAAAGAATATGCCACATTTCGGGGGAGGGGCTAGATATTATTGTGGGGGGGGGGGGGTCCACGACGTGTAAGCTTGGAGTTGTAGATACCAGATTTTGTTGGGGAGGGGCTCGGTATGCCAGACTTTGTACGGGAGGGGGGGGGGGCCCGACATGCCTCATTTTGTTTTTTTGGGGGGGGGCAAAATGTCGGCGGTGGTGCCCGCGGGCACCAAGAAAGGTGCCCCTAGTGGCGGCGGTAAGTTCATTGGAAGCTCATTAGAAGCTCAAGTGCCTTCACTGAGTGTTTAGGGGAGGCGCGAGAGTTTGCAATGAGCTTGCAAACGGGTTGCAATGAGCTTACAATTGAAGCTCGTGGACTCCTCACCTCTTCCCATAGGCCCCATTCCCGTTGCAACAGCGCGGGACCACTTCACAAACTAAACAGCTGCAAGTGGCCTATTACTACGTTGCCCCAACATATGACAACCATGCGAGGCCACAAAATAATTCCATGGGGTGCCCCTTTTTTCACAAACACGTTGTCCCGACATATGACAAGGCGTTCAGGCCTGCGAAACGATTCCATGGGTGGGAACCCGTTTTTTCACAAAAGGGTTCGCCTCATATGGCACAGCCTTCAAGCCCACGAAATGATTCCAGGGGGGGGGGGGGGCACCAAGTTTGTAACAAAAAAAATTGTCCCGATGTATGAGGTTAACTTGCTTTCCCATCATTTTGCCACATTTGTGACCTTCTTTTCCCCTCTACATCACCATGTCTAAGGGTTCTTATGGGGTACGTTGCTGCACGACGGGATAGTAGAGGGGTCCCAAGGGTATACAGTTGGGTACCCGGCATACACCCCACTTCCAATGCCCACTATGCACCTCACACATATCGCCCTTTTCCCTTGTTTAGCTCTTGTGATGCCTCTCTCTCTCACAATACAATTACCGACTTAGCATGACCCTTACACGGCTAAATGGCGCCAGGAGTTTGCGCCACCCGTGGGGTGCGCAACTGCTCGGCGAGTGGGTGGCTTCATCCCCTTTGGCCAAGGCCCGATGGTCGGAGGCCATGGAGATGGGATACCTCGCCCTTACTCGTAGTGAGCAATTGGAGGCGCTGAAACAATACGCCTCCTTCCTCTTTCTCGCGGCCGACCTACTCGGGCTCCTCATGGACTTGAATGCCCAAAGGTTTGTTTCCGTGCCGTGACGGAGTACATGTACCGCCGGGGGGTTGCATACAGGGCTGCAATGGGTGATCATTCCCCCGGCCCATCCCCTCACGGGACCAATTCTCAGACACATGGCCAAGCCCCTTGAGTTGCAGCTCCCCGTGTCCGTTGCGGATTCCCCCGCGAGCGGCCGCTCATGGCCGCTTCAATCTTGGGCGCGCTACCGCCAATCACAGCCTCCACTTGCGGATGCCATCGATTGGTCGCGGCCCCTCACATCCCTCCTGCGCAGGGATGCGTACCCATGTGCCGGTGGTAACTCTCCGTTGGGCTTGTCAACCATGGCGCACGGGACCGCTCACCGGTGTACTTAGTACTTGTGGGTGATTGGGATGGCCATGTGCGGAGACAAGGACGTGGCCGCCCTTGCAACGATTTGAGCTAAGAACCCGCAGGTTTGTGGCCCATTCGTTGTTCGTTAATTTTTGTGTTCATATCTATGGGTTAACATCTGCATTTTCGTTAATATTAACTCAGTTCGTATCTTAAAACTTCATATTAACCCGCCAATATTAATTGCAAATATTAACACACTTTTGTTCTTAGATTTTGCAACCGATCCAAGATTGCAAAAAGTTGCATTGGGCAACCCGGTGGGTGGCAAGTGAGCTGGTGATTGGGGGAGACTAGCCCTTCGTCTCACGCCTCATTGGTGTCTCCATATTGCCCATGGTGCGCTCTATTTACAACATGGGTGTGTGGGACAAGGGCGCGGCGGCATGGGTGAACACCGCCACGCGGCGTACATTGCGGGAGGAGGCGGCCACTCGTGTGCGCTACAAGGAGATGGGCCATAGCTTGCACAATGGGGGATGCATAGGACACCCACAAATTGTGGTGCACCCACTATTGCATGGCCATGGGCCGCCTGCAAGTGGCCTTCATTGAGGCCCCCCTTGAGGCCCTCCCGGAGGACACCACCGAGGCCGCGCAACGAATCCTCTACCGCGCCAGTACGGGAATTAAGTTGGGCTCGGCGGCCGCGCCCGACGGTGAGGAGGCCCGGGAGTTGTTCCTCGCGTGGGAGGAGCTTGGGCCCCTATTGGCCTACGCCCCGGAGGATGGTAAGTGGCAAGCCATGGTTGCCATGCACGACCTGCTCCGGGAACTGTAATCCGACAAGCCCCCCAAAACGGACCTTCATGCCCTGGAGGTTGCGCGCGTATACCGCGGCCATTTGTACAAGGCCGGGTGCCAATCCAACTACCTCCTTTACTTGGAGAAGGATGTCACCACGGATCTGGCTAGGGGTGGGATTAGACAAGGTGTGCTCCGATGTCGTTGAGAGCCTGAGCGCCATCCTCAAGCACGCCTACAACGACCTCACCGCACGGGGGGGAGGGATGCCGGGTGCCTTGGCCTTGCAAAGCAAGGCCGAGATGGTATTGCAAGCGTGCAAGTGGTGGTTCTTGAAATTCCACCTGCAACTCCGCACGCACGGAGCACCCCATAGTGCTCTCTGTACAATGGCCAAGCTCATGGCGACCCAAAGCCCACCCCGCTCCATTCTTGCATTTTCGCCCCCACCAGCAATTGTGTCCCCTTGCCATGGCCACATCGTCCGACGACATGAAGGCGATGACGGACACCGTGATGTCTATGATGGCCACGAACAAAGCGAAAATGGTATGCTTGCTTGAAATTGCTTGTTTGCAACTGAGATGTAATGTTTGCGGCGGTGTTTTAATATCTGCGGGTTAATATTCACAGGTCAGTCTCTTAATATTTCATATATGAATTGGTATTTGCGTTCAAAATATTAACCCATCGATAGGAATGCAAGAATTAAAAAATTATAAATCTCACTTTGTCTGCTTTTAGATGCAAAAAGTGGAGGAGCGCGTGCGATAGACGACGAGGAGAAGAAAAAGGAAGAGGAAGAAGAGGGAGAGGGAGGAGAGGGATAGGGAGAGGGCTAGAGAGAGGGCCAGAGAGTCAGCAGGGGTGGGGACAAGGGACCCAGTGGGGGGGGTTAAGGAAGAGGGGAGGACGTGGTGGTGGATGAGGCGGATGGGGAGGGTGGGGATGGTGGGGATGGGGAGGGGCATGTAGTTGAGACACGCAGCCCCCTCGAAGATCACCCTCCGCCCGTGGCTGGCCAAGGCCCTTGGGCGACCCACATCAAATTTTAACAAGGCCTCCATTGTGACCTTGTCCCAGTTCCTCGGCCAGGCCCGTGCCCTAGAGCAGCCCGTTTTTGAGGGGCGTAGGCACAGTCATATGACTGTGCTCTGGGTTTTCGGCCGCCTTGTGCGCAAACTTGTGCGCAAGCAGGGCTCGGGAAAAGGGGGAGGGGGGGGCGGGATCCAGAAAGGGGGGGGGGGCTGGACGTGGAGGCCTGTCACTGGTGCGCCGCTGGCACCAGTGCTATAAATTGTCAGCGCTGAGGGGTTGCTGGCGCTGAATTTGCTTACAGACCCCGGCAACGTGGGGCTCACAACGGGTCATTACCTTGTGCTATTGCAGCACTGGTCCCACTTTCAATGGGTGCACATGTGGTGCGTGGGTGAGGCCAGCATGTGGACCCCATAGTAGGGGAAGATCCTCGCCCTCCCGACCCCGGTCTAAGACCCGCGCCACGAGCGGTCGTACGAGGAAGACACGGGGATGCGGGGTATGGGGCTGTCTGTGACAAGGCCGACAGCCCGGTAAGGCCCCGGTCACCTCAAGTCCGGGGACACCGGTGGGGGTCACTGAGGCCCAAGAGCCACTCCCTCAGCGACCACCAACTTCCGCAGCCCTATGGCTGCAATTCAAGCTTTGGGCAATGCATCGATGTGCGAGGTATGTGCCCGCCTAATTAGTCGGTTGATATCTAGGACGTCGCAGGTAATATCTGTGAGTGAATTTTTAACTCTTGCGCCTGCGGTCCCGATTTTAAAAAATCAAATTAACACATCAACTCGTAGATATTAATTTCATCGCCAGAAAAATAAATTTGCATATTTCTTTTTTTTGTGTTTTTGCAGGTGTCTCATGTCACCATCAATGCCTGCCATGCCCGCCTCGTACATGTGACTTGGCAAGACACGGAGGGCTCCCAAGAGATACCCTTGGGGGCCCTCGATCGCAACCTGCGCTAAACCCAAGCCTGGGCCTCTCCGTGCTTTGAGCGCTGCCAGAGTGGGAGGTAGGCCGCCTGGCAGCCGACGTGTGGGACACGTCGAAGGGTAATCGGCCCAGCTAGTGGGCCGAAATGTCACAGATAGGGTATATCAGGGGGCGGAATGGGAACCTTTGGGCGGGAATGGGTGAGCGGCGGCCACACGAAGAGGAGGAGGGGGGGGGAAAGGCACTACCACGTCCACAGCCAACCCGCCCCCCCAAGCCACCACCAAACCCAAAACCCTTGTCCCCCCCCCCCCCCCGACCACCACCAAACCCAAACGCCTAGCCCTCATGGGGGACAGACGAGAGCAGCGGCGTCGGACGTTGGCGCAATGTGATGGTTTAGCAGCTACCTGAATTCACTTATCGTATTTGTAATTGGATTGCTGCTGATTGAGGGCATCTTCATCAACGTGTACACATGAGCCTTTGAAGAGGCCAAGCAACAACAAAGTTTTTTGTTCACGTACAATCGTGATGGCCCTCTTGGAAGGACAAGCCAAGCTCGTAAAATCTATCAAGATGCATCCTCTAACGACCCCGAATCGCTTGTCTACATGCTCTTTTGGAGGCTGGATATCCCACGTTTCGCGCTCCTAGTGTATGACATATTTTTCCGACAAGGAGCAGACCCTCATGTTGCTGAAGCTTTGTGATGACCAGAAGTTTGATGATGCCATCTTGACGAACCTTACGCGGGACGGAGCGGACATAATGATGGAAGCATCTCAAAAGGAGGGTTCCCAGGCCGCACCAACACCTAGCCACCGTGCAATGCGTGCGGCCTATGTGGAAACTGTCATACGCTGTATTACACGCGTACAAGCGAGTGTTACAAATTCGTGGCCTCAATGGGGAAGAAGCCAACCTTAACACAGTTGTGCACTATCTCCCTCTTGCGTCGCGCACTAGGTTAAAGAAGGTCATGAGGAAACGAATCAAGGTGCTGGACATAGCCGAACGTTTTGAGGTGCACAAAGAGGATCGGACCCGAACACATGCCGCATCAGTTGGTGCCTCCAACGTTTGCCGGGAGAAAGGCTAAATGACCGGGCGATGGGTTTGGGACTACCCCCATTCGGTTTTGGCAGTGCCCTCATGTGGAATGACAAGATTGCTCGTGGAGGTAGACTAGGGGATCCGGGGAGCGCCCTCCAATAATTGGTACCATCAACACCATACCTATAGGTAAAACACCGCTAAGGGGGTTCAAGAGGACTACACGGCGACTCCAACACCTCCCTCAGTGGCCTAGATTAAATCCACCATTTTTACTATCTGGGGGGGAAATTAAAAGGTTAACTCACTTTCCTGCGTTTATACAAGGGGCATGAGGGATATCTAGGGCACATTTGCACCCCAATTGGGTGCCTCGCGCGTTTGTTGGCATTTTCCACCCGAGGGTTTGGACGGGGGGTTCTACCGGTGCAAATCTACAGAAATGTTAAAATGGTATTCAGAGTTAATATTTGCTCTAATATTTGACATTGATGTCTCACATATTAAATATTAAACAAGCGCCGGCTTTATAGTAACTCACGGATATTAACCCAAATATTAATCTGCCGTACAAATGCACAAAAGCACATAAGCACACAGCCCACATTATTTGCTTTCCGTTTCTTGTTTTGCTTATGGCCATACTGGCCAAATAGGTCCGTTTCCAGGCCCTTCCGGTTCGTGCGACCCCTTCGCGGGGTCACCCCCCTCATGTTCTTTGTTCTCTCTCTTCTCTTTGTCTACAGGGTTAGGGGGGTCAATGGTGTTTGGTTGGGGTCGGTTAGACTGGTGGTTGGTCTTGGGGTTAGAGGGGACAGTGGTGGTATTTGCCTTCTTCTTCCCCCCCACCGCTTCTTCTTGATATGTTTTGCCTTTTTCGGGGGAGGGAAAGAGGAGGCCGCGGGCCACCTCGTAAAGGGTGGTGTTGCCTGGGTATTCCACCCCGACAACACCACCCTTCTTGCGATGGACACCGCGAACGGTGCCCATCTCCAGCCCCCTCCCCCGGGGAAGGGGACGTGAGCCACGGTCCCGACGATTGGGTCCTCGGGACCGTCGCGCATCTTGGGGCTTGAGGTGGTGGGTTTGGGGGGGGGGGGGGGGAGGGCTTGGGGTTGTGTGTGCTCTTAGGCGCTAGGGTGGCTTTTGTCTCGGGTGTGGGGTGGTGGGTTTTTGCTTTTTGGTGCCATCCTGTGGGATGGCGCCGTCACTTGAGTCCTCGGACGACTCGGGGGGCGGCGCATCGCCTTGGAAACCCTTGTTTTTTCTACCGCCCATTCTTTCGCATTAAAGTGGGCACGAACGGAGTCATGTACCCCCGTCTGCAAATATTTGTTGAAGTCCACCAGTTGGAGCATAGTAGTGACAATTTGTCCCTAGACCGCAGATAGGTCGGGTCTCTCACATATTGGTGAAGCAGGCCCTCTAGTAATTTGGAATTTGATTGGCCTGTGCGGTAAGAAACAAGGCAAAATGCGGCTCAAGATTGCACCACCACAATTTAAATAAGAGCTGCAGCATACGGAACAATAAACGAAATATACATGCTACATAAACCTAATACGCCCCAAAGTGTGACCAATGGGAACAAGCGTTCCTTATGCAGCTGTCAATGAACAACCTAAAGGGCGGCATCAACCATGCGTGTCGGATGGTTGATCGGGTCTTACCTATAGATGATGCATGTGAGCTAGATTGCTATATTGTCGACAATATACCGCAATACAATGTGGCGGACATCCCCGTTGATAGCAACCAGTACCTTGTCCGCTGCCACTTTCACGCTGGTGTGTCTTTCACTGAGCAGGGAGGCCATTAAATTGAAGCCCTCGTAGCCCGGGATTGCATACTTTCCTTGCCCATGGATCTCCTACCATTATCTTATTGCCACACCGTCACGCTCCTTTACGCCTCTAACACGAGCTTATCCCATGGATATGGGAGGAGTGCGGCAAAATACATGTTTTTTTATCGATATCACTTTGGAGCATTCAAAAGGGAGGTGAACAACCACACGTTACCTGAATGGCTTGTCCTATGTCTTCACTCGGCCGCATTCGCGGACCCGATAGGGCGATGAGGCGGGTAAGTGAGATGTCTAACTTGACAAGACATAGGCAACCCTGGGCACTACCTAGCTTGAGGACAATATTCCAGAAACCTTTTGCCATGAGCTATGCATGAGGTTTAAAAACCGTAAGCTCCTACGGTCCAAAGCGCACCTGTGGAAGCCGGTTTGCGAGGAGGGGGGGGGGGGGGTGTTGCAGCAACAGGCCATACACCGACTCCTTCTTGGTTTCGTGCCACGTTCAAGGTGAGGGTGGAGGGGGGGGTTACGGAGCCAGCTTGAGGCAGCGGGGGGGGGGGCTCTGAACCCCTACATATATGGTTTGAAATGGCCTTCTCACATCGAGGTACGGATGTGGGGGCAAAAAATATTACAACGGGGGGGGGGGCATTATAGGGGGGACTTTATTTCCAGTAAGCACCCGCGGGTCAGTTCACGGCCACTTTTTGCCAAAGGAGCCTCACCCCAACCAACCCATGCTACAAAATTGGCCACCTAACCCCTGCATTCTCAGGGGCCCACAAATGCAACGTAACCCGTGCATTCTTGGGGGTCCCCAACAAAGGGGACAAACTGAGAATTGGCTGCCTCACCGGTGCCTTCTCAGGGGCCTACAAATGGGTGGGAATGCTATGTAACCCGTGCATTCTCAGGGGTCCGCAACAAAGAGCACAAAATCAGAAATCCTTACATATCACTTGCCTTTGCATAGTACACTCTTGTTGAGCTATGGGGAAAAACAATGAAAAAAAACCTTCAACCCTTACCGCCCTTGTACGTGACTAGCTCACTTTTGTCGCCACTAGGCATTGAACCATGGACCTTTTGTTTGTCGTTATATATATATATATATATATGTATATATATATATATATATATATATATATATATATATATATATATATATATATATATATATATATATATATATATATATATATATATATATATATATATATATATATATATATATATATATATATATATATATATATATATATATATATATATATATATATGCTGTGCCTACGACATGCCTGCGACGTGCGTGCAACGGATGGGAGGCGAAAAGGGCGCCCCACCCCCCCCCACCACCACCACCCCCCCGAGGGCGAATGCGGGAAGGGAGGGGGCGAAAAGCGCCCCCCCCCCCCCCCCCGAGGACGACGCGGCAGGGTGGGGAGGCAGAGGAAGGAGAGTGCGAGACGAGCCACACGACCGTGCCCGTAGAGGGCGCGCTCCGTGCAAGCCCCGGCGGGGGGACCACCGGGGGTGCGGGCGTAGGATAGAAGGGGCGACGGAGGGAGCCGCGAGGCTAACCCCCCCCCCCCCCTGCAGAGGGACGAAAACCACGCCTCGTGCCTACGACGCGAGGGCAACGGCAGGAAAACGACAAGGCCCCCCCTCCCCCACAAGCCTCCGCCCCCCCAAGGGTGGGGGTTGCGGGAAGGGAAGGGCGGGCAGCGGCCCCCCCTCACCAGCGGGGGGGGCACCGGGGGAGAGCACGCAGCGTGGACAGGGCAAAGGCAAGGGCCACGCGGCGTGCCTCACACCCCAGCAGGAGGACAAGTGCCGTGCCGCGTGCCAGTGCCGTGCCTGCGACGTGCTTACGCCAGAGGAAGGGCAACGAGGGCGCACCCCCCCCCCCTCGCCCCCACCTCCCGCACCCACCAAGGACAGAGGCGAGGGCAACGGGGAGATGGCGAGGGGACAAGAGGGATGACGGTAGCGAGCGGCGGACCCCCCCCCGGGGACACCGCGGCGGGGTGGAGAGACAGAGGGGCGAGACGACCGTGCCCAAGGGGGGCACGCGCCGTGCAAGCCCCCACGGGGGGACCGCCGGGGGTGCAACCGCAGGAAGGGTAGGGTGACGACGGGGGCCACACGGCAACCCCCCCCCCCCCCAGCGGAGGGACAAGTGCCGAGCCTCGTGCCTGCGCCGAGCTTCCGACGTGCTTGCGCAAAAGGGAGGACAGCGAGAACCCCCCCCCCCCCCGCCTCCTACTCCGACGCCCACCCGCAGAAAGGGCGAGGGCGGCGAGGAGACAAAAAAAAAAAAATAAATAAAAAAACACAAAGCGAGCAACCAAGGACACCAACATGCCGGAGCAGGGACAGGCAGCAGGGGCAGACGGGACAGGGCGGGAGCCAGGGGGCACAGCAAGGGGCCAGGGCCCCTGGGGATGAAAGCGGGGGAGCAGGGACCAACGGGGGGGGGCGGGGTGACAAGGGCCCGCGAACGACGCTGGTGAGGTACCCGACCTCTGGGGTTTGGGGGCCCCCCCGGTGTCCGTATCGGCCCCATCTGAGCGCGAGCAATAAGGTGGGTTACGCCCGGGACCGATGGCCAGCGGCCCGAGGTGGCACCGGCCTGGGGGGGTGGCCAATGGGCCTGACCAGGAGCACTCCCCACGGCACGTACTGCGGTTCGTGTTCTGTGAGGGGCTGCGGGTAGGGCACACCGTCCATCGGGGTAAGCAAGAGACGTGCCTAACCCGCAAGGACTCCCCAGAGACCCACAGTGTACCCGACCCCGGTGTGGGGAAGGGCCGACGTACCTGGTTACGACGCAGGTCCATTTGTACTGAGCGGGTACAAATGGACGGCCCGTACAACAGAGTTACACCCTGACGGGGAGTGCATGCATCGGCCCCCCCGTGGGGAAACTCCCGGGGGGAGGGACCAGAGCCAGCGTCGGGCGCCCCCCCCCCCCCAACCCAAGGGCCAAGGGGCACACCAAGCGAGCACAGTCGGGGGCACAGGAACACGGAGGGGAGAAGGGGCGAGCAAGGGGGGTGCGCAGCTGTGTCGTGCGAAGTGTCGTGCAACCATACGCCAATGGCAAGCGGGACGGGCCATGGAGTCCACCCGTTCTCCCGTGTCCTTAGCTCACACAGCCTTCGTTAGCTAAATGTCGCTATCTGTCCCCACCAATCCCGCGGAGTTGCCAGCCTTCCGGCGACGTGCCCGGCGCCTGGTAGACACAGTGTCTGATCTCGTCAGACACGGGCCGCACACGTACGCGGCGTTCCAGGCGCGCGTGGACGCGGACCGTCCGGCCAGGGACAACGGGTGGGACCACTTCGTCGACGTCTGCTTGCGGCAGATGTTGGCCCGCGATCCCCACCCGTACAACGCGCCCGACGTTTAGGCGCGGTTCGCAGCGGGCACGGTGCCGTTCGGGGTGCACCTGCTCAACCGACTACTCCGATGTCTACAAGATCTCGGGCAGCTCGAGGACGCGCAGCACGGACGGCCCCCGGTGGGGTTGGCGGGGCAGCCGGGGTATGCGGCGCCGGGTGCGTTTCCGATGCCGCCGCCCCCTGGCCTCGGGCCCATGCCCATCCCGCCCTTTGGGACTCACCACCACCACCAACTTCATCTCCATCACCTACTTCATCACCCCGTCGGGTTCCCCATGATGCAGCATCACCTCCCACACCAACACGTACACCCGGCAGCTGTGCCACAGCCCCCAGTCCATCTTCACCTTCACCACCAACTGGCGGCTGTGCCACAGCACCCTGTCCACCTACACCATCACCATCATCATCACCATCCGCACCGGCATGTGGAGTACCCGCATCCCCTGCCCCAGCAGCACCCAAGACCGCCTCAGCACACGGTGCCGGTGCCGGAACCGGTGCCGGTGCCTGGGCCGGGGCGGAGTGCCCAGCAGCAGGGGGTGTCGCAAGGGGCTGTGCCACAGCACCTCGTCCACTTTCACCATCACCGTCACCATCACCATCCGCACCAGCAAGTGGAGTACCCACATTCCCTGCCCCAGCAGCAATCACTGACGCCTCAGCACACGATGCCGGTGCCGGAATCGGTTCCGGTGCCTGAGCCAGGGTGGGACGCCCAGCAGCAGGGGGTTTCGCAAGGAGCTGGGCCACAGCACCCAGTCCACCTTCACCATCACCATCACCAACATCGTCCACACCAGCGTGTGGAGTACCCACATCCCCTACCCCAGCAGCACCCACGGCGGCCTCAGCACACAATGCCGGTGCTAGAGCCGGTACCGGTGCCTGGGCCGGGGCGGAGCGCCCAACAACAGGGGGTGTCGCAAGAGGCTGTGCCACGGCACCCCGTCCACCCTCACCGTCACCATCACCATCACAGTCCGCACCTGCATGTGGAATGCCCTCGCCCCCCGCCCCAGCGGCACTCACGGCCGATGCCTCAGCACGCCGTGTCGGTGCCGGTACCAGTGCCGGCTCCAGGACCGGGGCGGGGCGCCCAGCAGCAGGGGGTGTCGCAAGGGGAGGCACATGGTGTGCCCCCGGGCGAGGCGAAGAGTATGGGGGCACCTGCGCCGCCCCTGGCAGAGCCTCAACCGGAGGTTCCCGCGGCGGGGTCGCCACCGCGGACAGTCCAGATGCCGGACCCAGCCGTGCCGCGCGAGGCCCCGCCCGTGGTGCCGACGGGCCCGGAGCCAGTGGTGCCGGGTGGGATGCAGGGCGCGGCCCCCGCGGGGAGGACTACGACGGGGGTACAAGCGGGGGAGGATGCGGCGCAGGAGGCGGCAGTGGCTGGCCCGCGAGGCATCAGCGAGCTGCTCGCGCAGGCCCTGGAGGAGTACCGGCGGACGGCCGTGAGGAGTGGGGGAGCCGCGCCGGAAGGGGCTGACGCCGGCGAGCTAATAGCGCAGGCGCTCGCGGCTGTCGCCCCGAGGACGGACGGGGCCAAGGAGACGTCGACGGAGGCGGTTTCTTCGGGGGGACAGGACGCGGGGCGGGGTGTGCCGAAGGCGCAAACGCCAGCGGAGGGCGGCGGGGTTGTGGAGCCCAGTGGGGGACGTGCCAAGGGGGAAGGAGTGGAGGAGTGGATGTGGGAGTGGCGGGAGTGGCGCCAGGTGGCACCCGGTGTGCCGTGTCCGGCGGGGCTGGCGTACAGCATGGACCTCCATGCGGGCACCAGCTGGGCCCGGCTGCCCGACAACTTGCGGGCACGGCTGGACGCGGCGGAGGCGGCAAGGGGCGGAGGCGCTGACGAGCGGCCTCTGGCGCCCTTCCCGCCGCGGCCGGACACGCCGCCGGCGGTGGTCGCAGCCGGGGACGGGGCGGAGGGGGGGCAGGAAGCGGAGGAAGTGGAGGACGAGGAGGCATACGGGCCCGGCGAGTCGGCGCTGGCCCTCATGTTTGAGGATGACGCCGGGCCCGACGTCTACGCCGGCATGGACGAGGACCCGGCCAACGAGCCGCTGCGGCCCATGCCCACTGCGGTGCCGCCCCCTCCCCTGGGGAGCTGTGAGCGGCGGCACTGCAGGTACCATGCGGCCGAGGGCGCCCACAGGCACCGCCTCACGGGCACGGGGCAGCGGGGGGCAGAGATGCTGGCAAGCGCCCTGGAGCGCTATGAGCTCCAGCGCCCAGGGCAGGTCGCCCGGGAGATGGCCCTGGCGGCGGCGTCCCCGGGCGACGGCCAGGTCCGCTGTGTCCAACTGGGGGATGCGGCGGTCCTGGGTCATCACCCCGGTGATGTCCGGGCGGCCGAGCCCCAGGAAAGCCTCCCCCTGTCGGTGCGCCTGTCCGTGGTGCGCCTGATGGGCGAGGCAGGGCTGGAGGACGTGCGGCGGGACGAAGGCCTGTACGTGGCCTTGTGGCGGGGTGGGGCTGACGCTTGGCGTCGCGAGCAGGCTGGGCGGCCCCTCACACCCCAGGCGCTGGGGTCCCATGCGCTCCTGGTGGCGTTGCACCCCGAGGGTGCAGAGGTCGTGTTCGGCGCGGACCGCCTGCTGCTGACCGGGGATGGGGCGGTCCTCGTCCCCACCTCCAGCAGCTACCGCCTTGAGAGCCGCGGCGGTGACCTCAAGCTGCTGGTGGTGGTGGGCACGCGCCTCGACGGGAGCGCCGCCCCCCAGGGGTCCGAACGCGCGATCCCGGTGGGAGGAGACGGGGAAGCAGGTCGTGGCGGTGACGAGGTGGGGCAAGAGCAGCCCACGGGGGAGGAGCAGCAGCAGGATCAGCCGGAGGTGGCCAGGGAGGAGGTGGACGTGCAGGCCATTGTGGCGGCGGCCCTGGCGAGGATCTCGGATGCTGCGGGCCCGCCGCCGACGACGGAGGAACTGGAGGAGGAGGACCAGCGCAGGGGGGGTGAGGATGCGCAGGTCGCCATGGAACAGGACGAGGAGCCGGAGTTCAAGGGTGAGGAGGCGCAGGGTGCCGGGTAGCAGGACGAGGAGCGGGTGATCGTGGGGGCGAAGGAAGCGCGTGAGGTGAGCCCCAGGGAGCCGGGGGTGGCGGATAAGGCTGGGCCGAAGACGGGGGAGGAGGAAACCTGCAGGCATTGGGCCAAGGGATGGTGCATGCGGGCGGATGCCTGCCGGTACGCCCACCCCCAGCCGCCGGTGCCGCGGGGAGTACCCCAGGAGTTGCTCCTGATCCTCCAGGCCATGGCCCGTGTGGGGGCTCTCAGCCTGGACCGCAGCCGGGACCACGGCAGGGGCCACGGGACGTTGCTGCAGGATGCGGTGGTAAAGGCGCAAGCGGGAGGACTCCCGGCGGTGGTGTATGCGGTGGAGAGTGGGGGCCTGACCGAGTGGGCGGTTGCGTTGCCGTGTGGCATGGCGGCCCTGCTCACTCCGTTCCCGGTGGTCCCGTGGAGGGACATGGTCACCGTCGAGGAGGCCAACCTGGGATGGGTGTGCACGTGGCACACACATCCTGCCGGCATGGACCCTCGCGAGTGGCAGGCTAAGGCGGTCGTGACGTACCTGTCCTGGTCGTTGCCGGCAGCGCCGGGTGCGTGGGCGCAGTGGTGGGACAGGGCGCTCAGCTGGGCGAGGGATGGCAGTGCTGTGGCGGCCTGCCCTGACCTCCCTCGCGAGCCCGTCTCAGTCCAGCCGTGGACTGTCTCCCTGCATCTCCCCACGGTGGCGGCTCGTCTTGCGACCACGGACCCGGAGGTCTCGCTGCTGGGAGACCGAGAGGGGCCAGGGCTTCGCCTGAGTCAGGGGCTGGAAGTTCGCACCGCCCGCCTCCCCAGCCCTGTGGACGGGGACATCCTGGGGGGACTTCAGTTCACGCGGGCTGGCGGGGCTGACGTGTGGACCGCTGTCCATCGCCAGCTCCCAGACGCGTGGCCCCAGGTGTACCGGCCCCCTGGTCACGAGCGTCTTGTGGGAGTGGAATGGCGCGTGTGGGCCGCCAACGGCCCGTGCCCACCGGTGGTGGTCCTGCCCAGGAGGACCAACCACCCCAGCTGGGAGACCGTGGCGGTCTTGTGGGGATGGGTGGCGGTCCGTGGGGCCGATGGCCACGTCTTCACTGCCCCAAGGGGCACGGTGATCGAGACCGACGGGGGGACGGCGTTGCAGCTCACAGCGGAGCCCCTGACCACGCATGCTGTAGTGGCCGTCCTCCAGTGGGGTGCCAACAAGCCGCAGCCCTGGCGCGATCAGGTCGCAGTGGCTGTCTGGCGGGACCTGCCGGTCCTTAGGGCCGCCGTCTGGTCAGGAGGGGCGGGGCGGCACCTCCCGGGCGCACTCCCCTGGCTGCGGGGCTGCGGAGACGCCTCTCCCCCGCCAGCTGAGTTGCGGGGCGCCCTGGAGCGAGTGTACTCCGAGCCCAGGCACCAATTCCTGGTGGCCGCGGACCATGGGGTGGAGCTCAGCGACGACGTGGTCGCGCTGGCAGCCGACGTGGTGCAGTGCCTAGCCCCCCACGCCATGATGCTCCCGAGGGAGGGGTGGGAAGGCCAGCGGCACGACCAAACCCCGGCTGCCCTCCTCATTGCGAGGTACGTCGAGCTGGGGGGCTCAGAGGCGGTGTACCTCGACCGGTTGGAGACGCCGGACATGCGGCACTGGACGGCCCACCACCTCGTGGCCCCTGACACGCGGTTGGCAGTGGACCCGCTGGGCCGGCCTGTGGTGTCGGGGGCCCCGCCCCAATGGCCGCACACGTGGGACATGGCGGTCCGGACGATGCGCATGGCACCCAGGGGCCAGAGGGCGGGATGGCCGGGTGCGGAGCGTCTGCTGGCGGAGGCCCGGGCGGCACAGGTGCAGCAGCCGGCCGGCAACACCAAGGACTGTGGCGTGTGCGCCCTCATGTCCGCCGTCGGTACCCTCCTCAGGGTGCCGAGGCCGGGCAACCTCCTGTCCGCGCTGGACAGGCGGTGGGTGGCGGCGGTGGTCCTCAACAGGGACATGGGGCCCATCGCGCGTCTGCCGTCCCTGGGGGAGCTGCCTGCGGCGGTGTTGGAGGCCCTGCCGGCGCCCCGCGCGCCCTTGGACCTGGCAAACGTCCCGCACAACGTGGGGCTGCCCGGGGCGCGCATGCAACATGCCCTGCTGTGTATGGCAGCGGCGTCGGACGGGGGGATGTCCATGCTGGCGACAGTGTCCCTGCAGCACGTGCAGGACGCGATGCAGCAGCAGCGGATGCATGCCCCCCAGCCGTGGGAAGAGAGCGCCAAGCGGTGGCTGCGGGTGGAGAGCGTGTCCTCCACCCATACGGTGGGCATGGCGGATATGGGGCGGTTGGTGGTGTTGGAGGGGGCGGAGTATTGGGCCTGTGTTCGGGTGGAAACGGGGGGACTGGAGTGGGTCGTAGTCACCGCGTGCCGGCTCAGGAGGCAGCAGTCCAGGGGCCCGGCCTGCTACCGGGTGTTCCAGGAGTGCCTCAGTGGGCTGGGGCCGGTGCGCAGGGCGCACAGGTGCACGGCCGAGGACATCCCGCCAGCGCCGGCGGTCTTCGTGGAGGTCACGCGGCCGCCAGTGGTCCAGGGGCAGGACGTCTGGCCCGTAGTTCCGAGCAACATGTGGCAGGCTGAGCATGCAGCTGGCATATGCAGGGCGCTGCAGGGTCACGCGGCGGCCCTCCCCAGGGCCCCGGCGGCGCACTCGTCCAGCAACAGGCCGGCAGCCTCGCTTGCACTGCTGCATAGCGCGTCGCGGGCGTGGTACTGGGTTGTGGCGGCGTTGGAGCCCCACTCCTCGGCGCTGCGCCTGTACGATCGCGGGCAGGGCACGGTGCTCACGGTCCGCCCCGCCGACCTGGAGGCCCTGCACCTTAGTGCACTGAGTGGCGACGGGGGCGACGCGCTGTACCTCCAGGGGACCGTGGCGGGCGCGGCCGCGACACGCTTCCGCCGGCAGAGCGGAGGAGATGCCCTCCGCCTGGTTATGGCGGAGAACATGGGGCCGTGGCTCCGGGCGTTCTCCACTTCCAGGTGGAGGGTCGAGGGCGACCGGGAGAAGTTCGCCGACGCGTGGCGCCGCTGGGTGGATGAGCAGTTTCCCGTGGGGGGAATGCTGCACCTGCCGCAACCGCCAAGCGTGCCACCAGTGCGGCCTGCGGCGCCCCCGGCTGCGGCGGCGAAGCAGGCCCCGAAAGCGGCGCCCCAGCCGCCGCCCAAGAGGAGCCCCCCGCCTCAGTATGGCGCCTATGTCAACATTCGGTACGTGCTGCGGCACTTCGGCGGTGACTCGGCCACGGATCAGCGTGGGACAAAGACGATCAACGTCTGCCCCTGGTCTCGGCTGGATGGGGCTGGTCACTGCACATGGAAAGCTGGCACGCACTGCCGGCCTACCCACCTCCACCCCAAGGACCTGCTAGACCACATCCAGCGGGACCATGTGACTGATCCGGCACAACGGGACCAGGCGCTGGCCATGCTGGCTGGCGTTATGCCGGGGGGCCAGGCGGGGCCTTTCGCGTCGGCCCAGGCGGGGTCCAGAGCGCTCACGCTGCCCACGGGTGCCCGCCCTGCGGCGGGGCGCGGGGCGTCGCCGTCGGCAGCACGGTCTCGGGCGATTGGGTCTGCAGCGCGGCGTGGGGCAGTGACTTCTACGGGGAGTACGGCGGCAAGTACGTCCGGCGGACAGGCTGAGGGGGAGCCCGCCGCATCTGCCGGGTCTCAGCAGGCGACGACATCCTCGGGCGGAGGCCCACGGGGTCAGGGGCCACCTCGCCAGCCACCCGCGCCGGATGAAGGTGGTCCCCCAGAGCCTGCTGGTGGCCCCTCTCCATCCAGTGATCCGGATCCGGCGGGGGGCCCCGATCCACACGTGCAGCCATGAAGGGGCCCCGCCTCCGACACCAGAGCGGCGGTGTCCTGGAACGTCCAGGGCTCGATGCGGGGGGACGGTGTACCAGTGACCCCAGGTATGCTCGACGGTGAAGCGGTGGCGGCGGGTATCATGAAGGCCGAGGGTGCCATCCTGGGCCTATTCCAGGAGACTGGCCTGCAGGACCCTCAAGGTGTGGTGCACTCCGAGAACCAGTGGCGTCACCATGGGTATCATACATACCCAGGGGTGGATGCCCAGGCGGCGTCGGCGGCGGCGGTGCGCGGCGGGCTCTTGATTGCCCTTCGGGCGGACGTGTTCGCCGCGGAGGAGGTTCGAGACATCGTGGACATCGTGCCGGGCAAGGCCATGGCCCTGGATGTGGTGACCGCAGGTGGCACCCTCACGGTCATCAACGTCCACGGCCCGGGTAGCGGCGGCGACTCCTGGGCGTCTAAGGCGTCCTTCTGGGCTGACGTGGCCATGTACGCGGCGGCCAAGAGCGCGGGTGGCACCAGGGCCGTGCTCCTCGGAGGGGACTTCAACGTGTGGCTGGAGTCCCCGTGGCACCCTACCACAAGGAGGTTCCAAGCCCTGTGGGAACAGTGTGGCTTCCGCAGGGCAGGCCCGGAACGGGAGGAGGACAGGAGGCCCACGAGGGCGGGGCACCGACTGGACTCCTTCCTTCTGAACTCGCCTCTGGTCCCGTGGGCGGCGCGTGAGCGCCCTCACTTGGCGCCGGGGCGGTCTCCAGCGTCGCTGGGGTCGGATCATGGCCCTGTGGTCCTGGACATCCCGCTAGCGGTGGCCGGCAAAGAGAGGGTCACCAGGATGGCCTACTCGCACGCCCAGGGCAGGCTGCACGCCATACGCCCGGACTCCCCGGGGGTTCGTGAGGCGGTGGCGGCAGTACTGCAGAAGGCCTGCGGGGATCAGCGGCTACAGGCGTGGCTCTCATCGGACCAGGACACTGCCACCATGGGCACGTCGGAGGTGCAAGCGGTCTTTGACCTGCTCTACGCCTTCCGTGATGACGTGTCCAGGGTCACGGGAGTGCGCATGCCTTCCGGCGTGGACCCGCAGTACCCACACGGGCAGGCGGAAACGGAGGCGTCGCTGGACCAGGTCCTCTCGGATCAGCAGGCCCTAGCCTGGCGTGCCCATCAGCTGTGGCAACGGGACGCGGCGGCGGCCGGACTCCACTCCCAGGAAGCGACTGCCCTGCTACAGCACCTCCGGCGAGTGGACCCCGACCTGTCCCCCGCCTCGGTTGAGGACCTGCGTGCCGCATTGGACCAACAGCTCCGCCAGCTGGAGACACGCGTGGAGGAGCTGCGGGATGTCCTCAGGAGCAACAGGCGCCGGTCCATCAAGGACTACTGGCGGGGCAGGGTACCGGACCTGCAGCTCCGATGGACGGCGATACGGGGGGCCATCAACGTGGTGAACTATGCCCCGTCAGGCCTATGGTCCGTACGCGTCCGCGAGTCGGAGAAGGTGCTCTTGGAGGCCTCGGACGTCATTGGCGAGGTCCAGAGGTATTGGGAGGCGCTGTACGCCAAGCGGCCAGTGAACCTGCCGGCCTTCGAGCGGCTGGTCCGGGCCCACATTCCCAAAGGGGTGCCGGAGGAGTGGAGGTCGGTACAGGACTACACCATGCAGGACCTTAAAGACGCCGTGAGGCAGGCCGTGGCGGACGACAAAGCTCCGGGGTCCAACCGGGTCACGGCAGCCCTCATAGCAGAGCTGCCTACCGGTGCAGGGGCTCCTGGTGCATGCGTACAGGGCAATCCTGCGGGGTGCGGATGTCCCGGAGTCCTGGCACGAGGCCATTATCTGGCTGATGCCCAAGGGCACAGCCACGGGCAACCTGGACGAGTACAGGCCGATAGCGCTGGGGCAGCAAGACATGCGAATGCTCATGACCCCCCTCATGCGGAGGTTCACAGCTGTTCTGGCACGCAAGGGACTGGCCGCGGACTGGCAGTTCGGAGCCATGCCGGGCTCCACGGCGGCTGCCCCGGTGTTCCTGGCCCAGCGCAGGCTGCAGCGTGGGATGGAGGAAAACCACGTCCTGGCCTTCGATGTGTCGAAAGCTTTTGACACAGCGCCGCACGGAGCACTGGCGCTCCTCCTGCGCCACATGGGTGTCCCGGAGGAGCTCATCAGGCTCTTCCACACCCTCAGCTGCGGGTCCCTGGTGCGCATCGTCACTGCGCATGGCCCGACGCCGAGCATACGGCTCCACAGGGGCCTGCGGCAGGGCAGTGCGGAGAGCGCTGTGCTCTACCTCCTCCTATTGGAGCCTCTCCTGCGGAGCCTTGCCTGTAAGGCGCGGGGAGATGCTCGCCACGCGGTGCCACCCCTGGTACAGGCGTACTCTGATGACCTCCTGCTGATAGCGCACTCCCTGCCGCAATTCCTGGAGTATGCGGCGATGATAGCGCGGTATCTCACGGACATGGGCATGTCCCTCAACGTGAGCAAATGCGCCTATGCCAGTACTGCTCGCATCCACTCGATTATGGTATACCTGAACCCGGGGGACACAGCGGCCCCATGGGTATGCTTACGTGCCAAGGGCACGGTACCATACTTGGGCCTGCGCCTCGATCCCAGGGGGATGGCGACCATGAAGGAGAAACATGTACTCCGGTGTGAAGCCCTGCTGGGCTGGTGCAAGAACACGCTGGGGCCGGCGTCGGTGCCTCATGAGGTGATGGCGGCCGTGGTTGGTGGCATCGTGCGGTACGCGGCGCCCTACCTGTCCGACACGGCGGAGGCGGTGGTCAAGCTGAATACTGCCATCAAGGCTGCGGCCCTGCAGTTCGAGAAGCTGCCCAAGGACCTGTCCAACGTGGCGGTGCGGTCAGGTCATGGGCTACGGTTGGCAGATGTCCAGGTTATATGCCGCGACTCCGTCGTGGCGACCGTGGCTCAGCTCACCCACCACAGGTCGATGACGGTCCGTGATGAGCTGCGGGCCATGCTCCGAGACATGCACGTGCAGTACGGAGTGTGCGGGCAGTTCATGGTGCCCTCTGCGTCATTCGCCACACACGCTGGCAATACGTGGGTGGACAGGGTGCTCAGGGCGATGGGGACGTTGCGCGTGGGGCTTCTCATGCCATCGTCGGTGTACTCGTGTGTACACGCCCATCTGCCGCAAGTGCAGTGGGCAGGGCGGAAGTGGGTATCCCAATCCTACGCCTTCAAGGGTAGGGACATCTGCATTCTCTCGGGGCCCCGCACGGATGCGGCAGTGCAGTCCCTGACTGATCCCGCAAATGACCTCCTGCATGCGCGGCTCCCCTGCCCTACGCCTGGGCACTGGGCGGTCCAGCTACAGGAGTGCCACGAGGACCACCTGCACCTTCCGCACGCGGGAGTAGGACCCCACCAGCTGGACCACGTGTGGCTCACGGGGCTTCGCGACGTCTTCCGGCCGCAGCTGCCCGGTCCGTTGACTCACCGGCTCATTCACCCGGTGCGCCGAAAGAAGGCCAGCAAACGCAATAGACAGTCCGCTGCGGGGGACGTGTATGTGGTGGGCGGATACAGGGAGGAAGGATGGGACCCGGCCAACCCGGGGCTGTCCATGCCGTTCGTCCCGCTGGCCGCCCTCCTGTTTCTGCTGGGGGACGTCTTTGAGGGCTACCAGCAGCAAGACGATCCGGCGTCCGTCCCCCTACTCACTCCCCAAGCCGGGGGCGGCATAAGCCCGCCACCACTGTGGGTTGTGCACGGACAGCCAGCGTTTTCCAGGGCGTGCGCGGCGGTGCACAAGTGCAGCGAATGGGCAATTGTTCTTCTGCTACCGGCAGGCCCAATCCCGGATCCGGATGAGCACTCGGTCCCGGAAGTGGTCCGAATGTCCAACGTGCCGCATGATCCGCATGTCGCCGTCACGTCGTTGCGTGGTGGTGGCGCAGTGGAGCAGGGGTCTGTCGTGGTGTACCAGCCTTCCTGCTCCGCAACGGTTTGGGGGGCGGAATACACCACCGCCCTGGACGCCATCAAGTCAGTCTGCGGATGTGACCTGGCCTGGAGACCACATGCGGTGTATCGACCGAGGGTGGTCCTGTCCCCGGAGCTCACGGCCTCCAGCGCGGCGTCTCTGGGAAAGGTGGTGCAGAGCCCCCACTCCGACGTGGCGTGGCTAGAGCCCCACCGGTACTGCTGGGTGCCGGTGGCGACTAAAGTCACATCGTCTGACGCGTCGCCCCAGGGAGACGACGCCACAAATGTGGCGGTGGCCAGCCACGGAATCCCCACGTGGACGGGTGCCATCTACGGCACGGTCCCGGAGGCAGAGATCATTGGCGCGGCGGCGTACTTGTTGCACACGCCCCCGTCAGCGTGCACGGTACACGTGGTGGATGCGTCCGTCATAGGAGCGCATCTCCGCAGGGCGCACGAGGCCCTGTACCGTGGCATCAAGGGGCCGACGTCACATCTGGTCAATCAACATGCACTGAGCTGGATAGTGGAGGGGCTGCGGCGGCTGCCGCGCCGAGTTGGGGGGCCGCACCACTGGGTGGTGAGGCAGAGCTCGCACTTAGCGGCGGTCCCGCTTGAGGCACCGGACTCTGCCGCGGCCCGTGCGATGGCCCCGCCAGTCCATCTTGTCCTGCCGAAGGAGCACGCCATCCTCTTGGTACCGGGGGATAATGGTGAGCTCGAGCCGCGTGTACCATCCATGCAAGCCCTTCAGCAGGTCCGGGAGATAGAGTGGCGTTCGCTAGCGGCACGCACCAGGGCGCACACGCCACTAGCTGGCGCCTACGAGGCGATGTCCCTGGGAGCTGTGCACCACGGCCCAACGCACAGGAATATGCTGCGGGCACGTGACGGTCGCTTGTCCACCATGCAGGTCATGCGACGGTGGAGACAGAAGATCACGCGTGTGGCAATACCAGCCCACCCCTGTATCTTCTGTGGGGGGCCGGAGGAGGACATCGGCCACATGCGCCTACTGTGTGCGCGGGACGAGGAGGTGGCTGGGCTCCTGTGCAGGCGTGTGGAGGAGTTCACGGCGGAGCTACCCCTAACGGACAGGGCGGTGGAGTTCGTGGCGTGGAGGGAGCACGGCTGCAGGTAGGCAGAATCCCTGATGGCAGGTGTCGTACCCGGGGACCTGAAGCGGCTGTTCGCTGCGGTGCGAGCGGCGTCGTCCCGGGGTCCTGCCAAGGCCAGACTCTTTGTGGAGGACATGGTCCAGATTGGGGAAGATGTGTATGCCCGCAGGAACCATCGGCTCACCCAGATCATGCAGCTGCCGATGCAAGATCGAAGGAGGGCGGTATACGCGTTCCTGCGCGGTGACACACCCTTCTGCCCGCCGGCAGGGAGGATCCTGCAGCGTCCGCCGTGGAACCCGTTTGCCGGCCTCCCCGGCGACCTGCGGGCAACCTTTCTGAGGGCACCGCTGCACGCACTGCTGGTGTCGCGGTTGTGCATCGAGCGTGAGGAGGCCCTGTCCTTGTTCCCTCACTGGATGGCGGCGGTGGCGCAGGCCTTCGACCGGTGGATCGGTTCCTGGGTGGCGCGAGACATCACGGCATTCAGGGAGTGGTCCCGCGTGGTGTCGGCGCAGTCCTGGGCCCAGGTGCGGGGTACCAAGGTGAGACACCCTGACGGCCAGAGTGATCCCTGGCTCCAGGTGTACGCCAACCATCCAGCTGTGGGGAACGTCGTGGGCTGGCCTCGCGAGGTGCTGCCAGTCCTTCAGCAACCTCTGTGCGGTCTCCCAGTCCTGGCGGTGGCTGTCGTACTTGACGTGGGTACGTTGTGGCTATGTGACCGGCAGCTGCGACGAGCCGTACCGGCGGTCACGGAGCAGCGGTCCATGGCAGTGTTAGTGGGCTCCGAGCAGCTGGCGCGGGTACAGGGCGACGACGCGCAAGGCCAAGTCACGGAGGCCATGTTCTCTCTGCCAGAGGGGGACGACCACGTGGCTGCCGATGCCCGTCACACCCTTGACACCCTCGGTCTCAGGGCGGTCATTGAGGCTCGGGCGGGAGGGCAACGCTTGGTTCTGGCTTCCGCCAGGGGCCCGGAGCAGGACGGGGTTGTTGTCATCGGGGAGGTCTTGCGGGACTACGGTTGGGAGCTCCTGGCGCATGGCACGCGCGGCCCCAAGGTGGCGCGGTGGCCCCGGCTGCTTGAGAGCCTGCCGGAGATGCCCGACGGACGACCGATACTCCGCCCGGTGTCCACGTGGGAGGAGGCGAGGCGCAGCCTCCTCAGTAGTGCCACAGCACGCACGCTGACAGGGGCTTTGCTCGGGCTCCAGGACGCGTGCTGCGATGTATGGCAGGACCTGTGGTCGCAGTGCTGTGATGGTAGCTGCGTTCCATCGCGGTCTGTGCTTCCGCAGCGATGCCACGGGTGCGGGGAGACGGTGTCCGTTTGGGTTCATCAGTGTGCCTCCGCCCCGCTGTGCGGGACATGTCAGGAGCATGCCGACAGGGGGTGGCCTAAGGCGAGGTGGGCACTGCGGCACTCTGGACGGATGTCCTCAAGTGCCTGGACGACTATCCAGGGTGGCCTGAAGAGCGTCCGAGTGGAAGGGGTACGGTGCCCTGGAGCGCCGTCTGCGGCCCTGCCCCTGATGCTGTGGTGGGCGGCTCTGGAGGGCGACTCACGGATACTCTGGTTGTGGCATCACGGAGGAAATGGTGACGGAGTGGTGGGTGCCGGGGGTGCAGGTTGATGGGGATGGGAATTGTGGGTGCACCAGCTACCATCCCTACGCTGGACGCAGCGGAGGGAGTGGCGCCTGAGAAGCAGTGCCTACGCGGCCTGATTGTGCGGTACTGGCAGGCGGCGTATGACGGCCAACGCGATGTGACAGGTCGTGCCGGCCTGATGGTGAGCCGTACTGCCCCCGTGCATGAGGGTCGGACAGGGATGCTTCACCCGCCTGCCCCGGGTCGCCGCATACAACAGTGAGGTGTCATGGGTCGTCCCGACCAGGGTAATAAGGCCCAAACCCCTGTAGGGTATTCCCATGGCACCGGGGTCTCTACTGGCGGCCCGGCTACGGCAGTCTTGGGAGTGGTTGCTCGGGATACACCGGGGGTGCACGGAGTTGTTTGGGGGTTACAGCGCTGCGGCGCCCCCTGGGAGTGTTACACGGGGTTGCGGGGTCAGCCTGCAGGCCCCAGGAGCGGCGACGGGGCGAAGATGTGTGCGTGGTAGGTTATGACGGTGGGGTCATCAGGGGGACAGTATGGCGGGCGTCGTGGAGACGGCATGGCAGCCTGGAGGGAGCGCTCACAGGGGGCACGTGGAGTTCCAGGTGGCGGAGTACTGGAGTCTTGGGGGTCAACGCGGCGGTACTGGGATCCGTACGGCGGGGGTACGCGGCGGTACTGGGGAGCCGTGCAGTGGGGGAGCAGCGGGGAAGTTCCAGATGACGGTGTACTGACATCGTGGGGGTGTACGCGGCGGTACAGGGGACCGTATGGTGGGGGTATGCGGCGGTACTGGAGTCCGTACGGTGGGGGAACGCGGCGGTACTGGGGAACCGTACAGTGGGGGAGCACGGGGATGCATGGCGGTACTGGGGTGTCCCCCTGACCCCTCTAACAACTCAGGGGGAGCGCGGGGGCATCCCCTGGCCCCGTTAACAAACTAGAGGGACCGTGCCTGCGGGCATGTACATAGTCTAACCTCTGACCATGGCCTTGTGGTTGCAGTGGTGAGTGTCGTGGCGGCTAGCAGGTGGCGTCGGCGTGGCAACAGCGGTACTGCGCGGCGTCGTAGTGAAGAGTATGCGGTCGCCTCACCACTGTAACAGCTTACCCCTGGGGGGCACCAGTCCGGTCGGCTAGAGGCGAGGAGGGCAGGGGAGCGGCGTGCTGAGTGGTCCGGGGGGTGACGCGCGGGCCAATGCTATAAGTAGGCTCGCCACGTCGTCGTCGGGGGCCGAACCTGCGGCCTGGCCGCTGCTGTGGCGGAAGAGGCGCAACCACGGAAGCTGGCCAATCAGTGCAGGTAAGGGTCAAGGGTAGGCGCCAGGGCATTGTATGTGGGCCAGATGAGGTGCACCTGGTAACCACGGCCCGGGGCGAGCCTCTGGTGGGTACCCCTACAGGGGGTCGATAACCAAGCTACGGCACCCACCAGCCCGAATCCCAGCCAGCGATATTCACGGGTTGCGCCACTCCCGTCGCAAAGCGGCCGGCGTCCCCCCCTGTAGACCCTCAAGATATATTATATGTGGGCAAGTGAATGCCTCGATGCAGACTGGGCGCTGGCCCCTGACATGGGATGCCAGCATGGTATATATCTGGGGTGTGGGGGCAGCACGGGGCCACGGGGACGTGGAGTTGGTAACGTGTTTCTGTACTATACTAGGGGGCTGGTGCGGTGGGAAGATGGCGTACAATGTGGAGACATGGGGGCGATGACAGCTGAGGGCCAGGCTAGGCTGGAGCCTCCCAGAAATCCTGGCTGTGCACATACAGGCTAGTGCGTGCTGGCAGAGGGATACGTGGAGTCAGGGGTGGTGGGCAGTTTCGAGGACGCGGACGACAATGGATTACGTGGGGTCATGGGTGTTGGGTGTCTCCACAGCGGCGGGGCAACGTGAACGATGGAGGGTCAGCTCTCGCTTCGCCGCATGCGTGCTGCTTTGTTCCTTGGTTGCTGCATTGCGACGGACAGAGGTGCCCTTGCTTTCTGCTTGTTGCGATGCTGCTGCGCTGCTTTGCCTTGCCCCCTTACCCCCGGCGAACAAACGGGCCAGCGTCCGTCGCCGTTGCTAATGCTAACGCTTTGCAGTTGCCACTGCCCCCAAAGCCTGGTTGCCCGGTATCCCCGGTCCTCTGGGTCCTCCGTCATGCTGTGGGCCACCTCAGGCAGCCCTGGGACCCACGGGATCCAGCGAGGCAGGAACCACCTGTCGGCGCGATATGCCCGGTAACTCCAGTAGACGGCATGATAAGTGGTTATGACTATGACTATGACTATATATATATATATATATATATATATATATATATATATATATATATATATATATATATATATATATATATATATATATATATATATATATATATATATATATATATATATATATATATATATATTTAGTGTATATATATAGTGTCTTGGGCAACTAGGGTGGTGCCCATCTCGAAGACACCTTGGATAGAGGTGGGATACTCAATTCGGGCAAACTTAAAAAACACCCATTTTGGCCCATTATTCATGTCTCTTGAAAACTCCGCATACATTGAGTATAGACACATAGGGTGCAGACACAATTTTTTGCCCTTTGCCACTTCCCTTGGTACACGCTAGAAGAGCCAATCTCGTTCGAGCCTAGACGCCGCTAGAGTGGCTAGAACGAGAAAAAGAGGGGGTTACACCTCCCCGGGGGGGGGGGGGGATGAGGGTTGTAACGTGGACCCCCCTATCCGTACTCGGGGGCCCATCGTTTTTTTTTACAATTTCACTCGTTTCACGTGATTTTGGAGTCCAAAGTTTTTTTCGTTCTAGCACGTTTCAGCGACGCTATAGCGAGCGCTGCTTCAGCGCCGCTAGAACGCTGCTAGAACGGTTCGCTAGAACGTTGCTACAACAATGTATAAGAATGCTCCGCCACTCCTCAAAGAGAAGCTGCCCCAGCTACCATGGCCAGCCGTGGCCAATCACAGGGTTCTGATGCTGGACCCGACTCACGGAGCACCAGGCTCCCCCCCCTATCCCCCGGTTAGCCCGGTTAGCCCGCCACCCCACCCCATAGTTCACTTGGAAGGTCACTTGGCAGGTCGGCGCCGGGTCACTTGGTGGTGGGTTAGCCAAATTAGCCCGGTTAGACTGATTAGCCCCGTTGCCCCCCGAGGCACCCTTCCGAGAGTCGGGACACGCAGGTCACCCCTCATGCGTGGTGGGGGGTTGCCGGGGCGCATCCTTGCTCCTGGCACCCCCCTTCTCACCCCCTTGTCCCCTTCCTTCTCGGCCCCCTGTCACCCCCCACCTCACCCCCCTTGTCACCCCCCTCCCCCTTGTCGCCACCCTTGTCCCCCTCGTCATCCCCGTCATCCCGTCATCCCCGTCGTCCCCGTCGTCCCCCTCCTGCAAGGCCTCCCGGAGGTGGGCCTCCGCCTCTCCCGGGTGAGGAAGAGGAGCTCCCCCGGCACCCGGAAGGTGCCCCTCTTTCTCCCGCTTGCTCCTCTTCCCCTTCTTCCCCCCCTGCCCATTGCAACCCTGCGACACCACCCACCAGTCCCCCGGGTCCAGCTCCTCATCCCCATCCCACAACACTGGCACTTGGCTGACGGTCCCCCCATTACCCCCCTCCTTCCAAGGAACATAACAGGCGTCCCCACGCCCGGCACATTCCCATAGGGGTTGCGGCCCCTATTCTCCGGGGGGGGGGGGGGCTTGGGTTTTGGGGTGGGCCTTGGCCTTGGCCTTGGGCTTGGCCTTGTTCTCGGCTTCGGGGGGGGGGTTGTTCTTTGCTAGTCTCGAGGTGGCGGGGCTTCTTCTTGGGGGCCTTGGGGGGGGGGGGGTTGGCGGCCTTGGGGGGGGGGTGTCCTCTCCCCGCTGGTGCTGCTGCTGTTGCTGCTGCTCCTGCTGCTGGTGGTGGTTTCCCTTGCCCGGGCCTACACGCTCACCCAACCCTTGCGCTGCGGGTCCATGCCCCCCACACTCCTGCCCGGCCCTCACCCACCCAACCCGTGCAGCACCGAGAGGGCCAAATGGGGGTCATTCCCCAACATCTGGACCAACTGGGTGAGCCCCACGAGGTGCGTCCGGCCTCCGCCATCGCACCACTCCACGCGCACCCCGCAAGGGTTGGCTCCACACATCTGCACGCCAACCACTTGAGAACAAAAAAATGACGCAGGTGTGTTCTAGCGGCGTTCCAGCGACGCTCTTGCGGCGGCGCGGCAGCGGTGGCTAGATCAACGCTAGAACAGTTCGCTAGATCAAACTGGAACCAGTTAACATACTGTGCCTTGCCCGTCCAGGGCGGTGGAGGTGGCCCCCAAGGCCTTGGCAAAGGCGTCCCGGGGGTTGGGGGGGTGCGGCTGCGGGGGGGGCCCACTTGCGGGGGTTGCAGCGAGCTTGGGCTTGGACTTGCGCCGGGAGGCGATGCCGTGCACCAATCCGGCATACGCCCCCTGGTTGGCCACCGCCGGGTCGAATCTCCCCATCTCCATGGGCGCCGACCATGTCGGCGTCCAAGTCCAGGTCCTCCCCGCAAACTCCATCCCCCCAAGTCCAGGCGCTTGCCAACACATGGCGATGAATCGCCAAGGGCTGGCCCCCCCCTTTTTCACCTCGGGGGTGAAGAGGTTGAGTTGGGCCAACTCAAACATCTTCACTCCCTTTTCTGGGTGGGGGGGGGGGGGCTCCCCCCCATTTCCGCCCGGGCAACTCCAATTGCCACCCCCACCACCCTACGACCCCCCTACGTGCAGGGGCTTGTCCAGGTGGACCACCCCCCCCCCTCGTCCACCCGGACCCACCTCCCCTGCCCCAAAATCCTTGGATGCACCCGTTGCAGCAAAAAACGGAGAGTCCAAACCGGACTCTCCGGGGCGACGAGGAGGGGGTGGTGCACGTTTGGGGGGTGAAGGCCAGCCAAGATGGCCGGGTCCCATGGCCGGTCATCGCATGGATGGCCCCCACATCCCTCGTCCCGAAAAAAACCCTCAACAACTGCCCCCCCTCCACCGCCTTCTCCTCCACCACCTTCTCCTCCACCTCCTCTTTCACTGTCTCGTCCACCGTCTCCTCCACCTCCGCCTCCACCACCACCACCTCATCCTCCACCTCCTCCACCTTCACCTTAGCCTCCGCCGCCACGATCTCCTCCATCCGCTGCACCCTCCCACCTAGCTGCTGCATCGCCTCCTTCTCCTTCACCTTCTCCCTCGCCTTCCCGAGGGAGAAGACGGCCATGGCCACCCCCACCTCGTCCCTCTGGGCGCGCAGCACGTCCTCCTTGGCCTCCCAGGTCGGCACCTTGGTGTCCGCCTTGGGCATCGCCCCCTTTTGCGCCGCGAGGGGACCGGAGAGACGCCGCAACTCCCCCCGCAACTCCTCCAGCTCCGCGTCCTCCGGGGCCGCCTTGGCCGACTTTTTGGCGGCCAACAGGGGAGAGGGTGACAACGGAGGACGTTGGGCTTAGAATTGCGGCTTCGGCTTGGGCTTGGCGTGGGGCTTGGCCTTGGGCACGGCCTTGGGCTTGGCCTCGGCCTACTCGTCCTTGGGTTCCGCATGCTGCTGCTGCTCCTCCTGCTGCTCCTGCTGGCCAGTGACGGATGTAATTGGGGGTGTGGGTGTCCCTCCCTCCCCCCCCCCCTGTTGTGACGAGGCGTCACAATACGCGTCACAAAAAAACCCGGTCACAGATTGAGCCACGCAGGGTACCAGGAGGCAAGCAGGACAACCCTTCCAGAGAGGCAAGTGTGTGCAGCAGGGTACAGGAAACAACAAACAGTTTTTTTTTGTTTCTGGGTAGTCCACCAGGGTTCTTATTCACTGTCACTGTGCAGCAGGTTTCTCATTCACTGTCACTGTCACTGTCAGTACCACTTTCCTCGTCACTGACAGTGAGGGCGCTTGCGCTGGCAAAAGAGGACAGGGAGCTGTACTGAATCCGAAACCTGTCCCAGGTTATCAACATACTCTGCAGTTTCTGGCAGAACGCGTTCCCAGGGTTCTTATTCACTGTCACTGTGCAGCAGGGTTCTCATTCACTGTCACTGTCACTTTTTTGTCGACATGCCGCGGCAGAAACACACGGCGGATCACACTGACATTCCACTTTCTTTGGACTCATGACAGAAATGTGACAAAGGGTGTCGGAAGGATGCAGCAGACAAATCGGCAGTCTTCAGAGCCTACAGAGAACACAGTGTCAGTTGACACCGCGTCTCATCTCTATGCTGTGCATGCAATGGATGGATGAATGTCACAAAAAACAGCAAGGTCAGAAGCAAGGTCAGAAGCACAGACACAACTATTCAGCAACCTGCCCACATGCCCTTAGGAAATACCACTGCCCTGAGGAAGTACCGCATAGCCTTTTGGGTGTCACAATATTTTCAGAAAAGCTGTTTTCCCACTATGGCCTATTGTATTTTTTGTGACATGTCACAATTCACTCCCCCCCCCCCACCCCCACCCCCACCCCCTGAGTGGCGCACAAATTAGATCCATCACTGCTGCTGGCAGATCACCTCTGCTCGCAACTCCGCAGTTTGGCGTTGCTACAACAAAGACTGCAGCAATGTTCTAGCGGCGTTCCAGGCAACCGTTCTAGCGGCGGTCTAACTACGTGCTAGCGACCGATCATGCTACCTAGATCAACGCTAGAACGCTTCCCTAGATCAGCGCTAGAACGCCCGACAAAATACTTGTTCCATGATCTGCTCGATCAAATCCTTGGCGGACATGTTGTTGATGCTGAAGATTCTGTTCGAGGGAAGCCTCCGTGTGGCCCTGGCCCCTCCTCACCTCCATGGCATCCCTGCCTGAGCACGACACTTGCGACAGGGGCTCCACGTGCACACCCCACGACACGTCAAAGTATGCAAACAGCCATGTCATGCACTGTGCTTGCACAGTGGCTTCCCTGTGGGTGGCCCACCACTGACGACCTGACACCTCGTCCACCCCCTCCTCCTCCGACACGACCCCTCTGGCCTATTGCGGTGCTCGTTATGACCATGTTTCAGAAAGGGGTTGATGCTTTCCGAAATGTCACCTGAGAACATAGCCAACCCAAATGGCTTGATGTTCTGCAACATGGCATGTACATCATGCTCGAGGCTCAGTAGATACCATGATCCCGTACCAACTCACGATGGCGCCGGAAACCCCTTGCCACGGCAGCGCAGTTCAATGGGTTATGCACCCTTTGCGAATTGCCGTTAAGGGAACTTTTGAATGAGAGAGCGAATATGGGTACCCAAAACAACTATTTTGTCCGAAAAGGGCCTTTTTCAATGGGTTGGAATGGAGGATATGGTTTCAAAAAGTCTAAAAAAATAAAACACAGGTCCCTGCGAGAAAAAAACACCCCTTTTCCATACACTGCGTGGCCATGGTAGCCGTTTAATGCCCTATTTGTATTGTGCCGTTCGATTGTGTCTGCTGCGACACTTGCGAATGCGAATCCGGCACAAATTCGCGCGAACTTCGCGCGAATTTGTCCCCGATTCGCGTACAGGTATGCACAGCTGAATTCACAATAACACGCACGTCCACTTCGCCGGCCATGAACTGTCCAAACGTACTATGCTCGTTGTTTGCGCTGTTTGCGGCGTCTGAAACGTTGCGTAAGGGTATGTACATAGTTGAGGTCACTATGGGCCCTCTTGCGGGCCCGCCTAGCCAATTGCTGTACGGTAAGTGGGCTTTGCCCACGCATGCACCTCTTTGTGACGTCCCACCCCTGCGCACGGAGGCGGTCGTCTATGGTGTGGTTGTCAACGACAACCTGCACACCTAGCCGCCCACGCAGAAGGCTTAAGCCCCCGTTGTTGCGCAACATGCCCTTGAGCCTACGGTGGCTGCCTTCCATGGTGAAGCATGAAAATTGGGAGAGATTTCTCCATTGGCTGGCAAAAAAATACATGTGGTCAATCCACAAATGTGACCACAACAGCTTAGGCCATATCAAGAGTAAGTGGGCCTTGCCCATTGGTATGCTACAGTCACGTAACCTTCCTAGGTCTGCCCCGGACAGCCAAGATGTCCGCCATGCATATATACACATCTTGGCAAAATTGTCCCACCACTGCCTACAAACATCCCCCCATGGTTTTCCTCCCACCCGCTTGTTGTTCATTCCCCCCTCTTCAAGGCACACGGCAATGAGTGCCTCCCACCTCCGGGTGCGCATGAGTTGCGCAGCTGCGGCACACTCTAGCCTAACGTTTCCCTTTGTGTTGGCGGTGTCATTGCCCTTTGCCATCCTACCCTTTGTTACCGTCTTGGCTGCCATGCGGGCAACATCTAGGATCGGTTGGAAAAATTGCGGACGACGACCGCCGCGGACTTGCCAGTGGCAGCCGACACCGCATCCCTGATGCCGGAAATACCACAAATAGTTACTTGCAGCACCCCGTGCAACCCGTAGTCGGGAATGCGACGTTTGGCTGTGATGTGTCTATATATGGCTCCAATGGGAGCACAACCTCCCACCACCCGTCAATGGTGGCTTCCAAGCCAAAATTGGCAAGGCAGTCTGGCCTATTGCGGCCGCAAACCCAACAAACCATGGCTCCTGGAGCCTCGGCTATAAAATTTTTACAATTGGCCATTAAAAATTGTGCCTTGCCATCGGCACAGAGGAAGAAAAGTGTTTCCCGGTCGGCACCGGAGGTATCTTGGAAGACAACCTTACTGGCATCCCACAACTGTTGGTCGAAGTCAACCTCTTGAGCAGCCGCGTACAAGGTCCACCACTCCTCACTACCCCCCAATAGCCACCAACTTGCTAGTTGATCGGGGCTACGGGCACCCCCGAGGGTGCAATGCACGAAGGACGCCTCGTGCCGCAACGTGGCGTCCACTGCTAGTGGCATCCAATGCAGCCTTGGATTGCCCGGTTGTTGGACGTGGGCGGGTTTAACCGGTCGGCAACGGTACAAGTGTTGCAAGCACGCCGGTAACGGGCAAAATGCTCCGTATAGCTCTGTGTCATCCCCCGTCTTGGCTACAAACCCCTCCGATGCGGGCTGCGCAAGCTGCTGCATGGTGACCCACACCTCCTCCCATGGTACTCCCTCCACTCAATGGGGAGTGAGGTACTGCGCCTCCGTCTTGGACAGGTGCAGCGATCGGATGCGCCACACCGCTGCAACGGTCATCTCCCACATGGATGGTGCAGTGCATAGAGCACAACCCCCCCCCCCCCTGTCTACTGGCGTGAGGACAATCTGCCCCGTGTCCGGAAGGTGCCGCACCAGATACTTGGCTCCTAGTTCCCCCGATACCACTTCCTGCAATGTCCTCAAGCGGCGGGCCCGGTGCTGCCTGGACTTGACATGGGCAAAGGCCTTCTTCCCCTTGTTGCCACTCCCACGTCCCATGACAAAAAACACTGACAATAGGCAAAAGGCAATGCATGTTGATTATGAAAGTCAAGAAAGTCAGACAAAGTCCCCATTGGCATCCACCGCACAACAAAAAATTTGTACAACACATTCGTACACCCCATGTGTTGGGAACCACTATTAAACACAAATACTGTATAAATTCGCGCAAAGTTCGCGCGAAGTTGCAAAAAACCCCAGGACAGCAGTCGCCTGGGTCTTTCGCGCATTTGCAAGGAATCGCGCGAAGTTCGCGCGAAGTTCGCAGCATGTTCAGGACATTGGTTGGCCCCGGTGTAATTTACAAGGGTTAAAAAGGGCCGTTCGCAGGGTGACACTACGGGCTTGCAGTGCCTATGGAGCTCCCAGAGCCCTGGGCCTCGGGGGGCGTGGGGGGCTTGAAGGCAGGGTTAGTGGCGGCCTCCACCAAGGCGTCCCCCGGGTAACGCTTCTCAACGGCGTCATGGCTGTCCAAGCTAGCTTTATACCCCGGCACCACCGACTCGAAGGACATCCCCCCCTCCTTATGGCCAAGCAGTAGGCGCGCGGTGGCGGCCACTGCTGAGAGCTCCCCCTTCACCTTCTCCGCCTGGGACTTCCAGGCCTCGCTCCGCGCCATAAGGTACTTCACACCGTCGCTCATCCCCCCCCCCCGCCGCCGCCCCCCCCCCCCCCCCCCTTCCGCTCCCCCCACCTCCTGCTGCTGTCCCTGCTTGGGCCGTGCTGACCATGACAAGGACGTCCCCCTGTTCGAGGAGAACCTCGTCCCACCTCTCCTCCGTGGCCTCCCCCAGCGCCGTTCCCGCCTGGATGTTGAGGCGGGGGGGAGAGGGCCACGAAGGTGAAGATGTGGCAGCTGGAGGGGTGGCGGTCAGGGGGGGGGGAGCATGTCGGGGGCGGTGGAGAAATCGGTGTGCGGGAGCTGGTCCCCCGACTCAGCACCCGACACGATAACCGAACATGGCATCTCAAACAAGTCCTCGAACGGATCGGGGACACGGTCCTGCATGGAGTTAATAAACTTTTTAATAAGGGCACCAGCCAGCCCCCCGGTTTTGGAGGGGTTGGAGCGGTACCGCTCGGGGAGGGTGGGGTCCTTCCTCTGCTCCTCCACCGGTTTCACATTGAACACCGGGACAAAGTGTTGAGGAACTTGGCCCCCCCCCCCCAATTTTTTTCCACCTTCCCCCGAGTGGTCTTGCAGTCCTCCGCGAGAAGAATATCGCGGTGGACTATGTAGCCGAGGCCGTCCACGAAGTTGCGAGCCATCGGGGGGCGCTAGGCGGTCAGGCTTCACGGAGGGGTTAGTGGTGGCATACCAAGGGGGGTCCTGCAAGGGTGCCGTGCGCAGGGGGGGCTCGGGCGTAATGAAGGGGGGTGGGGGTCCGCGATTCCCCGATACCAACCGAGCCCCTTCATCCTATGGAGAGTGGGCACATTGATATCAGGGGTGTGGTGGAGAGGGGGCACAGTCCGGTGGCTGGGCAAGATGCCCATATCGTCCCACCACTGGGCGTGCACTAGCTGCCATTGAGAAGGAAGGTTGGAATGGTTAGCCTGCGGCTCACCGGCAGGAAAATAGTTATTGATGGCAATCATGTCCATCCTCATGGGGCAGTGAACGAGGCGAGTGGTGGGGTAGATGGCACAAAGGCCAGGCTTGGGCTTGCCCACGGTGTGCGTGGCCATGATTCCCAAAAGGCTCTCCACCGTGTCGCGGGCACGAATGAGCCGGACGGCCCGCAACCCCGGGAGGGCCACCTGCAACTCCCGGAAAAGGTAGTGGCCCAACCTTTTTTCCCAAACCATCCTGCCCTTTCGGGGATGCGCATGTCCACATGGATCACCTGGGGGGGCATGGCCAACCCTTTCGCCCACCCCACCACCTCCTCCACTGCCACGCCCCCCGTGTACGTGGCCTCCTCCAACGTGCCGGCGCGAAGGGCGAGGCCCTGGTAGTGGCCCAGGTGCTGTCGGCCGGGTCGGGGAGGGAGAGGAACCCGATCTGGGACATGGGGATCGGCTGCTGGGTGGACATGGTCACAGAAAAAGCGAAAGTGAGGTCTGAACAAAAGACATACGACAAGAACAACCTGCTAACGCGAAAAGCAAAGGATATTCGCGCGAAGTTCGCGCGAATGTGAAGGCACATATGAATGCGAATTCAGTGGCGAATTTAGGTTGCGAATGCGAATGCGAACGCGAATTCGAATTTCATTTGCGAATTTAAGCTACATTATGACCTGTTCAAGCTACGAATTGCGCGGTACGAATTTTTATGAATTTTAGGCGAAGTAAGCACCGCAAACGGGCACAAAGACAGGGCACAACAGGCAAAACGGGCTGAAAATCAGCAAAGTGAGCGTGCTCATTCAAAAGTTCCGTTCACAGTGGGTACATAGGGCCTTGATATGTACAATAGAGGGTCTGCAGCAGGTCCCACACGTTCGCAATGGCCTTGTACTTGGCCGTGCTCGGCCCAATGCTGAGGCATCTAGCAATATCCGGCTATGCCCCAAAAAAATTGGCCGTTACTTGGGGGAAGGCGACCCATAAACGCTCCAACCAACACGCCTCTCCAAAAGGAGACCTTGCAGGTCTTGACGGAGCGAAGGGGTGACCAACCTAGCCACCCGGTCGACAAACTCCCCCAACAAGCGGCCCTTGGCCATCGTCACGTGCAAAAGGCACAAGACGACCAAGGCACGTGGCAATTTCCAAATCGGCTGCGTACTGCACCCAGCGGCTTGCAAAGAAGGTGTCCCAAGGAGGAAGGCCGTATAGTGGGCCTCATCACCCTCCATGGTCCGCGGGATAGCACTACCCACCCAAAACTTTTTTTGGGCACTCCATATCCCCTCATTGAACATGGAGCCCACTTGGGGGCATGTGGACACCCCGATACCCCTTCGTGTCCACGGTTGATCCCCCCCGAGGATCACTTTTGCCTCCTCCTTGGAGGCCCCCCATTGGACTAGCCCCGTGTCCATGATGTCTTGAATCACGTAAGCACGAGACATGGGGGTGGTTCATATCGCTCTAGTCTAGTCTAGCCTACCTTCTAGCAAGCGGTGTCCGAGGCTAAGTAGATCAAAACTAGAACGAGTGAAAGGCACTATGTGAGAGGAGTACCTCCCGATTGCTCTTCCACAACGTCCCAAGGGTGTCCATGGCCTTGTCATCGCAATTGGCCATGCGCAACACCCAAAGGCCGACCGGGGAGGGGGCCAAGCGGTCGACGTTGGCCAAGGAGATGGTGAGTTGGGTTTAATTCCCCCCGGCCACGGGGTAGGCATCCCCCCGGATGATGAACGTCAATTGGAAGGAGCGGTTGATTGACCGCACCAAGCCAGGCCGGGAGAGGATGTTCTTGACCCATGAGGCGAAGGGCCATGAGATCCCGGTGGCCTTGGGCAACAACTTGGCAACGGGGGGATCCGATTCCACGGGGGCGACCAAGTCCTTCCGACGGGCTTGGAAGTCCCGCTCAGTACAAATTGGACGGGAATAGGGGGCACCGGGAATGGTGCGGTTGTACTCCAACTTACGGAGCTTGTAGCGCTCCGAGAGGGTCTTCCACGAGGACTTGGTGGCCCTCATGTTGAGCACAAGTTAAGACATGGCACTGGGGGGGGAGAAGGGAGGCGGTGTATGCCTCAACGGCACCCTTGCATGCCTCACCCGTGGTTTGGGTAGAAGTGGCGGTGTTCACATATTGGACGGCGTTGTTGACTTGCCGCCACGCTAGGGGGCATGATAGCGCCCACGTGGCCAAGTAATGGCTCACCCGCTTATCCTTGAGGTTAGAAGCCCCACTCCAGTCCCGTAGTGCCTTAGACAAGAGGGGAGTATCCTTCCCGGTTGAGGAGGGAGCAAGGGGGGAAGTGGCGGGGCGTTTGATTGCAAAGAAATGTGTAGTATCTAAGCGCGAGAGAAGGGACCATGGAACAATGCACTACGGACAATAGCAAGCATGCACGGCGGAACAATGAAGAAATTTGCACAAGTGGGTAGACATTATATCGTTCTAGTACTGATCTAATGTACTCTAGATGTTCTACGCTAGAACAAGACTGGGTCTTGGAACGTGCACCAAGGGTTCAAACAAAATTTGCTTTCGGGCCTTTGGCGTGCATGGTCCGGCACTTTGGTGCCAATTTCTAGGGTGATGGGGGGGGGGGGGTAAAGCACGCGGGCTCGGGCTTGTTGGTCTTGGTAAGCGGCGTGTAGACCAACCATCGGTGTCAGGCGTCCATCATGGGCTAAAAGACTCCCTTGTGGTCCAACCAGATAGCACCATAAAACTTGTTGTCTATTTGCATGTGCGGGCGATGCGGCCGGCAACGCAGTGGGGTGCGGGAGTGGGCTCCATTCCGAATGGAAACCCTACAAGTGTTTCTTCGTGCGTGGCCATTGGTGTGATCCTGCGTGCGGAGAAGCAACCCAAAGCCCAAGGCTTGCATACGTGAGCGGAGAAAAGAGAGGGTTGTGGTTGTGGAGCCCCAAGCCTCCCGTGCGTTCGTTTTTCCTGACCTAAGTCACCCGGACAAGTATGGGTCACCGGGGCATGCATCACAGAGCCCGCTAGGCGCAGTCGGCCCATGCACACACAAAAGCAGCATGGGCGCATGGTGGTGAATGCCGAGGATCCTTGACCGGGTCACCCCATGAACCGTGGCAACGGGAGTGGCACTGGTAAGTACACTAACGCCAATGCAACTAGCAGTGATGCCGCTTTCAGCACTTCAGAAGCCGAGGTTACCCCACCTCCTGCATCTGCCAAGAAAAAATTACGCCAGACAGGTTGGCGCGCAAGCTAGCGGGCAACGGTGCCACCGATGCGTGCGTGGATGTGGAATGTAGTTCAGCCCCGGTGACGCATTTGTTGAGTGAGGAGAATTTTTTTGTGACGGACAACGAGGCAGCATTTAAAAAAGAACAGAAACAGCAGGAAAGAGCTAGGAAGACCTAACAGGACAGGGGGTGGGGGAGACTGGAAGGTGGTTGGCGGGGGGGGGGGGCTCCCTGAGTGAGTCCCGATATCAAGGCCATGTGATCGGCCAAGCTTGTCCATGGCAGCTAGGCCAGCTTCTCTTTGAGGAGTGGCGAAGCTTGTAGAGTAGTTTGCTGTACATCGGCCCTTTCAATATTCAACTTTCTCTGAGCAGGCTGCGTGAAGGGTATGGTACATTTTCCGGGGGCTTTTTCACAAGGGTCGTTGAATATGTCACCCATGTACTACCCTCAGGGCAGATCCCGGTGTGCCGATACCGACGTGCATCATGCGTGGATGGGTCTGTGTTCCTGTCTGATTAAGGAGTGGTTTTATCGTTCACCACCATGCGCCAACCCATTTTTGCGGCCACCATGGTGGCACCTGCCTTATGCGTCAGATTGGGGGGGGGGGGCTTTGAAAAAGATTCCTATCATCTTGGGCACAATGTAACACAATGGGGGGGGGGGTGTTGAAGCAGAGTGGGGCGAGAGCGTGCTGAACTCCTGCTAGGAGATGTGGAGGGCACGGGGATTTCTAAAGTGGTGCATTTTCATCCACGTTTCAAGGTTCAACATCTCCCTTGCGTCCTGTAGCCCACTATCAAGGACGGCTCATGATGGCGGGCAATGACACAAACCTATCCGAGACGAACATATGTCCGCGGGCGGGCCAGAGGCTTGCCTTGCGGTTGGGACTTGGCTCCATGGGGGCAATGGACTCGATGTTGCTCGCGGTGATAGCGCGGCCAGTGTTGGGAGGCCTGTTTGGTAGCCGAATTAGGTCTAAGCCACATCTCACCTCGTGCCAGTAGTGTGAGTTTGATAGCATCTAGGTCAAGTATGCACCTTGCCAGTGGGTATGCCTATGGGGTGGGTTGTGATGCACAATTGTTGTGACATGTTGCAGCCGGAAAGAGCAACATGCGCGAATTCCTAGGCCGCACGGGCCGCAGGCGGTGGTGCAGGGGCAACAAGGAGGTGGCGTAGTGTTGCATCACCGTGTGCAATCTGGGCTATCATGGTGACAACGGCGGGGTTGCGGAGGGGGGCGGGGACAAAGGGTCTTGAGTAATTGTAACACGCCGAGGACGCGGACTGAAGCGCCTGGCCATGAGGTAGGCGCGCCCCAAGCTGCGGGAGGCAAAGTGGTGCCACCTTACGCGATCCCCCTCTAGCAACATCAGTGGCTGCCCGCGGTTGCGAATAGCAAAAGGGTACCGCCTCAGGCCTACGTTAACTTGACCTTCCAGCCTAGCCAATAGCCATGACAGCAAGTGCTTAGTGAGCAGTGTCAAGGGGTCCCGGTGACAAGCTACGGATGAGGTGGGCCGCTCGTTGGGTACCAACTTTCGTGGGGGACTAGGGACACGTGGGTTGTACGACATGGAACCCTGATGCTAGTGTGGATAGTAACGAGTCAAGGGCATACGTGGGTGGGGAGGGAGGGGGGGGGGGGGGGAGTTGGTGGCGGTGTCATAAGTGGTGGTTGGCGGGAGCACAACGCACACAAGCATTTTTGTGCGCAACTTTCCCAAAGGGAAAAAAGGCCATCTTTGTGGGTTAGGAGTCCACGAAAGTTACATATGCACAGCCTGTCAGGCATGTTGACGTCAAAACCCAAGGTATGTGTCTGTAGGTGGTGGGTGGATGGATGGTGGGTGGGAGGATGGGGTATGCACTGCTTGCTTGGTGCAAGCGGGGGTGGGACAACCACACTAGTGCGTGGTCCCGTGTCCTTCTAGGCCAATTCGGGCCAGCACGCATACGCCTTCGCCCTGCAACTCAAGCGGCTCACATAGCCCGCAGCCCTAGTAGATGGAGTGCGGTTGTGGCTCCTCTTTGCTATTGTTTGGGGCGGCATCTGGCATTGTGTAGGCTATGAGCGCGTACCGTGGTGGGTAGCGGGGGGGGGGGGGGCACATTGAGTAATGTCACTTCCTCCCTCCAACCCATCATATTGATGTTTATTTGTTACCAAATCATCATGTACCATTCACCTACAGTCACAGTCCGTACTCCTTGATGCCTTGATACCATCAGCGACATATTGTAGACAGCCCATCAGCACCAAAAACAAAAGACAAAAAACAAGGCACTTGCACGATGGAGCAAAATGCACGTTGGTATACCGGCGGTGGTTACAAACCATCCGCAATCCCCAATACAGGGCAATGTTGTACGACTCCATCAATGTGCTGTGACGCAGATCAGGAGGGAGACTGAAAAAAACCCATAAGAAAAAAGATAGCAACACCAACATATGCATCTTTCAAACGGGCACAAGCATAGGCACATGCACACACGCAAAAATAGTGACAAATCAAAGGAAGCGAGTGTCAACCATGCCCCGGATAGGCCAGCAGAATCTGTGCGCTGCTCGTCCCCACTAGCGTCCTAGGTGGTAGTTGCGCCGCCGCGTCTCCACAGATTCCATTTTGGGGGATTGGGGGTGGGGTAATGACCTACCTACCAAAAAAGGTGAACAAAAAGCCCTATGTAGTGTGTCGCCACCTTCCGAGAATGGGGGGAGGACGTCATCTTGCATTTTTTTTTCCATGCCCAAAGAGGAGAGGTAAAAATGTGTGGGTAGTGGTGGCGCATTCAGTTGTGAAAACGGGGCATGCCGGACAGCAACAACGTCTATGGTAGGTCTGGTCAACTAGTTGCAAAAAGCAAACAAGAAAAATTCACATTGGGTCTACCAAGCAGTGTTGTCCGGGCTCCATGTGGCATCCTAATTGGCCTAGGAGTCGGACCCAACATCAGAGGCACCTTCAAAGGAGGAAATTCACGCAAAAAATTTCCGGCATCCTAAGAAACGTGGAAAAAAAAAAACACCGATATTCTGTCTTGCAACTTGGCATCCCGATATTCCGGACAAAGAAAAATTTATGGGAAATACCATCAACGCAATGTGTGGCATGACTATATTGTGTGTTAGCCTTAGGGCTACATGTGCCGCCTGAAGAGTACGGATAAGCCCCCATAACGCCCCACACCATTCCAGTCCATCCATGCATCATTGACTCAGAGAACTCAGCTTTCGGCTGGTATGAGCAATGGGTTCATAAGGTGCAATTCTTGATAAGGTGTGATTGGTTGGGCCCCGTGTCACATGCGACAGAGCCCATAACGTTTTTTATGGCATTTGTGGGACCACATTGAGCATAGCCCTGCGGGGGTACCATTGGGATTATGGATGTCATGTGATGGGGTGGCGCAATGGGGCACATGGATATAGCGACAGCGGCTTAGTGATGGCTAGGATAGAGCCTCTTTGGTGCCTTGCGGACCACTTCTTGCCACTATCACCGGGTGGGGTTAGGGTACCTTGTGGTGGTGCAGGGCCACATCCCGCGTCACAGCAAACCTCCGCTACGGGCACAACACCGACAAGCTCTCCAAGGTCGCGCATGGGGTATGCCAACATGGCACAGCCAGCACATTGTGCCTGCCTCCTATGACCAAGGCAAAGTACATTGACAACCTCTTCCATAACACCATTTAGTGCACTACAATCACACATTTAGGGAGGTTGGCAACACACCCCAAGTGACTCTAGCCACGTATTATTGTCAAACGTTGGTGCATCGACATTGAGAAGCAACACATTTTCACACGCGTGAAAGTATGGAATGTTCGGTGCACCGCTGTTACATGCCTTTTGTACACCGTGACCTACTTGTGTTTTTGACCTCTTTCTACTTTAGCAATTGAACCTCTATTGACTCCGCTTCTTTCGCTAGTAGTAAAAAAAACCCCAAAGCCGTCACCGTCTGTGCAATGTAGTTCTACTATTTTTGGTTCAGCTTTTCTACTAGTAGCAATCGGAAAAAAACATATGACGGGGTTCTTGTTTCACACTATATGGGTGATGTATGATCACTTGTTGGTGTCTCTGGGTTGAAATATTCCATGGCCTTTTGTGTTTTTGCCTCGTTTTTGATTGTTTTGTTGTATAAATTGTCGACCTTGTTGCACATCGCTTGTGCTGCATGTTGCAGTTGTGCCGCAACGGCGCGTGCTTGTGCAGTAGACGAACCGTCCAAACATCGCTGCACAGGGTGGTCAAACTTACCACCCACTACAGGGCCCATATTTGTTTTGATGTCATCCAAGCACTTCAAAGGGTTTGCGGGTCCGCCTGATTGCTTCTGAAAACTGCCAATATAGTCAAAAATAGGTTGCATGTAGTGGGCCACAAAGGCCAACTGGGTCTTTATAACCTTCATGTTGCTTTCTGTCAACAACGAAGCAATTTACCCACAGTTTCAGGGGCATCGTCCAGAACCTGAACCATATCAATTAGAAACCGTTTGAAAGGCACAAACCGACCCGTCGAATACATATAGGCCAAGGAAATTGCAGCCCAACGAACTTCAGTGGAGCGCACAACACTCTTAACCGGCAACAGTTTCTCCTTCTCATGCCGCTCTTTGACGTCGCCAAACAACTGCTCATGGACTTTGTCCAGTTTTCCATGGCTGCCGCCTGAAATTTACACCACTTTGTGCGCCAATATGGCGATCGTGCAAACAGAAATTGAATCAAGTGAAGAAACTCCTTCAACTCAGGAAGGTAGGCACCGTCAAACACCACTTCTGACACATTGGCAAACAACTGGGGCCAGCAAGGCAAATGTACGCCATTAGAATAGCCCTTCGCACATTTAAAGCGTTCGGCAGCCGCAACCATATACGGTGGGGAATCATGGACAAAAAAACGGACGTCTGACTATTCCACATGAGAATCTCGACAAACAGCGTCAATGGCATCACTCACAGCCGTGGCATTGACCTCAAGAGGAAATTTGAGGTCCAAGTGGAACGCCAACTTCGGGTAGGAGTAACACATTGAATGCCAGCTCGTACTCCGCAGTTGGCCGCAGATCATCAAACTCATCAACCAAAATCACAACAAAATGTTCCCGTTTCTGAAAGATCCCCTCGATCCCGACCCGTTGGTCACAACCCACCTTTGGCAACCGTGGCCGCGGTAATTTTTGGGACGGACCACGGGGGGGGGGGGGGATTCTCGGAAATCGGATATCATGCTTAAAAACCCCCCCAGGCCAAATTTAACAGGGGCGGGGGGTTTGGGGGGGCTTAAGGGGGGTTTTCGCTGCGCGGGGGGCCTGTCCGCGGGAAGGGCTCCCCGGCCCCCCAAACCCCCCGCCCCAATGAAATACATAGTGTCGGGCAACTCCGAACAGTTGGGTATGCGGGCTAGGAGTGATCCGACAATTCGCACCGCCCCTACCAACGTCTATGGCAGGGTTTCATCAGCTTGGGTATTTTGGGCCATGGGTACCAGAAACCTCGGGATTGTGGGTCTCCGAGGCGGTCATGGGGTTCCAAAATACACCATGGGGTTACAATTGCAGCATGAGGGTTGACACGCATCAAGGTTGGTCATGGGGTTCGGAATGCATCATGGGTTTAGAAATACAACATGGGGTGAGAAATGCGTCAAAGGGGGGGCATAAAAAAAGGGGTGTGCACGTGACTATACTGGTCGGCCGACGCAACTTGGGAGGCCCTTAAGGCTACGGCAGGCCAGGCCTCCCTCCCTGCGCCATTGTGTGGGCCTTCCAGTCCTAGTGTGCATGCTACTACAAGGGAAGGAGAGGGAGAGCGAGGAGGTGTATGGGGTGGCTCCGCCTACTTCTTCCGCCTTGACGTCTTCACCGTGCAACGCTTCTTAGCACTTTGCTTGGGAGTGGTGATGGGCCGCTTTGTGCCCTTGCCAGGCACAGCTTTCTTTTGGGGGAGAACTTCCACCCCGGAAGAAGGGGTGGAAGAGGAAGAAGATGAGGAAGAAGAGGAGCTATTGCCATCCCCGGAAGTTGCGGAACTCTCGTTACCGCTCGACGAATCGTGATCTGCGGAAGACCCAGATTCCACAGAGCTTGCATCCTCCTCCGGTTTCCACTCCCAGTCAGAGCGTGGAAGAGAGGCTTCAGAGAAGGATGCACTCTCGTTGTTGAACCCCTTTGCCACTTTCAAAGTGATCTTGGGCTTCATCACCATGGGGATTTTTTTGGCTCACCCCTTTTTTTTCTCATCGTCTTGGTTGACTACAACCCATTCCGTCAAATCAACGGTGTTTGGTGCCACGGTTGGATGACAGCGTGCCAAGTGAGTTTTGATGTTCAAAACCCACGGGGTGGCACTGCACCCGGGAATAGGACATTCATGGGGCATGTTTTCTTGTTTGCGCATGGCCACTGCGAGCTTCAATGGGCCCACACACGGGCATGTGCTACTGATTTTCTTGCGCACAATATTTGTGGTACATGTGCCTATTGTGCGCCCACAGAAACCACAAGGTTCGGCCTCACCAAACATCCTTGGGTCCGTTACCACCTCTCCTTTCTGGAAGTGCACTGCCACATGATTGCGCATCCTTGCCAAAGCAATGGCCGCTCCACAAAGCAAATAAAATTTGGTTGCTTCAACGAGCCGCACGCTAGTATGTGCCACACCAGTGTATGGCTCTGCACGCACCTTTGCGGTTTTCACAAAGGCAGACAGGGTGCCCACACGGGGGGGCGACTACAACTGGTGCTGATGCGACCCACCCCCCAATTATCTGTCAAAGCTCGGGGGGTGGGGGGGCAGGGGGTAGTTCTGGGGGGGGGTCGGCTGGGGGGTGTAGGGGGGGGATCTCGGCCGTGGGGGGGGTTTCTCAATGTGGGGGGGCTTGCGCGCGACCCACTACTACCACATGCATACCTCCTGGGGGGGGGGGGTGTTTGGGGGTTTTGGGGTACAGAGGTATGTATGCGATAATAGCGCTTTCCCATCCTTGCCGAGAAGAAAGTCTTAAGAGTCGCCGTGTTGCCCCCCTCCCCCCTCCCCCCTCCCCCCTTCCCACTTCCCCCACCGCCCGTGTCCCCCCCCCCAGAAAAGCGTGGATTGTGAGTCCCTAACCCCAACTGGAGGGGCCACGCAAAAAAGCGTGGATTGTGAGTCCCTAACCCCAACTCGAGGGGCCACGCAACAAAGCGTGGATTGTGAGACCCAAACCCCAACTCGAGGGGTCACGCAAAAAAGCGTGGATTGTGAGTCCCTAACCCCAACTCGAGGGGCCACGCAACAAAGCGTGGATTGTGAGTCCCTAACCCCAACTCGAGGGGCCACGCAAAAAAGCGTGGATTGTGAGTACCTAACCCCAACTCGAGGGGCCACGCAAAAAAGCGTGGATTGTGAGTCCCTAACCCCAACTCGAGGGGCCACACCGAAGCGTGGATTGTGAGTCCCTAACCCCAACTCGAGGGGCCACGCAAAAAAGCGTGGATTGTGAGTCCCTAACCCCAACTCGAGGGGCCACACCGAAGCGTGGATTGTGAGTCCCTAACCCCAACTCGAGGGGCCACGCAACAAAGCGTGGGAAGGAGAAAGAAAGATTGAACGAATGTGTTTGCCCCAGAAAGAAATTGGCGCTACACTCGGGCCGGGGTTTTGCCCCGAATGCAGGATCTTCAGGTGGCAACAAACCATTTGTATAGCGCCCCGTCTTGCCAATCCGCGCTGAAATCACATCGCAACAAACGACATTTATATAGCGCCTCGTCTTGCGAAATTTGGCGCTCACACTAGAAAAGGGGGCGCCGTTGGCGCCATGCGGAAAAAAGGGGGGCGTGTCCCTGCCCATGTCCCCAGCCCACTATCTCTCAAAACCCGGGGGGGGGGGGGTGGGGGGGGGGTCGCATACAAGGACCGGGCCCGGCCGCCCCCCCGTGGGTGCCCACTCATGCCGCTCGCGCCAATCAGGATGTGCCAAAAAAAGTCTTGAATGTCCAAAACAGCCTGCAAGCGGACCTGCAACTTCAGTACATCAAAATTGCGGTGGTTCAGGGTGCGGGTGATGGAAAACAAGTTCTTGGCCGGTTGAGACCCCAATTGGCATATGTACAAGGATGCCATTGGGTCGCGGACCTGCATCACCTTTACAGTGATGAAGAGGGTCGGAAAAGTCACTTGCCACCGCAAATACAAGCTTGCGGGTATGAAATCCTTTTGGTATTTATTGAAAGAGTGCAACATCAATTGATGGCCCGTGGACAAGTCTTCCATAGCACAATACAAACTAAGCTTTGGGTGAAAATACCCCCACAACAATAGATCAAACCGTTACCCGGTAACCCCTGCCTCGGGGATCCCCACCGCTTCAGAGCGGGGGGCAGAATCACAGGTGGCCCACAAGTGGGCAAGGTACCTACATAACCCTTGCCGCCTGGGGGATCCCCACCGCTTCAGAGCGGGGGGCACAATCAGAAGTGGCCCACAAGTGGGCAAGGTGGCTACATAACCCCTGCCGCGTGGGGGATCCCCACCGCTTCAAGAGCGGGGGGCACAATCAGAAGTGGCCCACAAGTGGGCAAGGTGGCTACATAACCCCTGCCGCCTAGGGGATCCCCACCGCTTCGAAGCGGGGGCAGAATCACAGGTGGCCCACAAGTGGGCAAAGTGGCTACATGACCCCTGCCGCGTGGGGGATCCCCACCGCTTCAAGAGCGGGGGGCAGAATCAAAAGTGGCCCACAAGTGGGCAAGGTGGCTACATAACCCCTGCCGCCTGGGGGATCCCCACCACTCCACAGCGGGGGGCAGAATCACAGGTGGCCCAGAAGTGGGCAAGGTGGCTACATAACCCTGCCGCCTGGGGGATCCCCACAGCTTCAAAGCGGGGGACAGAATCAGAAGTGGCAGCAGTCAGGAGTGGGAAATCTTATTTCTGGGGGCCACACAACAAAGCGTGGATTTTAGAGTGGGGGGAAAACATCAACAGTGGCTGAATTGGGGGGAAGGACGAAACTTTGGATGTGCAGTCCAAAAGGATACCACCAAATTTTTTTTTGAAAAAATGGTGTGTTTGCGTCGAAAAACACACTTAAAACCCCCCCACAAACCATTTTTAAAAGGGGGGGGTGGGTTCAAAACCCCCCACGCTATCGGATTTCTTAGAACCCCCCCCCCCCCCCCTGGGATGGATTGTGCCAAATACTTGGCAAAAAATTCCTTCATCTCCGGGTGTCCCACTTTCTCCAAAAGAATTTTCATGGCCGAAAACGTCCGGGTGATGTCCATTTATAACTCCTGCAAGGCGGCCCCCTTTTCAAGCATTGCCTCCAAAACAGAAGCACCGGATTTGGGCTTTTGCTTAATTGTAGGACTGGACGTTGTACTTGACGAGGCCTCAGACAATTGTTGTTGTGGAACATTGACAACAACTGTGGGAGGTTGCGACAGTTGTTGCCCTTGTTCAGGTTCAGGGGCAGGCGCAGGTTGCAGTGCAGCTTTGCAAGCATGTGTTCCAGGCTGGCGGGCATAGAGACCATCTCGTTGCTTCTTGTTTTTACCCAAAACATGGTCCTTCAAGATGGCACCCTTTGACGACAGCCACACTGCACATAAGGTACAACACAATTTCGCATTTTGACTTGCACCCTCGGTGTCCGTACAACATAGGTACTGCCCAATGCGTTCTCCAATTGCCCACTGCAAACAGTCTGTGGTACTCCTGGTTGTCTCCTTGTTCCTCTTGGGTTGTGCTGTCCCCTCGGCAGTGGGTTCAACAATAGACATCAGAAGACAAAGTGAAGATAACAAGGGCCTTTCAAAGCACAACACCACAAGAAACGAAAAAAGGGGGACGAAATCTGCCAGCCTGGAACCTTGCTGCCCCTGCCTGCAGGACATCGTGCTGAGATCATTGGGAATGGGAATTGAACCTAGGACCCTGAAACGGGTGTCATTGCATCTACCCACGAGAGTACCACCAGTCTTGTCAGCACTGATGCTAAAAGATGGTATCGATATTTTGGTCCGAGCCGAATTTTCAGTGTGCTGCGGCATTCTGCGGCATGCTGCGGCATGCTTCAAAAAACCAACCAAAAGGCCCCAAAATCAGGTGCTGCGGCATTTTGCGGCATGCTGCGGCATGCTTCAACCGTTGGTATCTGGTTGGGACCCTTGCATTTTCCTGCCGCAACGATTTTCCGTGAAGCAAGAGTACTCCATGGATGGGGAAACTGCCATTGGCCAGTGATCCTAGGGAATGATGATCCGAGCCATAAACCGTAACCGGGCGTTGGCTAGCGGAAGCGCGGTCTGTGCCTACACCCATTGCTCCATTTCTTGGAAAAGATTAAGCGTTTTGGGATGGTGATAGCTGAGTTTAAAGAGTCTCACATATGGCTAGGATTGGATCCATAGTATATAATTTCCCAAAATGCCCAAATTGTATCCCCCCGCCGATGTGGGGTATTGCCAGCACAAAACCAGCAAGTCCCCAATTCTATTGCCTTCGGCAAGGCACCTCACAAAGACGCCAAATGTCAACCAATCACTCAGTTAGGCAGACAAGCAGTCAAGCAGTCAGTGAGGCGAGGCAGTCAATCAGGCAATCAAGCAGCCAAGTAGGCTGGCAGAATCACATAGGTGGCCTTGTTTCATTTGCGAACTACGACTACAAGCATTGGGGAACACAGTGTGTGCAGTGTATGCAGTCACACTCAGTGGTCGAGTGGTCGAACACTATACGAACGAATCACGTGGGGGCAGTTGGAATCCTGACCGGCGGGATGGGCTGATCACTGACTCGGCGGATCGGCCCGTGAGCCCTCTTTTATACTTGACCCTGGTTCAAATCCTTCTAACCACAAACATTCAACCCCCCCCCCTACCCCCCCCCCCCCCCCACCCTCCGCAAAAAAAATTGGTATCCAGTTTCAAAGGGATAGAGGCCTCAAGTTCAAAAAATCCATTGAGGGATTGTTTTGTTGGGCAAAATAATGATTTTACAAGAGGTTGGACATCCAATATCATAATATCATGCCTTGGGGTATGTTACGTGAATAACCCCCCAAAAGGGGGGGGGGGGTAATACAACGCACGCAGCTGCGCTTGATCTAACACCCTCTCTTCGAGGTTATTTTGATTTGCAGCGCTGTGCGCATGGACATGCTAGCCCATCACACCACAACTGATGACGGGAAACACTGTGTAGTGACATGCCTCATCTTGGGTTCAATTAAGCCTGCTTAAGCGTGGCATGGGCGTGCAAGGGTGTGATTCGCGCGATCCGGAAGCGTCCATAGCGGTTTCAAGGTGCGCCGCAATGGAAATGTCTTGGCACCTGGTTCGGCAACACAACAAGCATTGGAACGATGTCAAGGAGCTGTCTCAATACTGCAAGCCAAAGCAGCGTGATTCTTGGCTTTGTTGCCTTTGACAGGGCAAGCTGATATCTCGCCATACTCCTCTCAAAAGGTCCCTGAGCCCCTGCAGATGTGCCATCACTTTCCAAAAGCTCCCTGGAAAATAAATCAACGTGTCTGCATACAGAATCTCTTCATTTCCCGCAATCATTTTTCAATCTGATGTACCAGCACAGTTGTTCACAACAAAAACAAAGTCGGAGGCAAAGTCTCCCCCTTGATGCCTGACTGTGGAGTCTGCTCCGTGGCGGTGAGCTGGTTGCCCACTGGGAACTGAATGGGTTCCCGTAGGATCTGTTAAAATATGTGTACCCACACCGGTGGTCAACCAGAAATATGGGAATGAGATAGTGACTGGTTGAATCCAAGGCCTTGCTGAAGTCAATGCTCAGCCCTGCCCCTTCGTCTTTTCCCCTCCAGATAGAATGCACTGACCTTAAATGTTCGACCATGCATCGTCCTTTCAGAACCCCCTTCTGCTCACTTGGCACCACAAGTTGTACCACATTTTCGAGACATAATTTCAATACCCCAGTCAGCCATGATTTTGGCATGATTTTGCTGTTTAACAATATACTGGGTTGGAGAGCGCTGGGGTCAGGAATACCGCGCTCCTTGGGAAAACACATGGTGATGCCCCTGAGCCACTGCCTTGGCAAGGCGCGTCCATGTGCGGCGGTTTGCAAGAGCTCCAGAGGGGCCAGCGCAAAAGGTGATTTGCGCTGCTGATAAAAAGCTCCTGAGAGTCCATGTGTGCGCGCGCGTGTGTGGTGGGGGGTTGGCAGCAGGTTGCAAGAGGTCTGTGTGTGAACAGGCAGAGGGGCTGGAGAGTGTTTGTATCCAAGCAACTACCTTCGCAAATGATACATGAAGATGGGAAACAATGTAAAATCCGACTCCAACCTTAAAGAAGCCGGTTCGTCCGGCTGGTATGTCCCAAAGCGCCGGACAAGGTTGATGACTGTGCGGTCTATCGACCGCATGACTTCATTGACCTGCATGAAAGTGCAATTTGACAAACAAGGACAGGCTTATCCAACCCCTGGGCCAAAACCAAATGGACAGAAATGGTGCTGAAGATGGACACAGACAGCACAGGAAAATGTGTCGAAAAACCATCCGTTGTTGAATACATTCATATTTGTCTGCAACTTTATGCTACAGATGCGCATACTGCAGAAATACCCTTCAACCCTCTTTGGTTCCTCCCCAACCGCTAGTCCCTGATAAGTGCGAACAACTGCATTGTGTAGCATTATGGTTTTGCTTCACCCTTTGCCCCCTGTCTGGCCCATCTGTCTATCACCCTTGTTGGTGTTTCTGTGGTCTAAGCGGATTCTTCCAGGCCTGCAGCACTTGCAGTATGTCTTGCCGCACACGACGGGACCTCTGAAAGAAAAAAGACTGTTAATTCTTGTCCTCCATGGACACCTCTGCCTCTGACTGAAATCACAGTCTGCATCATGCCCCCCAGCCCCCACCCCCAACTTACTACCAAAGCCAATTAAACCCCACTGCTCCTTGGCCTCCTTGGCTCCTTGTATATTTTTCTCAACGTGGACTGAAAATATGGCATAAATGCATTTCAGTACCATGTTGTGCAGTGCATGCATGTGGGGACAGACAGACGGGGCTGTTGGCAGGTCAATTGTGACACGTTTGGCAAGCAACTTTTGTGCCAACTGTTGACCCTTTGGCTCTGTACAAAGAGGAGACTAGGCCCGGCACATTCACACACCCCACACATATCCATACCAATGGTGGGATTATTTTGACTGCACGCAACAGGTACACCTTTGGTGCAGCACCTACTGCAAGGCCAGAGCCCCCGTGGAGACAAACAAAATACAAGGATAAATACATAAGGCATACTTCAGTTTTAAGCAAATCCTCAGTTTTCTTCCTGACAAAAGTAATTACTCCAAGAGTATTACCCTGAGGAACCTGCACAGGCTACCCATTGCTCTAAAATCAAACATTGAATTGGCTTGTCTTGATAGAGCCAAAAAAAAAAAAACAATGGCCAGCCAAGCACCTTCATGCTGGGCTCCTTCATGGATTGGTGGACTAGGAGCCCAGTAGATGCCATGCAACATTATCGAACATGTGCAGCACCCTGTTGGTAACTTCACGACACTTCAAGGGTGGAGAGATGTTGGACTGGATACAAAACTGACAGAACTGGAAGACAATATCACAAATGATCCAAACAGTCAGCTCCGCTGCAAACACCTGACCAGTGATAGATTGATTCATTGCCACATACCCGGGAGTGCCCACGCGGTGCTATCCACCCACATATGAAGAGTTCCTACAAGCCATCAGGAGAAATGGTTCCAAAGGGGTGAGGCTTCACCAAATACTTATTTTTGCATGTCTCTATTTCAGACTGTACTGGTGCCAGCTGCCGCATGGCCATCAGGGACAGAAGTATTACATCTATTGTCCTCTATAGCTATGTGGTTAGGGTTACATTCCAGTTACTAACACTGATTACTACCGCTGGGACGACCAACATGCCCTGTGGCCCGAACAACGCCACACTATACTGCCTTAGCTTCTTGGCCTTTCATTCACACATTCACATTACCCCACTGTTGCTCCCATTGGTTGCGACACCTCATCCCAGTGTTCCACAAACGCATGTAGCATCTGTTGGGCCTCCACAGAGGGACCCCTATTTTGGTAAAGAATTGTTGCATTTTCTTTCTCCCTTGCAGTTCCTTCATGAGCGAGCATATCTTGTTGCAACTTTCTTTGTGCAACAAGCCACTGACCTCGCCTTATATCAGCACCCCCTTCAACTTCCACAATAGTTCAACCCCAGACCTGCCTTTTTGCGAGCCCTTACCATAGCTAGCAGTGCTAATCAAGCATGTGATGGAAATGAGGGGAATGCGAGAAACTCATGTGCAGCAGGCGAAAACACACATGCGGACGCTCACAAAAGTGCATGTGCCTCCACTGACTATACACTCGTCTTATGCTGGCTTTGATACTCCAATGCCACGTGCTTCACATGACTCAACACCCACTCCCAACATGGTTCACCGTCATCCCTGAGCCCACACAGTAGCGGTTCTTGGGATTTGGGGGGGGGGGGCGTAAGGGGACACATGTGGGCAAAAGGAGCTATTGTTGGGTAATGATGGGGCTCTGGGAGAGGGGAGGGAGGTTGGGCACAGGCAAGGGAGTTGTCTCAGCGGGGTGTGGTGATGGGTCACTGCAGATGTACTAAGGGAAGAGGAGTGTTATGGTACACCCTACCCACACATCCGTCCCACGCCTCTACCGCTTGCCATCTGCCACAAACTGTGCCCTCCCCCTATCCACAGTGCCCTACACCCCTGGCCATATCCACAAATCCCTCCCTCTGGGGGGCTTTGTCACACGGTGTGCGCACCGTTCGGATCTTTTTTGTTTAGCACCCAGAATGTGCCCCCAAGTCAGAACCCTTGGAAGGATGCCAAAATATGAGGCAGTGAAGGTGTACTGGGGGAATGTGCGTCACTCCAATATGCAACACACATGTAACAAATGGTGCTACTCTGACTGCCACTCGTGGCCACAGAAATGTGGCCGTGTGCCAGCAAGTTGTGCAAGGATCCCATGCCCCAACATACACTTCTGGATCCCATGCCCCAACATCCCCCCCACCTTCACGCACCGTCATTAATCCTTGAACTGAACTGTCCACCCTGTAACCGCCTCCGGTTCCCCTCCAACTGCCGTTGATTACCCTGCAAACGCCATCAATACCCTCCAATTGCCATCTTCTGCCTCCACCACTCTAACCCATCTCCAGGAGATGAACTGCTTTTCATTGCCCTCCTCTGCACATATATACACCAACCTGCGCATGTACCCCACATCAGGCTCAAGGGGCTATGCAGTCCCCAGCACACAGTATTTGGCTTAAAGCACATGGGCTGGCGAAGAGGAAGGCAATAATGCAGAATCGCAAAGATTCAAGTCCCAAGGGCTGGCGAAGAGGAAAGCAATAATGCAGACTCGCAAAGATTCAAGTCCCAAATAACATCAGCTACCCAACAAAATCACTTGGCTCTGATTCACTTGGAGGCGCGTACTTACTGTGGTCACCATCAGGTTGGGAGTCAAAGCAATATGAACCTCCACTGCCTGGGTGGGAGCCAAGGAAGGGCAACAATCCCCCTGCCCCCTCTTACTTGTTCTCTCACCGACTGCCATGAGGACGTGAGGCATACGTTGTTGCTATTCTTCTCCAACATATCCACTGCTTGGCGGGCGACCAGTACCGCTGCAGCATCCTGGTCAAAAACGTTGTTCCCAACGTGGTGTTGGGGCTCACCTCCAGGGGATATGCGGTGTGCAATGGTGGTGACCCGCAGCAGGTGTTTGCCTTCGGGGGTCTGGTAGGACGTGATGAACTGTAAATACCGCTCTTGGCCTTCCTGTCAATTGTCAGATGTGTGGATTGGGGCAGCATGGCCATGCTTCCGAGGATCAGGGTGGGGGTATGTGGGTGCCACGGGGTAATACTGGGTATAATGCTGTAACCTCCGCAGGTCCAGGCTGCACTGCTGGGTCCTATGCATTATGCATTGAGAAGGGTGAGGGAGAGTTCAGCCATAAAATATCGCGCAGTGTAGCGGCAATACATTGCATTGGGTGTTTGTCCCACCAAAGCCTTGTGGTGGGGCCTAGGTCATGCCCTTTAGTGGCCACGGAATGCAATGCCTAGGCCCTGACGCATGGCCCTAGTAGGAGAAGCACCTTGTGCAATGCATTGCCTACCCCAAATGGCAAGGCCTTGGGAGGGCAAACACCCACAACCGCGCACTCGCTAGGCCACACCGCACAACTTTGGAAGGACAAAAAGCCACTAAAATGCATGGCATAGGCCCTTGCCACCACAAGGCCTTGGTAGGACAAACACCCATTGCAACACACTGCCTATGCCCCACCGCAAGGCCTTGGTTGGACCAGAAGCCACTGAAATGCATGGCGTAGGCCCCACTGCAAGGCCTTGGTAGGACAAACCCCCAACGCAATGTATTGTTGGAGCCCCACCTCAAGGCCTTGGTGGGACAAACACCCGTTGCGGCACATTACCAAGGCGCCACTACAGGGCCTTGATAGGACAAACACCCCCGGCAACGCATTGCCTAGGCCCCACCGCAGGGCTTTGGTAAAACAAAAAGCCAATGAATTGCATGACATCAGCCCTACCACTGCCTAATCCCAACAGCAAGGCCTTGGTAGGACAAACACCCATTGTAACATACTCCATAGGCCCGCTGCAAAGCCTTAATAGGTCAAACACCCACTGCCACCTGTTGCCTAGGCCCCACCGCAGGGCCTTGGTAGGACAAAAAGCCACTGAAATGCATGGCATAGGCCCCACCACAAGGCCTTGGTAGGACAAACACCCAGTGCAATGTATTGCTGCGGCCCCACCATAGGGCCTTGGTAGGACAACCCAATGCAATGCATTGCCTAGGCCCAACCGGAAGGCCTTGGTTCAACAAACACCTAGTGCATTGCTTTGCCTAGGCCCCATCGCAGCGCCTTGGTAGGACAAACACCTAGTGCAATGTATTGACACCGCCTCACTGCAGTGCCTGGGTAGGACAAAGAAACAAATGTGCGGTGCGGCGGAAGCAGTGCGCTGCAGTGGGTGTTTGCGGTACCAAGGCACGACGCTGCAAACTAGGCAGCGCCTTGTAGCGGGTGTTTGTCGCACCAATCCTGCTGGGGCCTAAGCAGTGCGCTGCAGTGGGTGTTTGTCCTACCAAGACCCTGCGCTGGGGCTGTGGCAATACATTGCACTAGGTGTATGTCCTACCAAGGCCTTGCAATGGGGCCTAGGCAATGCATTGCACTGGGTGTTTGTCTTGTCGAGGGCCTGCGGCAGGAACTAGGAAGTGCATTGTAGTGGGTGTTCGTCGTACCAACGCCTCGCGGTGGGGCCTAAGCAGTGCGCTGAAGTGGGAGGCGTTGGTACGACAAACACCCACTACAATGCACTGCCTAGACCCACCGCAGGGCCTTGGTAGGACAAACACCCACTACAACGCACTGCCCAGGCTCCACCAAAGGGTCTTGGTACAACAAACACTCACCACAATGTGTTGTCTAGGCCCCACTGCAGAGGAGAACCTCCTACCGCGCAGTGCGCAGGCATTCAGGCCCTCAACATGGGATTGACTAGCAAAATGCCGGGCCATGCCGCACACCACTGATTGGGACCACTTGGTGACATTTCCCACATCAGTTGTCATGAGCACCCTCCAAATGTGTTGGGAAAGATTTTACATGGACCATGTTGGCGCGGGCATAGGAGGGACGGCAAGGCACAGCAGCAGCTCTTGTGAGCAGCGGGACACGTGTCCCACCCTCATCTAGAAAAATCAATTCTCTAGCTGTTAGGGGTAGTCAAGCACCCTCTTCACTCCCAACCCAACGTGTACTTGTCCACAACTGGAGGATTGCCTCCTCAAAGGCCAACATGTATGTGCACCCGGAAGTACCAACCAGCATACTCTTTCAGCCTTTGTGGCACACACATACACACACCGGGGATTGCCACCACTGTACTCCCTCCCTCCTACATTTCCGCTCTGTTGTTCCTCTCCCTCTGTCACTCGCTCAGCCACAATTAGCCAGTCACTTACATTTCCCAATTGCCACCACCATTCACTTGAAGCATACTGTTGTATGGTAGCAATCTTCATGGTCCATTTTCGGCTCATTCCTGCACTCAGATGGGGTCCACCCAGCCAGGGCACAGGTCATCCTCCTGTATGCACAATCATTCCAGAGTGGTGAAGAAGATCCTTGACAACGAATCATGGGTAGTAGCACAGCACTGGAAGGGGTGGTCTTACTATGGATTTGTACACCATGTTGTGTTCTGTGCTGGGAGCATGATGTAGGTTGTGGTTCACTCGAACTCAAAAGCAGGCCTGGTGTGCAAGTTTAACATTGCTTGGTGTGTGTTCAGCGCAAGACGGAATTGATAGCCTCATCTGGGGAAAAGCAAAGGTTTTAGGGCGGTTGGTGATCACACAACAGACATGGCATTGGACACCTACTAGGACAAACACCCAATGTGGTGCAATGAAATATTGCCCAGGACCCACCGTAGGCCCTTGGTGGGACAAACACCCACTTCAATGCCTTGCCTTGGCCCCACCGTAGGGCCCTTAGTAGGAGAGAAAGCCACTAAAATGCATGACCTAGGCCCCACCACAAGGCATTGGTGGGACAAACACCCAATGCAATGTATTGCCGCGGCCCAAGCGCAGGGCATTTGTAGGACAAACACCCAATGTGGTGCAATGAAACATTGCCCAGGACCCACCGTAGGGTCGTGGTACGACAAACACCCTATGCAATGCATGGCGGAAGCCCCATTGCAGCTACGGTGGGGCCAAGGCAAGGCATTGAAGTGGGTGTTTGTCCCACCAAGGCCCTACGGTGGGGCCCAGGCAGTGCGTTGCAACGGGTGTGTGCCTGCCTACCAAGGCCCTACGGTGGGGACCAGGCAAGGCATTGCAGTGGGTGTTTGTCCCCACAGGGCCCTGCGGAGGGCCTAGGCAGTGTGTTGCAGTGGGTGTTTGTCCTACCAAGGCCTTGTGGTGGGGTCTAGGTAGTGTGTTGCAATGGGTTTATTCCTACCAAGGCCCTGCGGTGCGGCCTAGGCAGTGCGTTGCACTGGGTGTTTGCCCTACCAAGGCCCTGCGGTGGGGCGTAGGCGGTGTGTTGCAATGGGTGTTTGCCCTACCAAGGCCACGCGCATGGGCCGCAGCAATACATTGCATTGGGTGTTTGTCCTACCAAGGCATTGTGGTGGGGCCTACGTCATGCATTTCAGTGGTTTTCTCTCCCACCAAGGCCCTACGGTGGGGCCTAGGCAATGCGTTGCAGTGGTTGTGTGCCCGCCAAGGCCCTACGCTGGGGCCAAGGCAAGGCATTGCAGCGGGTGTTTTTCCCACCAAGGCCCTGCGGTGGGTCATAGGCAACACGTTGCAATGGGTCTTTTTCCTACCAAGGCCCTGCGGTGGGGCCTAGGTAGTGTGTTGTAATGGGTGTTTGTCGTACCAAGGCCATACGGTGGGGCCGCGGCAATACATTGCATTCGGTGGTTGTCCTACCAAGGCGTTGTGGTGGGGCCTATGCCATGCATTTCAGTGGCTTTTTGCAACCAAGGCCCTGCGGTGGAGCCTATGTACCCTTTGCGAATTGCCGTTAAGGGAACTTTTGAATGAGAGAGCGAATATGGGTACCCAAAACAACTATTTTGTCCGAAAAAGGCCTTTTTCAATGGGTTGGAATGGAGGATATGGTTTCAAAAATTCTACAAAAATAAAATACAGGTCCCTGCGAGAAAAAACCACCCCTTTTCCATACATTGCGTGGCCATGGTAGCCGTTTAATGCCCTATTTGTATTGTGCCGTTCGCCTGTGTCCGTTGCGACACTTGCGAATGCGAATCTCGGACAGGTATGCACATCTTAATTCACAATAACACGCACGTCCACTTCGCCGGCCATGAACTGTCCAAACGTACTATGCTCGTTGTTTGCGCTGTTTGCGGCGTCTGAAACGTTGCGTAAGGGTATGTACATAGTTGAGGTCACTATGGGCCCTCTTGCGGGCCCGCCTAGCCAATTGTTGTACGGTAACTGGGCCTTGCCCACGCATGGACCTCTTTGTGACGTCCCACCCCTCCGCACGGAGGCGGTCGTCTATGGTGTGGTTGTCAACGACAACCTGCACACCTAGCCGCCCACGCAGAAGGCTTAGGCCCCCGTTGTTGCGCAACATGCCCTTGAGCCTACGGTGGCTGCCTTCCATGGTGAAGCATGAAAATTGGGAGAGATTTCTCCATTGGCTGGCAAAAAAATACATGTGGTCAATCCACAAATGTGACCACAACAGCTTAGGCCATTCCAAGAGTAAGTGGGCTTTGCCCATTGCTATGCTACAGTCACGTAACCTTCCTAGGTCTGCCCCGGACAGCCAAGATGTCCGCCATGCATATATACACATCTTGGCAAAATTGTCCCACCACTGCCTACAAACATCCCCCCATGGTTTTCCCCCCACCCGCTTGTTGTTCATTCCCCCCTCTTCAAGGCACACGGCAATGAGTGCCTCCCACCTCCAGGTGCGCATGAGTTGCACAGCCGCAGCACACTCTAGCCTAACGTTTCCCTTTGTGTTGGCGGTGTCATTGCCCTTTGCCATCCTACCCTTTGTTACCGTCTTGGCTGCCATGCGGGCAACATCTAGGATCGGTTGGAAAAAATGGCGGACGACGACCGCCGCGGACTTGCCAGTGGCAGCCGACACCGCATCCCTGATGCCGGAAATACCACAAATAGTCACCCGCAGCACCCCGTGCAACCCGTAGTCGGGAATGCGACGTTTGGCTGGGATGGCCCGGGAGCAACTCCCGGAAAAAGTGAGTGGCCCAACCTTTTTTCCCAAACCATCCCGCCCTTTCGGGGGTGCGCATGTCCACATGGATCACCTGGGGGGGCATGGCCAACCCTTTCGCCCACCCCACCACCTCCTCCACTGCCACGCCCCCCGTGTACGTGGCCTCCTCCAACGTGCCGGCGCGAAGGGCGAGGCCCTGGTAGTGGCCCAGGGTGCCGTCGGCCAGGTCGGGGAGGGAGAGGGACCTGATCTGGGACATGGGGATCGACTGCTGGGTGAACATGGTCACAGAAAAAGCGAAAGTGAGGTCTGAACAAAAGACATACGACAAGAACAACCTGCTAACGCGAAAAGCAAAGGATATTCGCGCGAAGTTCGCGCAAATGTGAAGGCACATATGAATGCGAATTTAGTGGCGACTTTAGGTTGCGAAGGCGAACGCGAATTCGAATTTTATTTGCGAATTTAAGCTACATTATGACCTACTCAAACTACAAATTGCGCGGTACGAATTTTTATGAATTTTAGGTGAAGTAAGCACCGCAAACGGGCACAAAGACAGGGCACAACAGGCAAAACGGGCTGAAAATCAGCAAAGTGAGCGTACTCATTCAAAAGTTCCGTTCACAGTGGGTACATAGGCACTTTGTTGCACTGCGATGCATCGGGTTTGTGCCTACCAAGGCCCTATGGTGGGGCCTAGGGAGTGTGTTGCAATGGCCGTTTGTCCTACCAAGGCGCCTAGGCAGTGTGTTGCAATGGGTGGTTGTCCTACCAAGGCCCTGTGGTGGTGCCGAGGCAATACATTGCGTTGGGTGGTTGTCCTACCAAGGCCTTGTGGTAGGACCTATGCCATGCAATTCATTGGTTTTTTGTCCTACCAAGGCTCTGCAGTGGGGCCTAGGTAATGTAGTGCAATGGGTGTTTGTCTACCCAGGCCCCGCGTTGGGGCCCGGGCAATACATTGCATTGGGTGTTCGTCCTACCAAGGCGTTGTGGAAGGGCCTATGCAATGCGTTTTAGCGGCGGTTTGTTTTACCAAGGCCTTGCGGTGGGACCGAGGTTGTGCATTGCAGCGGGCATTTGTCCTACCAAGGCCCTACCGTGGAGCCCAGGTAGTGTGTTGCAATGGGTGGTTGTCCTACTAAGGACCTGCGGTGGGGCCGAGGAAATACATTGCATTGGGTGTTTGTCCTTCCAAGGCCTTGCGGTGGGGCCCATGCCATGCATTTGAGGGCTTTTTGTCCAAAAGAGGTTATGCAATGGGGCCGAGGCAATGCGTTGCCATGGGTGTTTGTACTCCCAAGCTACGGTGTGTCCTACCAAGGCCTTGCGGTTGGCTTCATGTCATGCGATTCACTGGCTCTTTATTTTACCAAGGCCCTACGGTGGGGCCTAGGCAATGCGTTGCCGGGGGTGTTTGTCCTATCAAGGCCTTGTGGGGCCTTGGTAATGTGCCGCAATGGGTGTTTGTCTCACCAAGGGCTTGAGGTGGGGCACAAGCAATACATTGCATTGGATGTCTGTCCTACCAAGGCCTTGCGGTGGGGCATAGGCAGTGTGTTGCAATGGGTGTTTGCACTACCAAGGCCCTGTCATGAAGCTTACACAATGCGTGGCACTGGGTGTTTGTCCTACCAAGGCCTTGTGGTGGCAAGGGCCTATGCCATGCATTTTAGTGGCTTTTTGTCCTTCCAAAGTTGTGCGGTGTGGCCTAGCGAGTGTGTGGTTGTGGGTGCTTGCCCTCCCAAGGCCTTGCCATTGGGGGTAGGCAATGCATTGCACAAGGTGCTTCTCCTACTAGGGCCATGCGTAAGGGGCTAGGCATTGCATTCCAGGGCAGGTATGCCTGACCAAGGTCCTGCAATGGGGCTTCCGCCATGCATTGCATTGGGTGTTTGTCGTACCACGGCCCTACGGTGGGTCCTGGGCAATGTTTCATTGCACCACATTGGGTGTTTGTCTTACAAATGCCCAGTAGTGGACCCAAAGTAGTGTGCTGCATTGGGTGTTTGTCCTACCAAGGCCTTGCGATGGGGCCTAAAGTGGGTCCTAGGCGTTCTATCGTTGTGGGTGTTTAAACATAACCTCCCTCTTTGAAGTTATCATAAACATGGCCTCCAGCATCAGGGATGCTGCCCCTGGCACGTCCATGTCATCTCCGAACCACCCAGCTTGCGTCAACAACAACTCCATCCACGCTACAACCAAACCCAGGTGCTCACAGTCACGCCCCATGCAACTCACTGTGTGTTGTAGGTTGTCCCCAGTCACCTTTGGAAATGTCCCTATCGCAGATTTCTTTGTCTGACACCACCACTAATGCACATCGTCCCTTTTGAGGCCTGACAAATCTATCCAAGTTGATGTTGTTCGTCGCTCTGCGAAACAACCATTGTACACTGTCGGACCCACTCGCCAACAGTCCAGCAACCGGGCTCCCCATTTTGCGCTGATATATGGTGCATAAACCCGGGGGGGGGGGGGGGCCTGCATACGAGTCGGTCTCTTGGTGTCGGAACCCCTGGAGAGAAGTATCACCAGCGGGCAGCCCAGCCTTGAGCATCTTTTGCCATTTACATGGGAGCCCCGTAAGCAAGCAAAGCACGGTGGTGGGCAAAAATCAGAGCGACCTTGGCAGGGGCATCCTAGTTGCATCAACAATGACATAGTCTTCTAGGGCTGTCGCGTAATCTATTGCCACCCGTCGGCTATGCCCACATCCATCCACACCATATACGCAGCCCCCGGCCTTCGCCACAAGTGCCACTTGTGATCCGGGGAAGGGGACGACTGCACCAACTTTGCCATCATGGACTCCATTTGTGCTGCACCTTGCAAGAAAGGGCTCCCTTTGTGGTCAGTGTTTCTTGCCAAATACGGCGTCCATGCTCTAAGCACCAACCACAGCTGCCTGAAGACCAATCTCCTCGGCCTGTTGATGCTCCAGAAGGTCATGCCTCACATGTGTGCCCTCTTGGGCCTCCACAACACCAAGTGCCCGACCTTCCATAACCTTCCATAGCAAGATGTACCATAGTGCTACGCATCCGCCACTTCCCAATGCTGGTGCGCTAACACGTGTTTGGCCATCCACACCACCACACTTGGTCCTTTATTCGGTTGGTTCTCGTTGAATTCCGCTTGTGATGCATTTACCATTCACCAATGCTTGTCTTCCACGGTCTTAGGGATCCATCCCATCGTCTCCGCTGCGCGCCCTCCGTTATTTGCAGTCCGCTTGATTTCCGCTTTCCTAGCCGAAACGAAGCGCCTGCAAGTGCATAGGATACCATGCCACCATTTTGGCCTTGAACTCGCCAAGACCCATGAACCCCCACTTTCCCCCGAGTCGGCCGGCGCGGGCTTGGGCCACCGGCATGGGATTAGGCACAAGTCCATGCCCTCCTTCACACCACACCGCTGTGCGGGGCCGCTTCTTGGCGCATGAACACCTTCCTCAAGTCATCGCCTTCGAAATTCGGGGCCCGCGAAGAAGCAATGGAAAGGTTTCCCTCGGCACTTCTTGGACGCTGTCACCGGTGGCTCCAAAGTACCCAACAACTCTCCAGTATTGGCCTCATAGAATCACAGCCCGTTATGGTATTTGGTTCGGGTCCCCAAGGATTCCTCCGCAAACGTCTCCATTCCAACATTGGATGGCCGCCCCTCCTCACCGCCGGCGGTCATCATACGTGGCATCATATGTCTACGTTGCTGACCGCATAATAGTCCATGCAAAGTCCACGGTTTGCAACAACATGTCGTTTAGCATCTTTGGCTCCACATTTCCTCCTTTGGGCGCATGGATGGCCCTATGGTCCTGCGTCGCCTTGTGAAAATCCTTCGCGACCCGGAATGGCTACCCCACTAGGGCGTTTTGGTCCGTCCCATGTGCAACCATTGCCCCATTCCATACATGCACTACAAATGTCCATTTTTGCAACGTGAATTTCACCAACTCCACCTTCTAGAGTCTTGGGTCCACATGTTCTTTTGGCCCCAAAGACGCCACCTTCAGGTTGTCAATATGTTTCATTGTTGCCTCCATTATAGTGTCACGATACTGCTTAAGTTTTTTCACCACCTCATGTACCATCGGTTGCTGCTCTTTGCCCTTGGAGACATAGATGACACTTGTGTTGATGTCTTGCTGGACCTTGTGGAACTCCATGTGCCCCACAGCACGTGGGCAGCACGGCACCATCCAGTGCCATCCTTGATGCTTGTTTTGGAACTCATCAAACCACTTTGCCACAACCCTATTCGCCTTGGACAATAACTCCTGGAGATTCATCCTCCTTTTCCTGACGAGTGCTGCCCGCACATTAAGAATGAACTTTTGATGCACTTTTTCCACATGCTCTTGAAATGGCATATCTGCCTGGGCAGTTCCAACCATGCTTAGACAAACAATTGGGTTGCACAATAATCGGAGATCGACTTGTATTAGGGAACCCTAAGCTTTTATTGAAAACCTTTGGTCCAAATAAGGCCCTGTGGTGGGGCGTAGATAGTCCGTTGTAGGGGTTGCTTGCCTTACCAAGGCCCTTTGGTGGGGCCTAGGCAATGCGTTGATGTGGGGGTTTGTCCCACCATGGGCTGGGATGGGGCCTAGTCGGTGCGTTACAGTGGGGGTTCACCCTAAACAAGGCCTCGTGCCAAGGTCTAGGCAATGGACTGCATCGTGTGTGTGCACAACCAAGGCTTGGGGCCTAGGCATGCATTGCTGTGCGGCGGGTGTCCCGCCAATGCCATGCGGCGGGGCCTACACAATGAATAGCATTGGTTGTTTGTCCTACCAAGACCCTACATCGCGGAGTACGCAATGATGCATTGCATGAGGTCTTTGTCCTACCAAAGCCCTCAAGTTAGGCCTGGGCAATGCTATGGGGTGGGTCGTTGTTCCACCAAGGCCTTGCGGTGGGACCTAAGCTATGAATTGCAGTGAGGGTTTGCTCTACTCAGGCCCCGATGTGGGGCCTAGACAATACAATACACCATGTGTTCGTCCTACCAAGGCACTACGCCATCGCCTAGCCAATATATTGCACTAGGTGTTTGCCTTACCATGGGTGTGTGGTGGGGCCTAGGACATGCATAGCATTGGATGTTTGTCCTACCAAGGCCCTACGGTGGGGCCTAGACAATGCACTCTCGGATGTTTCTCCCACTACAATCTTGCGGTGGGGCCTTGGCAATGGATCGCATTCTGCCGTTTGTCCTACAAGGGCCCTGTGGTGGAGCCTAAGCAAACCATTACATTGTGTGTATGTGCTACCAATGCCCTACGGTGGGGTCCAGGCAGTGCATTGTAGCGGGTGTTTGTATTGCTAAGACAATGCGGTGGAGCTTGGGTAACACATTGCATTGGGTGTACTACAAAAGACTTGTGTTGTACCCCAAGCCATGCAGTGCATTTCGTGTTTGTGCAACCTTGGCCTTGCGGTGGGGCCCACGCAGCGCCTTGCCCTTGGGGTTTGCCCTGCCGAGGCCCTACAGTGGGGCCAAAGCAGTAGGTTGTTTTGGGTGTTTAAATGTACCCAACCACATCGAAGTTATCGTGGACATGGCTTACGGCATTTTGTCTATTGCCCTTGGGGTCAATGTCATCTTCAAACTGCACCGCTTGTGTCAACAACAACTGCATCCGCAGAGCCACGGCCGTGACCGTTAACATGTGTCATTGGATATCGCGGTTAATCATTGGAGGGGTGCTGCATTGAGAGGTCTTTGTGTGACAACGCCACTGATGCACATTGGTGCTTTTGGGGCTTGCCCAATCCATCCGAATTGATGTTGTTCGTAGCTCCACAAACAACCACTCTACAAGACCGAACCCACCGGCCCACTTCGTCCCATCAGAATCTTTCTGATGTTGGTGAGGGGTGATGTGCAATATTTGGAGATAGCACCCGGGACCCCCTTCATTGCCTAGGGGGTGAATATGAAGGGGGGGGTGGGGGGAAGGAATGGGATTAGGGTGTGGATCCGAGAATGTTGCTAGCTACATGCCAGCCACTTTGCCCAATTTAATGCAACCAACCCCAAACCACTACTTGTGAGGGCCGGTAAGCCCCACTCCGAGGGCCTACTTGGTGTTTCGTGGCTGCCAACGTTTTTATAAATACCTCGTGTCAACGGACAACTACCCAACAGCGGCCCAAAGAGGCCCAGGGGTGTCCAAGATGACCCAAGAACTAGCACTCTTGAACAGATCCATGTGAGCCTAAAAAATCCCAGGCCATTGGGCACTCATCGGGGGTAGGCAATGCATTGCAGTGCGGTGGGTGTCTTGCCACAGCCCTGTGCTGGCGCCTAGGCAGAAGATTGTACTGGGTGCATGTCCTACTACGGCCCGGTGGTGAGGCCTAGGCAAGGCATTGCGCCGTTGAGTCTACCCTACCAAAGCCTTGCAGTGAGGCCAAGGTGATGCACTACATGGGGCGTTCGTCGTACCAAGGCCTTGCGGTGCGCCCTAGGCGATGCATTGCACAGTTGTCAGGGTCCTACCAAGGGCCTGCGACGGGGCCTGGATGTGCATTGTACCAAAACTTGGACCTATGAATGGCCTCAGTGTTTGTCCAATTGGTGCCTTGCGGTGGGGCCCGAACACTGCATTGCAATGGAATGCTTGTCCCCTCAAGGCCTGGTAGTGGGCCCCCAGTAGTGCATGGCATTGGGTGTTTGTCCTAACAAGGCCCCGTTTTGAGCCTAAAGAATTTGTCTTGGGAAGGCCGCAGTAGGGCCTAGGCAATGCATTGCACTGGGTATTTGCCCAACTAAGGCCAAGGCAATGCAATGCATTGCAGTGGGTGTTCCACCAAGGCCCTACGGAGGGGCCTAGGCCGTGCATTGCACTTATTGATTGTCCTACCAAGGCCTTGCGGTGGGGCTTGGACAATACCCCTCGTGACGTGGCCGCTTCACTGAAGGATTCACGGTTTTCATGTTTTGTTCACTTCTTGGTCCCCATGTGTCCCTTTGTCCTACTCCTTGCGTTGCCAGGCGAAGCATTGCATAAGTGTGAACACGCCACAAGAGTGGACACAATTGCAGTACATTTTGAGCAAATCACAAAACAACCATGACAAATTCACGCGTTCATTCACCGTACGTTCGGACTCCATGCATGGGGCGGCTTTATGCATGTGCCTCATATGTCATCATTTGTGGTGCTCGGCATCGGGGTCCCTTGGAACACGCCAAAGTAGCACGGCAAGGAAACATCGTGACACGGCATACAAAATGTTGTGCATTGTCTGGGCCCCACCTAGGCTTTCATAGGACAAACACCTAATGCAATGTGTTGCTTGGGCCCTAAAACAGGGCCTTGCTAGCACACATCCAATGCCATGCACTACTCAGGCCCCCCCGCTGAGCCGTGAATCGTCCATTCAAACCTCCAGGTGACGAAGGGTGTTGCCCACGCCCCACCTCAGGGCTTGGGTAGGACAAACACCCAGTGCAATGCATTGCCTAGGCCCCACCGCAGGACCTTGGTAGGACGCCTAGAACAGTGCAATGCGATGAGTAGGCCTTAGTGGGACCAATACCAAGTGCCATGCATTGCCTAGCCCCCACCGCAAGGGTTTGATAGGACAAACACCTAGAGCATTAGTAGGATCACCACCCGGTGCATTGCACTCCTAGGCCCCACCGTAGGACCTCGGTAGGACACCCACCGCGGTGCAATGCACCGCGCCCCCAGCACAATGCCTCACTAAGACAAAGATCCACTGGAGCTCAGTGGTCTACAACCTTGGTGAACTACTTCTAGTGAGCCGTTTGGATCACGCATGGATTCAACATCTATTTTCTAATCTTTTACTCATTGCACTTGGTGTTTGTCCTACCAAGGCCACGGTGGGACGTCTCCTCACTTTTGTACGCAAGTGCCGCACCCCCCCAATGGAAGTGGGTTGTGCGCCCCGAAAAGTGGGGGGGGGGGTTCGTAGGAGGGGCGGTTGGGGGGGTTTGGCGGGGGGGGGGGGGGAAGTGGGGGAATTTGGGGTGGCGGAGGGGGGGGGGGGATGGACAAGCATTTTGGACCCCAAAAATCAGAGCTAGGGCTCGGGTCACCGAGCTGGTGGAACTAGTCTTGGTGTTATAACTCTTTTTAGTGTCTAGGGTGGACCCACCAGGTTTAGCAGCAGCAAGCAAGCAAGCAGCACGCAGCAAGCAGCAAGCAAGCAGCAGCACGCGCGGAATGGGAAAAAATGGTAACTCCGTCGTGGTGCTTTGGATTTGGTTGAAATTTTGGTGTGTGATACCTATGGGTGTGAAGTACAATCACACAAACTTGGAGCGAGAAACTCAACTGTGGCGGCCGGGAACGGGATTCGCAAGTGGCGAACCTCAGTTTCAAAAGCTGCAGTTTAGGGCCAAAAAAAGCCATTTTTGGGCCAAAAAAGGGCTGGAACACATTCAAACGCCGAATGAGGGGAAACGGTGGGAACAATCCGCGTGCGCCTTGACTTCCCCGTGTCAATGAGCTCTTTGCAGCCCTCTCACTCCATGATATGTCCTAGAAACGGCCCAAAAAGGCCCCTAGAAGCTCCAAATGCGGACACCCAGCAAGGGGGGGGGGGAAGTGCAAATGAACTATCCAAAAAATGCAGTGCAAAAAAATGCAAAAAAGTGCAAATATGTGCAAATATGTGCAAAAAAATGCAACCATAAAAATGCAATGACAAGGCAACACAATACACAACAGTGCACTACACAATGCACTCCAAACGTAACATTGAAACTAGTTATGTGGTTCTGAGGACACCTTTGCTCTCCGGGGCTCCGTACCTATAAATACGGATACTGTGGAGGAGGATAGTGGTCTTGGTTTCGGCATTACGCCACTTTGAACCTACCTTCCAGGTTCATTTTCCTCTTCCTCATCATTTGTATGTACCTGCGCACTAGCTTCTGGCTGCGTCAGAGACATCAAAAGAGCGAAAACAACTTTGACAGGGCAGTGGAAACAAGTGCAAAAAAATGCAAAAAAGTGCAAAAAGTGCAAAAAATGGCTCAAAGTGAAAAGTGCAAAAAAATGCATTTGCACTTCCCCCCCCCCCTGCACCCAGAAACCAAGAATAGGCCATATCTTTGGCTACATGGCTCAAAATGCGATTCCGAGGGCACCTACTACACCCGCAACCCCCCACTTTTTGAGGTTTCCACGCCTCAGAATTGCCGAAACGGACGCCTTAGACCCCAATACCTAGGCCCAGTAGGCTGCGGCAAGCTGCAAGCTCAACCCCAAAGAGGTGGGTGCCCAAATGGGTCAACAGGGTCCAGTAGGGGCAAAAAAAAGACTTTTCTCAAAAAGGATCCCAGACCACGTGCGACGCTAAAACAAGTGTTTTTGGATCCTTTTGCGCTTGTGGCGGCCCATTTTGGTCCTCCGAAAATCCCAAAATGCCTTGAAAATGGACTGTTTTGGGACCAAACTGGGTCAAAAATGGGTCAAAAAAACATTTTTCCAAACCTCATCCTAGACCATTTGGGGTGCACAAACGGGTGAAATGAGGCCATTTTGAGCCCATTTTGGGGCATTTTGGCCCCTAACAAGTCCAAAAAGCCTTGAAAGTGGGCCTCGTGGTGATGGGGTTCAGCTGCAAGCTGATTTCACTTTGTCAAGAGCCATCAATGTGTGAATCACTCTTGATGTCCCTCACTAGTCATGGCTAATGTTCCCTCCCCCACCAGCTCGGTCCCAATATTTAGTCTTGATTAGGGCTAGGGTTCGGCTAGGGTCACCGAGCTTGTAGATTTGTCAGGGCATTGGTAAAAACTAGTATGCGCCGTAGTAAAACCTAGTAAAATGTAGTAAAACCTACCATGCCCTTACACACAAATATCACCTACCGTTGCAACCCCCCGGCATACACTTTGTTTGTTTTGTTCAAATTCAAGTCCAAAAGGGTATCTACCTAGTAACCCAGTAAGAATTTTTTTGAAAATGTTGGCTTTTTTTACCTTTGAATTTTTTTTTAAAAAAAATGTTTGTTACTGTGTGGCCCTTGGTCAATTCCAGGCCACGTGTGTAAGTGGCGCCCCACTGAAGCCAAACCGTGCATTGCAAGGTCAGCAGAAACAAAACTAGGCTCAAGAAAAGAAAGAGCTTTATATGATGTAAATATATGTATATATAATATATGTATGTTTACACACAGACACACACCCTAGTGGCCTAGATTCAATCCAATATGGTTATTTTTTGAGATTTCATATATGAGCTCATTCATATATGAAGCTGCCAGATGTTAAGAGGTTAACTTGCTTTCCCATCATTTTGCCACATTTGTTATTTTTCTATGCATATCACAATGTCTAAGGGTTCTCATGGGGTACATTGCTGCACCACGGGATACTAGAGGGGTCCCAAGGGTATGTGGTTGGGTACCCGGCATACACCCCACTTTCCATGCCAACTGTGCACCTCACTCATATCGCCCTTTTCCCTTGTTCAGCTCTTGTAATGTGTTTCTCCCGGAACACACGTACCGAGCTTGGCATGACCCTTACACGGCTGAGTGGCGCCAAAAGGTTTTGCGACCCATTGGTTGTGCAACTCCTCGGCGAGTGGGTGGCTTCATCCCCTTTGGCCAAGGCCCGGAGGCCACCGATATAGGACACCCCGCCCTTAGTCTTACTAAGCAATTGGAGGCGGTGAAACAATACAACGCCTCCTTCCTCTTTCCCGTGCCCGACCTACTCGGGCTCCTCATGGACTTGAACATCCCAAAGGTTGATTTCCGGGCCGTGTCCGTGTACATGTCCTGCCCGGGGGTTGCATACACGGCCGCAACGGGTTATCCGTTCCCGCGGCCCATCCCCTCACACGACCAATTCTCGGACACATGGAAGGAGATGGCCAAGCCCCTTGAGTTGCAGCCTCGTGTGTCCGTTGTGTATCCCCCCGCGTGCGGCCGATCATGGCCACTTCAATCTTGGGCGCGCTACGTCCAATAACGGCCTCACTTGCCGATGCCATCGATTGGTCGCAGCCCCTCAAAATCGTCGTGCGCACGGATGCGTACCAATGTGCCGGTCGTAGTTGTACCCAACTCTCCTTTGGGCTCGTCAACCATGTCACACGGGGCCGCTCAGCGTTGTACTTGTGGGTGATTGGGACGGCCGTGTGCGGTGACAAGGACATGGCCGCCCTTGCAACGATTTGGGCCGAGAACCTGCAAGTTTGTGGCCCATGCGTTGTTCCTTGATTTTGGCGTTCATATCTACGGGTTAACATCGACATTTTCGTTAATATTAGCGTAGTTAGTACATTAAAACTTAATATGAACCCGCAATTATTAAGTGCAAGTATTAACCTAGTTTTATTCTTAGGTTTTGCAGTTGATCCAGGACTGCAAAAAGTTCTATTGGGCAACCCAGTGGGTGGCAAGTGAGCTGGTGATTGGGGGGGGCCAGCCCTTCGTGCGACGCCTCATTGGCGTCTCCATATTGCCCATGGTGCGCTCTATTTACAACATGGCTGTGTGGGACAAGGGTGCGGCGGCATGGGTGAACACCACCACGCGGCGTACATTGCGGGAGGACGCGGCCGCCCAAGTGCGCTACAAGGAGACGGGCCGTAGCTTGGACAATGGGGGATGCATAGGAGACCCACACACTATGGTTGACTGATGTTTGGTCTTCCTATGCATCCTCCATTGTTGCATGGCCATGGAGCTCCTCCAAGTGGCCTTCATTGAGGCCCCACTGCAGGCACTCCCGAAGGACACCACCGAGGCCGTGCAACGGATCCTCTATCGCGCCTGTACGGGCATCAAGTTCGGCTCGGCGGCCGCGCCCGACGGTGAGCAGTCCCGGGCGTTGTTCCTCGCGTGGAAGGATCTTGGGCCCCTCCCCGGGTACCTGTCCGAAACATAGTGGAGTTCAACGGAATCACAGTTTTTTGACGTTTGAACGCTTTTTTTCAAAACGTTCATAGTGCTTTTGACCAAATATGCGACATATTGCCGTGGCAATTTTTTGTGATTGTTAATGGATGCCTGTGTGTGTTTGGGCCGGTGGTGGTGTTTGTCACGTTTTTCAATCGCTGTAAAAGTCGTTCAAAAACCAGCACAATTGCTTCAAAAATTTTTTTTGGTTTTTTGACGTTTGAACTTTCAAAATTGAACAACCTTCCCACAACGTAGGCATACACACATGCAAAACAGAGCAGCCTTTGACATGTTGCCACCCCATAGTCATATAAATGTCCTCCGAGGACACCCCAAGGGACTCCGGGTGTCGCTTTGAGGTTGCGGGACTGGGGGGACTCCCAAAGAGCTTGGGTGTCCTGGGCGTGTTGGGCGAACCCGGTGTCGGGCTACGCGATGGCAGGCTCCGCAGCGGCCGCCTTCGGTTGGGGGGTTGGGGTCTTGCTGGCCGCCTTGTCTACCTACGTGGGAGGGGGGGGGGGGGGCTGCTGCTTTGCTTCCCCCCCCCCCTCCCCTTGTGGCCTTTTGCCACCGCGCCGTGGCAGTCACCTCAATGGTAAAGCACAAACGTGCCGCCACCTTGTTGGATGTCTCCCCGTTACCAAACCGCACCAACTTTTGGCGCCCCCCCTTCACGTCCTTGACAACCTCCCCCTTCTCCACCCCCTATGGGTACGGCACCCACACCGGTGGGCCTGCGGCTGCCCCCCCCGCCTTGTTCCCCTCACCCCGCTGCGGCCTCCCCTCCCCCTCCCTTCTACCAGCTTCTCTTTTTGTACCCCCCCTTGCACTGCATTTCACCCCCTTCCCCTGTGGCCTGCCCCTTGCGCTTGCCGGTTGCCACCTTCTTTTTCTTCGGTGGCTTAGGCGGGTCAGGGTCGACCGCCTTCACCTCTCTTGAGCTCGTGGTGCAGCTCAAGCTCGAAGAGGAAGAGTAGGGGTTGGGCTGGCAGGGCCGCTTCTACCCGCGCACCCGCCCTTCGTCGTCCGACTCAAGATTGAGTCGGGCTGGCCAGGCTGGCGGCTCTCCTCCGCATTCGGGGCAGGTGGTGCCGGGGGCGCCTTGCCCGCGGACGTGAAGGTCTTGCCAACCTCCTCAAGCAGCACCCACGGATGCGGCAGCCTCCGTGACATCGCCCACAGACCGCTGAGCTCCCGGGGCTGCTGCCATTCCTCGAGGCAGCGCAGGACCTTGAGGCGTGCGCTCGGGCGACTCAAGAGGAGGAGGAAGAGGCCGTCAATGCTCCCCACGTCCTCAGTGCCGCCGTCTGCCCCGTGGTACTCCACAATAACGCGCACCGCATGCGAGGCGTTCATGTAGATGTCCGTGACTTCAAAAAAATTCAAAGGCAGGGCACTGAAAAACGTTCGGGTTTGAATTTTCAAATTCTTTCGTGAACTTTCAAAATACCATACGTCTGCCCAGGCCTGCCTGTTTTTGAATTTGGAGTTTGAATTTTGAATGTCCTACCACAGGTCACCGACGTTGAAATTGGTGCACTACGGGGGGGACCACAAGGGGGGGGCGGGGTGGGCATATGCTACTTCTTGGCTGCTAGCACATGCCAGCAAGGCTGCCACGCCGGCACGGAACGGGCCCTCCGGTGTCTGAGCCTCCTCCTGGACGGCGTCCGCCTCCCGGGGAAAGCGGTGCGTAGTCTCGGGCCAAGTCAACGTTGTCCCCTGATGGCGGCCTCCATAACCGTGCGCCTGGGCAGAGTTATACAACGCATACCCGGTGAGCTTGCCCCAATCTGGGACAAAGAACGCCTTCCGGTGGCGACGTTCGACGCGCCCCAGGCCATGGTGGGCCCATTGGTAGTACATGACCTCATATACCACTGAGCCCAAGAGCCCCCCGGAGGTCGTGATGTGCTTGCGCTCCAACACCTCCGAGGAGCCTTGTATTGCAGGTGGTGCAGCCACCCGGCTGCCCACTGTCCACTACCAGCCAGCCCCCTCCTCGGACTCCACCCACACCCAGGTCCCAGGAGGCTTCGCGTGCTAGATGGCACCGTGCAGCGTGTGTTGCAACACAAAATACAAGGTGACGTGGGCGTTAAAGGGGCCCCAAAACAGCGGGGCGTCCAGGGCACGGGGCTCTTGGTGCAGAGCCGTAGGCAGCTAGGGCACCACGAGGACCTTTGAGAGGGCGCTAGTGGGCACCACCTCGTGCATCCAGGTTCGTGGGGCTGCTCCCATGTCCTTTACGCATGGCACTGAGCGCCACGCCTGGTTTGCCTCCTCCTCCTTTACCTGGGCCCCAACCTCCTGTTTTACCTCTGCAGCCGCACCCCTTGCACCCATTGCCTGCTCTCTCTTCTCCCTCCTATCCCCCTTTTCCCTCTTGTCCTTGTCCTTCTTCTCCTTCTTGTCCTTCTTGTCCTTCTTGTCCTTTTTCGGCGGCTCATCCCCCCGGGCCTCCCCTTTCCGCAGCCCTTTCCGGCACGTGGGAAGAGGAGTTGGCGGCAAGGGGGCCGCCCTGGGGGGGGCGGCAGGGGGGGGGGGGGCTGGAGGTGCAGCTGCTGTTGTTGCTGTTATTGTAGGTGCCGCTGCTACTGGTAGTGGTTGCAGAACTATGGCTGCTGCTGCTGCCGGTGGTGCCTCTTGCAAGGCTGCAGGGGTGCCGTGCGTTATTTCCTCCTAAAAAAAAAATGTTCGACATTGAAAATTCAAAAAAGGAAAATTCACATTCAAACAGTTTCACGTCAGTGACGAGTTTTTGACCTACTTTTAAGAATTTTGAACGCTGCAATTTGAACGAAATTCCCTGCTCCCTGTGTAATCCGCTGTATTGTATTGTGCGGTACTATATTGCATGCGGTACTGTACCGTACTGCACTCTTTGTTCCCTGTGTGCTGCACTTTACTGTACTACACCGCATGCGGTATTACAATATACTGTACTTTTCCCTCTGTACTGCGTTGTACTGCACTGTGCTATATTTTTTTGTATTGTATTGCACGTTGTATTGTACTGCATTGTACTGCACTTTTCCCTATGTGTCCATCACAAGCAAGCACAATGGCACAATACACACAAATGCAAGCAAAAGCGTACCATTTTTGAACTAGTTTTGCGCTGCTCTTGGCAATCAGCGCCGACGGCGCTTTTGTCCATGCTCAACCAAGCGGCCCACTGCCATGATGCAATGCAGGATGCACATGAAAATGTGCTGCCGTGCCACACGGGTAGGGGGGTTGCCGACGCAACCGGGATGTTGCAGGCTATGGCCATGTGGCAGGTATTGCTGGTGGTGGTCTGCATCGCGTTGCAAGGTGCGGCGCTGTTGGCTGCCTTGCCACCACTGGGTGGTGGAATCCCATATTGCCTCGTTGTAGATTGACCCCACTTGGGGGGCAATTGAGACACCTACCCAGCGGCGAATCCACAGGCTATCTCCGGCGCAGCAAACGGAGGCAGCACGCTCCACATTGGCCCAGGTAAAGCGGCCCGTGTCGTAGATGTGGTGCAAAATCCGAAAAACAAATAATAATTTTGAATGTTCAAAAATGTTTTTTGAAGTTCAAAAAACAGAATTTGGGCAGTTTTCCCCGTTTTTGAACGTTCTTGGAACTTTGAACGTTCAAATTTGAACAACTAGATAGCGAAACGAAATAGCTACGTATTGGTGGCAACTTGCACATTGTCCTTCCATACGGCACCCACTTGAGCCATATCCTTGTCACCGCAGGCCGCCATCCCGATGACCCAGTAGTACGCCGCTTGGCGGGCACGGGCACCATGGTTGGCTAACACAATGCCCAGGCGGCTCCTGCTTCCCCTTGCCCAAGAAAATGCGTCGCCGCGCACAATAAACATGAGGGGGCGTAACCAGTCAATGCAATTTGCGCAGAGCGTTGCGCGATTGCACGTAGTTGACCCAAGAAGCGATGGGCCATGAGCGGCCCGACGAAGGCGGGCTACCGGCGGTGACGGGGGGGACGGGGGCAGCGGGAGGGGGGTACAACGAGCCCGCCACTCGGCGTCGAAAGGCCCCCGGGTAAAAATGGGTCGCGGAAACGGCCGTCCGGTCTTTAAGGAGTACTGTAGACCCTGCCCGGTGGAGAACTCGGACAAGGCGCGGAAGCCGGACTTCGGGGCCTTCAAGGCCACAACAAAATCTCCAGAGCCGAGCGGAGTGATCAAGGAGTTTGCGTACTTTGTGGCCACCCTCTACGGTGGGTTGCTCCCACTGTGCCTTGCAATGCGGGGACGAGACCAACCATTGGGGCAATAGGTTGCCCACTCGTGCACCCCATGAGTTGGCCGCCTCGCTCAAGCGAACCAATGTCGGCGACAGCTCCGCAATCATATCCCGCCCATACACCGTTGCCGTGGAGGCCCTCATGTTGGTGGCCCCAATTAAGAAACAACACAATGAAGGGCTATACAAACAGCGGTATGCACGGGGCACAAATACCAAAGGGTCATCAAACAAACCACCCCAATAGCAAATGAAGCACACTAGGGTGTACTGTCGAGGTGCACAGCATGCCGTATGTTGTACCATTAGCTCAGAAAAGGAGTTCAAAAAATTTTTTTTCGTTCAAAAAACTGCTTGAAATTGAATGTTCCAAAATTAAAGTTTCAAAATTGAATGTTTCTTTTTTCAACCTCATTCGGTTTCAGACAGGTACCCGGGGTATTGGCCTACGCCCCGGAGGATGGTGAGTGGCAAGCCATGGTTGCCATGCGGGACCTGCTCTGGGAATTGTAATCCGACAGACCCCCCACAACGGACCTTCGTGCCAGGTTGCGTATACCACGGCCATTTGTGCAAAGCCAGGTGCCAATCCAACTACCTCCTTTACTTGGAGGGGGATGTCACCACGGCCGTGGCTGGGGGTGGGATTGGACGCAGTGTGCGCCGATGTCGTTGAGAGCCTCAACGCCATCCTCGAGCACGCGTACAACGGCCACACCACACGTGGGGGAGGGATGCCGGGTGCCTCGGCCTTGCAACGCGAGGCCGAGGTGGTATTGCAAGCGTGGGGGTAGTACTTCTTGAAATTTGACGTGCCACTCTGCACGCATGGAGCACCCCATATGCTCCGTGTACGATGGCCAAGCTCATTGCCCCTAAAAGCCCACCCCCCTCTACTCTTCTCCATTCCCCCCGTCCATCACTTTTGTCCTCTTGCCATGGCCATATCGTCCGCAGACATGAGGGCAATGACGGACACCTTGATGTCTATGATGACCCAAAACAACCCAAAAATGGTATGCTTGTTTGGATTTGTTTGTTTGCAACTGGAAATTCATAGTTGCCGCGGTGTTCTAATATTTGCGAGTTGATATTAACAAGTCGGTCTCTTAAAATTTCATGTATGAATGAATTCTTGCGCGCCAAATATTAACCCGTAGATAATAGTATAGAAATTGAAAAGTTTCAAAATCTCACTTTCTCCGTTTTTTGATGCAAAAAGTGGAGGAGCGCCTTCGGCAAGCCCCTCGAGTAACAACAGCAGAAGTTCCAGCAGCAGCAGCAGTTCAAGCAGCAGTTTGGCGACACCAGGAGGAGGAGTCAAGCGGAGAATCCTCCAATAGTCGTCGACGACAAAAAAAAAAAGAGGAAGAAGAGGGAGAGGGAGGAGAGGGAGAGGGAGAGGAACAGAGAGCGGGCCAGACAGTCAGCAGGGGTGGGGGGAATGGACCCACTGGGGGGGTTACGGAAGAGGGGGAGGACGTGCTGATGGAGGAGGCGAATGGGGAGGGTGCGGATGGTGGGGATGGGGAGGGGGATGTAGTTGAGACACCTTTCAACCCCAAGATCACCCTCCCCCTGTGGCAGGCCAAGGCCCTTGGGCCCGCCAGATCAAATTTTAACAAGGGGTCCACTGTGCCCTTGACTAGGCCTTTGCCCTAAAGCACCCCGTTTTAAAAGAAGCTGGGCACGGTCATATGACTGTACTCTAGGTTTTCCACCGCCTTGTGCGCAAACTTGTGGGCAAGCACGGCTCGGGAAAGGGTGACCGGGGGGCGGATCCAGAGAGGGGGGGGCGTGCATGTGGAGTATTCACTGGTGCACCCCTGACGCGAGTGGCAGACAGTGTCAGTGCTGGGGAGTTGCAAGCGCTGAATTTGCTTAGGGACCGTTACCTTGTGCTACTGCAGCAATGGTCCCACTTGGGATGGGTGCCCGTGTGGCGCGTGGGTAAGGCTTGCATGCGGACCCCATAATGGGGGAACATCCTCGCAATCCCGATGCGCGTCTACGAGCCGCGCCACGAGCGGTCGTAGGAGGGGGACACGAGGATGCGGGCTACGGGGCTGTCGGTGACGCGGCCGACGAAGCCGAAAAAAGCCCTGGCCACCTCGAGTCCATCTACACCCGTGGGGGTCGCCTAGGCCGCGGAGCCTTTGGAGGCTCCTGTAGCAACCACCCATTTCCGCAGCGCTATGGCTGTAATTCAAGCTATGGGCAGCGCATGGATGACCGAGGTATGTGCCCACCTGGCTAGTCCGTTCATATCTAGGACGTCATAGTTAATATCTGTGAGTTAAATTCAATTTTTGCGCCCGCGTTCGAGATATTCAAAATTGAATTGATACATGAACCCGTAGATATGAATTTTGTCGCCAGAAAAATTAATTTGCATATTTCGTTTTCTTGTGTTTTTGCGGGTGTCTGATGTCACCATGAATGCCCGCCATGCCCGCCCAGTACTTGTGACTTGGCGGGACATGGAGGGCTCCCAGGAGATACCCTTGGGGGCTCTCCATCGCATCCTGGGCGAGCACCGAAGCATGGGCCTCTCCTTGCTCGGCGCCCTGCGAGAGTGGGAGGTAGGCCGCGTGGCAGCCAATGTGTGGGACACGTTGAAGGGTTATCGGCCCAGCTAGTGGGCCAAAATGCCAAAGGTAGGGTCCATCGTCGGGCAGGATGGGGATCTCTGGGTGGGAATGGGTGAGGGGCGGGCAAAAGAAAAGGGGGGTGGGGGTCCACCACCACATCCACAGCCAACCACCCCCACCCAAGCAAAAACCAAACTCAAAGCGTCCATTTGTTCGCATGCCAAAGCCCACAAAGCCAGTAACGTTGCAAGACTTCCGTTGGCAACATCCGCCAATAGGTCACCAACGTTCTGAAAGTCACCACTTGCAACAACCACCCGTAGCAGTGCAGGATCCATGTCCCGCGGCCACCTCACGGCAAAGAATCACACTTTTGCCTAAGAAAAATGAACAGAGTGCATACAAAGATTGTCTTAATGGTCATGAAATTCATCAAAGGCGCAGAGTTGGTACAAATCAAATAAAATAAACATACACAAACGCAAATACACAATAAGGGGATTGTTTCATCAAATAATGAAGGAGTGACAAAATATCGGATGTCATTGTAGAATAAATGCATGAAAAAAGGGTCTGATGGGGCAAATTCAAATGAGTGGCGAAATTTCGCTTCATTTTTGGAAATTGGTTAATTTGGGGTTTGAAATTCATTATTTGAGGTTGGGACATTGGTATGGTTGAAAAAATGGCTGTTAAAATATAGTCTCAAACGGTGACCCGCTCCCCCCGCATTTGATACCCTAAAAAAACACCCTAGTACGGGGCAACAAATTCGACTTCTTGAGGGTCGCCGGAGTGGGCAATTAAGGCCGCCTAAGAAAACCGGCCCAAAAGCTGTTGCAAACAGCCAAATGAAGGGAAATAGTGGCTCCTCTACACCTGCACCTAGACTTACCCTTCCCGAAGGGCTCTCTAGGGCCCTCCAACTGCACAATATGTCCGCGAACCGCCCCCAAAAGGCCCCCCAAAACCCGAGAATTTGTGCACATCGAGCGCCCACGGTTGCAAATCGAACACAAACCATATCTTGGGCTACGTGGCTCAAAAAGTGATTTCCAGTGCACCTAATCCACCCGCAACCACCCACTTCTGGTGGTTTCCGCCCCGCAAGATTGCCCCAAACAACGCCTAGAGCCCCATTGCTAGGTCTAGTGGGCTGCGGCAAGTGGCGCGAGGCAGCCCAAAAAAATGGGTGCCAAAATAGGTCAACAATGGCCAGTAGGTGCCAAAGATTTTTTCGTTTCAAAACTTATCGTGGACCAAATGGAATGCCAAAATAACTATGTGTGGCACGCTTTGAGATGGTGGTGCCGCGTTTTGGCCCTCCCAAAATCCCTTGAAAATTGGCCTTTTTGGGACAAAAATTGGATCAAAAATGGGTCGAAAATTTCTTGTTCCACGAATGATCCAAAGACCATTCGGGGTGCCGAAACAAGTGAAATGAGCCCATTTTGAGCCCTGTGCAAGCCATTTTGGGCCCTCGTATAGTCAAAAAATGCCTTGAAAATGGGTTGTTTTGCGACCAAAGATGGGTCAAAAATGGGTCAAATTTTTTTCCCCAAAATGATCCTAGACCATTTGGGGTGCACAAAGAAGGGAAATGAGCCCTTTTTGAGCCAATTGCATGACATTTTCGCCCCTCCACGGGCACAAAATGCGTTGAAAATTGGCGGTTTTGGGACGAAAAAAAGGCCAAAATGGAGCCAAAAAATGTGTTTTTCCGAAAATACTTGTAGACTACTTGGGGTGCATAAACAAGTGAAATAATCCCTTTTTGAGCCCATTGCAAGCAACGTGGGCGGCTCTGAAGGACGAAAAGACTTTGAAAATGGGCCAATTCGGGACCACAAATGACTCAAAAATGGGTCAAAACCATGGTTTTCCAAAAAAGATCCTCGTCCAGTTGTGGTGCCGAGACCGATTAATACAGCTCATTTTGAGCCCCCTTTCAGCCACTCTCGTCCGCTTTCTAGTGCGTACCTCATTTGTCGTTGAAATCCTGGTTAGGGTTAGAGTTAGGGCTATGGTCGGGGGGAGGGTTAGGTGTAGGGTTAGGACTAGGTCGAGGGTTGGGCTGGGCGCTAGAGTCAAGGTTAGGTTCAAGGATAGTATTGGGTTGCAAAGTGTACAAAATCGGCAAGGGGGGGTGCCTCCCATCGAGACTCTAGCGGCTGGGCGGGGGAGAGGTGCCACGTGGGGAGGGGGGACGAAAAAAATTTTGGTCCGCCTTCAATGCCACTATATGTAAATCTATTGACCCTTGACAAGAAACTTGACCCGGAGGGCAAGGAGGGAGGGGGGGGGGGGGTCATGTACTATAGCTGAGGAGAGCCCCCCCCCCCCCCCCCGTGACCAATGCCGTGGGGCGAAGGAAATACCCTTCATGACGTGGCCCTTTGAATCGACGGTTCACGGTTTGCATGTTTTGCTCACTACTTGGTCCCATGTGCCTGTTTGTGCTACCATGGTTATAAGGAGGCGAAGAATTGCAAGGCCTACACAGGTGTGGAAATGCAAGAAGAATGGGGACAACGACACGAGAATGTGACCAAATCATGAAGCAGCCAGGCAAGTTTACGCGCTAATTCACGGCACTTTCGCACTTCAGTCATGAGGTTCGCTTTTTTCAGATGCTGGAAACTTCGTCATTTACACTACCCGACATTCACCATCCTTTAAAGCCAATGGAAACGGCACGACACAAAAACACGGTGGCACGGTACGGTGAGCAAAAAATTAAACGACCGATGTCGAACTCACACGCTAATTCAAAACGATAGTTGAAAGCACTTAACGAAGGCTACAGACCATTGCATTGCAGCGGATGTTTGTCCGAGTGAGGCCCTGCGGTCGGAGCTAAACAATGCATTGCACTACGGTGGGTGTTGTACCAAGGCCCCACGGTGAGGCCTAGGTATGCATTGCAGCCTGTGGTGATCCTACCAATACCCTAGATGTTTGTCCTACTAAGGCCTTGTGTGGTGGCCTAAGCAGTCAACTGCAATGTGACCGTTGTACAAAAAAAACCCTAAAAATGGGCTAGGGAGTGCATGGCATTGGGTATGTGTTGGGGGAGGGGGGGGTTCTCGGAAAATCGGATATCATGCTAAAACCCCCCAACAGAGAGAAATTTAAAAGGGGGGGGAGGGTTTAAGGGGGTTTTTCGCTGCGCGGGGGTACCGCGGAAAGGGCACCCCGGCCCCCCAAACCCCCCCCCCTAGTGAAGAACATAGTGTCGGGCAACTCCGAACAGTTGGTGTGCGGCCCAGGTGCGATCCAACAATTCGCACCGCCCCTACCAACGTCTATGGTAGGGTTTCATCGGCTTGGGTATTTCCGGCCGTGGGTACCAGTACCCTCGGGACTGTGGGTCGCCGAGGCGGTCATGGGGTTCGAAGTACACCTTGGGGTTAGAATTGCAGCATGGGGGTTGACCCGCATCAAGGTCCATCATGGGGTTCGGAATGCATCATGGGGTTAGAAATACACCATGGGGTGAGAAATGCGTCAAGGGGAGGGCATAAAAGAAGCGGTGTGTGTGTGTGATTACACCGGTCGGCTGACGCAACTCGGAAGGCCGTTAAGGCCATGGCAGGCCACAGCTCCCTCCCTGCGCCATTGTGTGGGCCATCCAGCTCTAGTGTGCATGCTACTACAAAGGAAGGAGAGGGAGAGCGAGGAGGTGTAGGGGGTGGGGGAGGTATCCGTTTGTGACGTGTGTGTGTGTGTGTGTGTGTGTGTGTGCATGTAGCTCCGCCTACTTCTTCCGCCCTGACGTCTTCACCGTGCAACGCTTCCTCGCATTTTGCTTGGTAGCGGTGATGGGCCGCTTTGTGCACTTGCCAGGAACAGCTTCCTTTTCCAGGAGAACTTCCACCCCGGAAGAAGAGGGAGAAAAGGAAGAAGAGAAGGAAGAAGAGGAGCTATTGGCATGCTCGGAAGTTGCGGAACTCTCATTATCGCCGGACGAATCGTGATCTGCGGAAGACCCACATTCTGCAGAGCTTGCATCCTCCTCCGGTTTCCACTCCCAATCAGAGCGTGGAAGAGAGGCTTCAGATAAGGACACACTCTCGTTGTTGAACCCCTTTGCCACTTTCAAAGTGATCTTGGGCTTCATCACCATGGGGATTTTTTTGGCTCGCCCCTTTTTTTTCTCATCGTCCTGGCTGACTACAACCCATTCCGTCAAATCAACGGTGTTTGGTGCCACGGTTGGATGACAGCGTGCCAAGTGAGTTTTGATGTTCAAAACCCACTGGGTGGCACTGCACCCGGGAATAGGACATTCACGGGGCATATTTTCTTGCTTGCGCATGGCCACTGCGAGCTTCAATGGGACCACACACGGGCATGTGCTACTGATTTTCTTGCGCACAATACTTGTGGTACATGTGCCTGTTGTGCGTCCACAAAAACCACAAGGTTCGGCCTCACCACACATCTTGGGGTCTGTTACCACGTCTCCTTTCTGCAAGTGCACTGCCACATGATTACGCATCCTTGCCAAAGCAATTGCCGCTCTACAAAACAAACAAAATTCTCTTGCTTCCGCGGGCCGCACGCTAGTATGTGCCACACCAGCGTATGGCTGTGCACGCACCTTTGCGGTTTTCACAAAAGCAGACAAGGTGCCCACTGGAATGAGCCAACGACCATCCGCATCCTTTTGGGCATCCAAAAAAACCACATGCCCATTCCGAAACTCACCTTCCGGACCAAACCGCCCCGTCCACCGCAACAAAGTTGGATCACTGGTCATGGCGACAAAAGGCAAAAATTGACCCGTCACGGGGATGGCATGTCCTGTCGCACCCGCCTCCTTTGTGGTACCATGAACCCGTGCACCGTCAACGGTGCACCATGAAAAACTAAATTGCCCACGGAAGACGTCCGTTGCGAGCCCCATATGAAGGTCACAAGTGCAAGAAAGATAGCACCCACCGTGACCGCGTCCTCAATTGTCAGGCAATGCAACATTGTTCACATTCGTGGGGGTTTGACCAAACCGGGCGGTTTGTGCCGTGCGCCGCAGCCGATTGGTAGACGCATGTTCCACGTGGCCCATAAATGGGCAAGGTGGCTACATCACCCATGCCGCCTCGGGGATCCCCAGCACTTCAGCGCGGGGGGCAAAATCAGAACTGGCCCATAAATGGGCAAGGTGGCTACATAACCCCTGCCGCCTCGGGGATCCCCACCGCCTCAGAGCGGGGGGACAAAATCAGAAGTGGCCCATGAATGGGCAAGGTGGCTACATCACCCCTGCCGCCTCGAGCTCGCCACCGCTTCAGAGCCGGGGGCAAAATCAAAAGTGTCCAAAACAGGGCGGAAATGCAACGTCACCCTTGCATTATGGGGGTTCCCTCGCTAAGGGGACAAAATAAAAAGGGCTAAATTAGGGGCAGGGACAAAACTGTGGATGTGCAGCAAAATATTACCACCAAAAAAAATTCGCACAAATGATGTGTCTGCGTCGAAAAACACCTCCTTAGATCCCCTTAAAACTCCCCCTTAGACCATTTTAAAAAAAGGGGGGGGTTCCAAAACCACCCATGCTATCGGTTTTCTGAGAAACCCCCCCTGGTATGTGTCCTAACATGGCCCCGTGTTAGGGCCGAATCAATGCATTGCATTGCATTGGGTGTTTGTCCTATGAAAGTGGAGGTGGGGTCTAAACGGTCCATTGTAGTGCGCATTTTTGCTACTATGGCGTAGGAAATGCATTGCATTCGGTGTTTGTTGTACCGAGGTTCTGTGGTGGAGACCACGGTATATCCTTCGTGACCTAACGCCGTGAATGGACAAGTGATGAACTTCATTTTTTGCCCACTACTTGGTCGCAATGTGTTTGCTTGTCGCACTGTTTTGTCACGAACGCTAACACTTGCAACGCCTACAAGCGTCGGAAGACGCCACAAGAATGGACACAAGGCGGCCACGATGTCAGAAAATAATAACAAAACGAGGACAAATGCCCGCGCTCATTCATGGTACCTTCCGTGTTCCACTCATAGGGTTGCTAGTCTCGTGTGTCGTGATTCACATTTCTAAAGATCAGTTGTCCCTTCATATCGGCAAAACCGGTCGTGATTCACATTTCTAAAGATCTGTCGTCCCTTCATATCGGCAAAACCGGCACGTCACCAGGACACCCGGCCCCGGTTGGCTTGCAAAAGGTAAACGACAAGCCCGGATTCGCATCCTCATTCACACGGGCGTTTCGAGGCAATTCACAAGGGCAATAGGCCACTGCATTGAAGTGTAGTGGGTGTCCTACCAAGGCCCTGTGCTTGCGCCTCGGCGGTGGATTGCACCGGGTGTTTGTCCTGCTAAGACCCCGTGGTAAGGCTTGGGCAAGGGATTGCACCACGATGGGTGTCTCACCAAGCCCCTACAGCGGGGCCGAGACAATGGTTTGCCTTGGGTGTTTGTTGTAACCTCTCTGGAAAGGTTGGCGTGCATTGCACTACGGTGGGTATCCCACCATGGGCTTCCGGCGGGGCCGAGGAGTGCAATGCAGTCGGTGGTGGTCTTAGTAATGCCGTGGGTGTTCATCTTATTCAAACCATGCGGTGGGGCCTATGGAGTGCATGGCAATGCTATGCTTGTCCCACCACGGCCCGACAGCGGAGCCTAGGAAGTGCATGACATTGGGTGCTTGTCCGAACAAGGCCTTGTGCTGCGGCCTAAGCTATGCATTGCACTTGGTATTTGTCCAACTAAGGCTAAGCACGTCACTGTGGTGGATATCCTCCCAAGGTCCCACTGAGGGCCCTAGGCCGGGCATTGCCTTCGGTCCTTATCCTACCACCACGATGCGGTGGGCCATGGGCAATACACTTCGTGGCGTGGCTGGTTGAATGGACGATTGACGGTTTTCATGTTGTGCTCACTACTTGGTCCCAATGTGCCCTTTCATCGTAGCGTTTTGGCTCGAAGCTGAACAACTGCGACGCACCTCACCGCCGGGCCTTAGTAGGACAAATACACGGTCGGAAGGGACGGCCAATGCCGAGAAGTGTAAATGAGGAAGTTTGAGGCCACTCGGAAACCAACACCATGATTGGAGTGCGAATGTACTGTGAATGAGCGCGTCAATTAGCCTCGTTCCTTCATGTGTTACCCACATTATGTTGCCGATGTCTCCGTTGTTGTGGAGTTTTCACACCTATGCAAGGGATTGCACCAAGACGGGGGTCTTACCAAGCCCCCATGCTGTTGCTCAGGCAAGGCATGGGGTTGAGTGTTTGTCCTACCAACGCCCCGCGGACGGAACTAAGTAATGCATTGCAGTATTGTGTCGATCCCAACAATGCGCTGCGGTGGGGCCCAAGTGGTGGATTGTATTTGGTGTTTATCCCACCAAGGCCTTGCGGTGGGGCCTAGGCGATCCATTGCACTATGTTGGGTGTCCTAGGACGCCACGAGCGCGCCCTTTGGCCCTCAGGCAGTGCGCGCTCGTTGATCCCTAGCACTACGATCATCCCAATTGCTCTAAGCCGTGGTAAACTCGAGCACCCTCAGCAGATTTCCCTACCCACCGTCCCAGCCACTGTCTGCGCCGCCGTCCGCGAGGAAGGGAAGACACTCTAACCCATGAAAACAAAACAGCCATCCTACCGGGATAAAGCAAAGAGAAAGATTGGGATCGCCTACATTTCTCTTTTGGTGGATGCTTTCCACACTCACTGGGGCCCTACTTAGTGATCCTTCCTACTTAACCTTTTCGGCGGTGGTTGGCACAGGCATTTGGGACCTACTTATTGGGCAACTTATCCTTTTTCAGGGGATGGTTTGCACATGCACGTGGAGCGTACCTAGAGGGGTAGTCTTGTTTGTTCAAAGAGAGATGCCCAAAACGGCCGGCCGCTTGCACACAACGACCTCGTCACGTGGTACATGGCAAAGCACAAACTCTATTGCATATAAATCCCCATGTGTCTCGGCGAGTGGCTCTACGGCAGCACCGAATGCTTCCCCTGCCGGTTTTGTAATGCGGCGCAAAAACTGCCCAGCTCTCATCTGATCATCAATGGTCACTTGCTCGCCCCTTTGAAACATGGGTTCATGGACAGCCACAATGTGCTCGCCCGAGCTGCTCGCCACAAAAGCGTCAACTTAAGGGGTCGTGCACTACTATGCGCCGGATTGGGAATCCCGGTGGTGAGAACGAGGGGAACACATTGCAATCCCCCCCCCACAAACAACTACCATCACCATTGCGGCAAGCCACTTTGCCGTTGCCGGTTCGAGGGGCACGCTTTGTGCCTCTCCACCCCCTCACGCCCGTGGAGGTGACATTAGGGGACCCCACCACCCCTCCGACACAATACTACGTCCCAAAGCACACATTTGCCAAGCTACCTTTGTCGGACAAGATCATGGCATTCAATCTTAGCTACTCCTTTGCTTTGGGGCCCCGAGGCCCAACGCTTATTTAGGAACAGGGAATACAGGTGTATGGGGCCTCGTTTGTGAGGCGCAGTGGAGAACCTACTAGGCGCCTAATACAGCGGGAATACTACCTTGACCAGCAACCACCTGCAGCCCAAACAAGGCTACTTCCCATCGCAAAACTAATTCTCACATCTCCTAGTTAGTCATCCCTCACGCAGCTCGCGGCACATCGCAAGAAGTGTGTGCTACCTACAATCCCTAGGTAGGCCCTAATTGCCTGTTCTCACCATCCACCAAAGAGGATAAGTAGGGGAGATCTCTAAATAGGACCCAAGTGCATGTGTAGACCACCCACTCAAAAACACAAGTAGGGCAGATGTCTAAATACGTCCCAAGTGACTGTGTAGACCATCGGACCATAGTGGGCCCCAAGTGCGTGCGTAGACTTTCCACCAAAAAGGTGAACTAGCAGAGATATCTAAGTAGGTCCCAAGTACCTATGTAGACCACCCTCCGAAATGCATAAGTAGGGGAGATGTATAAGAAGGTACCAGGTGCCAACGCACATCATCCGCGAAAGGATAAGTAGGGGAGATGTATAAGTTGGTACCAAATACCTATGCAAACCGTCTGCCGAAAAGCACCAATAGGGGAGATGTCAAGGTGGGCCTCAGGTGCTTATGCACACCATCCGCTAAAAGGGATAAGTTGCCAAGCTCTCTAAGAAGCTCCCAAGTGCCTATGCACAGCATCCTCCAAAAAAGACACATTTGCAAACTACGTGCATGCCAAGTAGACAAGCTGCCCGATCCGGCGACAGTTGCATCTGTGCGATGAATTTGTTTTGAACCACGTTGTTTGGTCCATCAGCAGGACCTGCACTCCGGAACACGAACATGAGCATTTGTGGGGTCAAAAGCATGTACAAAACCGTGACATCAACCGTCTTTTGGAGTTGTGGAATGCAGATGGTGTTGCACAATCACAAATCGAAAACATCATGGGTTTGATGCGGGGCGGCCCTAGTGCCCTCACCGCACGCCACCACAACTTGTGGATCCCTCCCTTAAGTGCACCACCGTGAAGTAGCATGCTACAGGCACCACATGTGCTTGCGGGTGTCAAGCCGCCTGATGCAATGACCGCGTGCCTTGTGCATTGCTTCCCAACCTACCTTGGACACGGGTACCCGAGGGTGGAGGACCGCCACACGAAGAATGAGTGCCTGCCATTGCAATTTTGTGGCCTTCACTTCAAAAACCCAAGGCCCAAGCTTGTACGCAAACCCCCCTACCCGTAGAAAGTAACCTCCAGGTTGTATTGGTCTGTGATGGCTATGACCCCTGGGGTAGAAGCAAATACAATAATTGCCGTTGCGGGTTTTGTAGATGAGCCCTTTGCTCCTATCAAAGATGTGGTGTCTTCCACCTACCCGTTGACATGACGGGAACTTCCCTTTGCCGCTTGGGCGGCTTGGGGAGTGACTGCGCGGGTCGAAAAAGTAAAAAAACTTGCACGACGGTATCCTGTGGCTTCGTGTTGTTGTCTCTAGCACGCGCCACGTTGTGTAGCTAAGGCTTGAATTGCGCTTCCTTCTGACAAGCCATCACCAGATGTCGTCTAAGCTACACATCGGGCATGCTTGTTTCTCTTGCAAATGGAACAGGAAGGACCGTCGTGCCGTTGAATGACGCACTTGTGGCATTGCTTGCACCTTCATGTGCACATTCAACATGGGAAAGGGGGGCATGCCTTGCAGTTGCCGAACACTTCGGCGCAGTCACAAGCATGAGGGATTTGGAGGGTATCTAGGAGACCATGCAGCATGATCTTTATGTGCAATGTATGAAGAAGGCAAAAAAATGCGATTTGTGGACCCCTAGCACCTTGAAGTGCATACAATTATGTTGCACATTGGCATTGTTCTCGCCCATGAGGGTGCGCGCAACATGCGGGTTCGCATTGTCCAACGCGGTGTCAAAATGGTGGTCGTTTCTCCATGATTGACACGGCCCTGCATCGTTTCCAAATGGGGTTCCTTGGCACAACACATCCGACCCTAGAGGTCTACTGCATCCACGCCTTGTGCATCACCTAGGTACCGCGTGTACATCACTAGATCCCCGTTGATTGGGAGGTGAGTGTATCATTGCATGTTTTGGGCCTAAAGAATCTTCCCACTTTTAGTAGTTGCAAGGAAAGAGAGCAGAGCAAAAGGGAGCCACACCGCGAAGGTGTGGAGGCGCCACGGAGCGATGATACTTCCGCCGAAAGGTGTGAGGTCCTAGCAACACAACAAGTGATGTCACTCCACCAAGGCTACGGCAATGGAACTGAACACTACCTCATCCGATAGTAATCGCAGCTGGACTTACAGCATGGGCGGAAATGGTAGTGACAATTCACGTAGTAGTGAGGGTTGTAGTAGGAGCGGCGGCATCAATAAGGAGACCCACGACTCCCACCGTGCAACAACTACGCCACCCTCAATACCCCTTCCCGTGCCCAAATAAGACCCAAAATTTGCAACCATTTGTGGTAATCCACTTGCCATTACTTGCAACCGCAACCCTGAGTGGGTGCTACATGTGCGCCACACGCACCAGTCCTTTCCTTGCAAAGAGGCACCGCAAGACAGCAATGGAGTGGATATTGTGGCCTCATCTAGGCTCACGGGTGAGCGGTACGCAGTACCAACGTCTGCAACCGATTCTAGTAAGCGCAGTGGTGCAATCCAATAGTAGCTTTGTCCCACCATTTGAGCAGCTAAAAAAAAATTGCCGCGGCATTAGAGCATCCGAGCAGAAACATGAACCTAGCCAAACCCTACAACGACGCATATCTAGGTTATCTATCATGCGGTGGCTTGCTCCAAGTGTCTAGGTGCTGGTTGGGGGGGGGGGGGGCAGCAGGCCTCCAACTGTCCTACCTGACCATCGTCTACCTTGGGTTTGCCCAGGGCTAACCACGGGGAGGGGGAGGGGCTAACACAGCACTCCGCGAGGAAGTTCCAGGGCTCCGCAATCGGGGACTCGTGATTGGCCACACATGGCCATGGTAGCGGGTGCAACTTCTCTGTGAGGAGTGGCAAAGCCACAATAAGCAACGCTAGCTAAAAATATCCCTCCCGAGGCACAGGTATCCCCGCAACTCGTCCTCGGAGGTATCCCGGGAGAGGTGGTTAGAAATTACCTAGGCCATACACTAACCTCGCATCTTATTGCCGGCAAATTTACCATGCAAGCGCAAAAGCGGATCTGCGGGCTGCATTCCCCATGAGACCGCGAGCACCCGCACAACCATGCCGGATGTCACCATTGAGAACGCCACACCCCTCACAAGCCTTTGCTAGGCTCGGAGGACACTCTTAGCCCTCATCTCCAAAAGCCAGGTCATAGCCACCTCAAAATCGCTAACGAGGGTTATTGCAGCATGGCGCAGTGTGGCCGCCGCCCTCATAGCCCAGGCTGGTGACTACAACTCCACAACCTAATGGCTCTGGTCCTCCGAACTCCGCGCCTCCTGGCCCCGCAGCCCCACGTGCGCAAAAATCCTCCGATGCTCCTGTGTGGTCCATCATGGAAACGGCCCACAAACGGCACGAAGCGCCAACCCTCCCACTACTTCCACCACCCGCCCAACCCCCAACCCCAAACCTAAGACCTAGCCCTACATTGAAACAAGGGGCCTCGCCTCCGTAAAGGGCACACACCATGGTTCAGCACACAAAACTTGCAATACCACCACATACACGAGAATTGCCGTGGGTGTGTACTCATGCACCTCCATATTATCCAGTAGTAGGGCCATACAGCAAAAGGGCAAGCCACCCCCTGAGGCGCACTTGCTAGTGCACGAAGCGCAAAAAAAACCACATGCAGCCGTGGGAGCACCGGATTGCCAACCGAATGCAAGCCACGAACATGTGCAAATGTGCCACCTCATGAAACCATACCATCCTCCCTAGCAGATCTAGCCAATCACCTAGAAACACTTGCTGAGTGGCTAGCCCCGACACAAATCTGGGACTCACAATGAAGCCCCCCTGCTCCAAAGCCAAGACCGCCCCCTACCGCCGTATACCGGTGCAAGTACTGCCAATCGTGGTGAACGGATGAGGGATTCCAAAGGCCTCACCCACATGTGTGGCCCATCCCCGCCTCATGGCCCTACCCTGTGGCCCCCCAACCTCCATGTTACCAAGGCCATCAAGCGCCCCTAATGGGGTCGCTTGATGGCCCGGGTGCCAAGGCCAATAAAAATTGAACGAGGTAGTACTCCACCAGGTCATCAAGGGGTACCACCACCTCCACTAGTCACACTACGGACCTTTCGCAAATATAAATATTATATTTCCACCCAATGGGGAGTCTTCCCACCCCCAACAGCCACCCACTAGGTCCCAACCGCAGCCTAAAAAGGGTCCTTGCTGAATCACAAATCTCCAGAACACACTCTTTAAATCCATATCTGCATATGGGTATTGTAATGCGGGACCCCCGGAAAAAAGTTGCTGAGTCGCTTAATCGACTGCTCCAATGAGTGCAGTGAAAAACGGGGTGGGGTACACCCATCCCGTGCGTTCTCCTTGACGTAGGTGAGCGTAGGACAAACCTTCCTAGACGTCTTGAGGATAATAAGAGCCAACATGTTGGGGAGGGGTCGCCAACCACATTATACAAAACACATGGGCGCTTCAACATGGCTGCAAACTCAATGACCTCAGTTGAAACCACGGAAAATGCACCGCTCCCGTGAAAGATGTGGCATCCTCCCAAGGCTCAACAACATGAAAAGCCCGCAGCCCCACCCCATTAGACTCTACCAATTGCACATTTGTGGCCGGAGGCGCGCTTTTGTAGCAAACGGTGTTCCACGTGAGGTTTTGAAAACATGTAGCACGCACACAACACGCAAAACACGCAGACCATGCAACACGGGCAGAATGCTGTGCACGCCAAGAACATCCCTCTAGAGGCAGGGGGGAAAGCGGTATTCCGGAACGCGCAAAACGCGTAGAACGCGCAGCACGACGTTGGGGCCGTGCGGGCGCACGGCGAGGAGGGGCCGCGTCCTCGTGGTTCGGTCTCTAGTGTACGCCGTTGTCCCCCAGGCAGGACTTCTTTTGAGCGGGGGACGGCAGGGGGGGGGGGGGGCTTTGAGGCGGAAGGTAGGGGGGGGGGGTTCCCGTGGTACCTGTATGAAAGGTAGTTTTGTTCATCATAAATTCTTTTATGAAATATGAAGGCATTTTGCTCTTGCTAGGGTACCCATGGGCCATTTTTGTTCACAACTTGGGAGGCTGGTTCAACACCCTCGAGGTGAGTTTTTGCTTTTTGTGGACTGAGGTTTTTTGGTAAAAATTGCCATTTTTGCCAGCTTATGCAAAGTATGAACACATCCTCATTTGTTCATGATTCCATTCATAATTCCATTCATAATTCAAAAGTCGTTTTATGAACGGGTTTTTCGTTTTATGAACATGTTTTATGAACGCGTGTTAGGAACAGATGCAAAGGCACACAAAACTTGCTCAATTTTCAATGTATTCTGTCCGCTTCACTGCTTTTGCATGTCCCTTGTCCTTGCTTGTTCTTGCCGCCCTAAACCTCAGGGCGGGGGCCTGCCGGGTCCTCCCAAAGGGGGGATGTGGCCTAGATTTCACCCCCATCCCGGGCCTGGGCATGGGTTTGGGCAGGGGGTTGGGCTGGGGGTTTGGCGGAGGGTTGCGCTCGGGCATCCATCTCCATGGGGCCCGCCTCAAGGGCAGCTTTGGGCTGGGCCTAGGGGGCCTGCTTAGCCTCAGGCTTGGGATCAGGCTTTGCAGGCTTGGGGGCCGGGTTAGCCGGCGGGTCAGCTTCCCGTTTCGGGTTAGGCTTCTTTTTGGCCTTGGCGGCCTTCTTAGCTGCAACCGCAACCTTCTGCTGCTCCCAATGGGTCACTATTGAAGCATGAGAGGCATATAACATATGCCTCTCAACCCGAAACATCTCGTTTTCCCCTCGGTGTTCCACCCACACTCTCCCCCACGCCACCCCCACAATTGAGGTCACAACGCCCGCTTAGATACCTTCGGTGTGGGGCACAAAAACCTGTGCACCAAGCAGGGGGTCAGGTGACCCATCCGCCTCCAAAAAGGGGGGGTTCCTTGCGCCGCTTTTGCTGCTGCGGCTGCTTCACCTTCAGCTCCTTCCCCTGTCCACGGGGGAGTGTCTGGTCCAACGATGAGCTGTTGCTCGATTCAAAGGACTTAATTGCGCTTGTGCGTGGGGGGCTTTTTGGGTTCGGTGGGTTTGTGCTACCAAGGCACTGTAATGGAGCCTAAGAAATGCATTGCATTGGGTGTTTGTCCAACCAAAGCCTTGCGGTGGAGCCTGGACAATGCATTGCAACGGGTGTTTGTCCTACCAAAGCCCTGCGACGGAGGTTCGGCAATACATTGCACTGGGCGTTTGTCCTACCAAGGTCCTATGGGCGGGCCAAGGTAGTGCATTGCATTGGTTGTTTGTCCTACAAACACCGTGCAGTGCAGGCCAGGCAGTGCGTTGCAATGGTACCAAGGCCATGCAGTGCGACCCACGCAATGCATTGCAATGTGTGTGTGCCCCACTAAGGCCCTATTGTGGGGACTCAGACCTCACACTAGGGTCAAGGCACTGCGTTGCACTGGGGGTTTGCCCTACCAATGCACTACTGTGGGGCCGTGGCGATGAATAGCAGTGGGTGTTGGTCCTACCAAGGCCTTGCAGTGGAGCCCACGCAATGCATTGCACTCAGCGTCTGTCCTACCAAGTGTGTGGTGGGGCTAGGCAATGTGTGGCATTCAGTGTGTATTCTACAAAAAACCCTCTAGCGGGGCATAGGCAATGCATTGTAGTATGTGTTTGCTCAACCAAGGCCCTGCGGCGTCAGCTTCGTAATGCATTGCACTAGGTGTTCACCCTAACAAGGCCCAGCAACGGGGCCCAGGCAGCATATAGCACTCAGTCTTTTTCCTACCAAGGCCTTGCGGTGGGGGCTAGGAGGTCGGTTACGGTGGATGTTTGTCCTAGCAAGGCCCTGCGGTGGGGCGTAGGCAATGGGTTGAAGTGGGTTGTTGCCGTCCCAAGGTTGTGATGGGGCCTACGCAATGTGTTGCACTCGGTCTTTGTCCAAACAAGGGCTTGCGGTGGGTCCTTAGGAATGCATTGCACATGGGTTTGCCATACCAAGGCCTTGCAATGGGGCCTAGGCAATAAGTAGCACTGCTTACTTGTCCAAACAGGCCATGTGCGGGGACCTACACGATGCATTCTATTGGGTGTTTGCCTTATAAAGGTTGTGGTGGGGTCTAAAAAATGCATTGCACTAGGTGCTTGTCCTACCAAGGCAATGTGGTGGGGCCTACGTAGTGCGTTGCTGTGGGGGTTTGCCCTACCAAAGCCATGGATTGCAGCCTCCTTAATACTGGGCAAATACCAAAATAATTAGAACCCAAATCTTTTGCGCAACTGAAAAGCACTTCAAAACTTGCAAAATTTTGTTTTGCCCCCCATTAAACGGGGAAAGAGTAATTTTTGTGCGCCTAAATATTGCGAGTGATGAATTTTGTGCAAGGGGCGGGTAAAAAAAATATTCAAATTGTTGCAATTCATTTTGGCATCATGCCCATTTTGTGCGCAACAAATTCTGCTATCAGACTCTGGCTCGTTGCTGTTATTTCTTGGTGCACTCTAGATGAATGGGATGAATGCGGTTATTTCCTAGTGGACTCTACATGGTTATTGTTGTTCCTTGGTGGATTTTTAATGTATGTTGTTATTTGCTAAAGCACTCTGCATGGGTGCGATTATTTCCTGATAGATGCAGCCTCAGCTGTTTCATGGCCTCCTGAGAGGAGAGAATGGGAAAGAAAGATTGCCATAAATTGGAGTGCATATGAGATGGGATGCATTGTGCGTGCGCTCAGCAACACGTATGGAACAAAGGTCACAAAACATACAATTATTCATCACTCCAAATTTTTGCGCAGATTTGCCTGATTCCACGACGTTGAGCACCCTTATTAATTTATTTTTTGCATCAAATTTATTGCACATGCCCAATTTTGTCACCTGAACTAATTATTTGTGCGAAATATTCATATTTGCCAAGTAAATTGCAGTGGGTTTTTATCCTACCAAGGCCTTGCGCGGGGCCCTGCACAATACATTGCATACATTGCAGTGGTTGTTAGTCCTACCAAGGCCTTGTGGTGGGGCCTAGGCAATGCACTGCACTGGGTGTTTGTCCTACCAAGGCACTGTAATGGAACCCTAGAAAAGCATTGCAACGGGTGTTTGTCCAACCAAAGCCCTGCGGTGGAGCCTGGACAATGCATTGCAACGGGTGTTTGTCCTACCAAAGCCCTGCGATGGAGGTTCGGCAATACATTGCACTGGGCGTTTGTCCTACCAAGGTCCTATGGGCGGGCCAAGGTAGTGCATTGCATTGGTTGTTTGTCCTACAAACACCGTGCAGTGCAGGCCAGGCAGTGCGTTGCAATGGTACCAAGGCCATACAGTGCGACCCACGCAATGCATTGCAATGTGTGTGTGCCCCACTAAGGCCCTATTGTGGGGACTCGGACCTCACACTAGGGTCAAGGCACTGCGTTGCACTGGGGGTTTGCCCTACCAATGCACTACTGTGGGGCCGTGGCGATGAATAGCAGTGGGTGTTGGTCCTACCAAGGCCTTGCAGTGGAGCCCGCGCAATGCATTGCACTCGGCGTCTGTCCTACCAAGTGTGTGGTGGGGCTAGGCAATGTGTGGCATTCAGTGTGTATTCTACAAAAAACCCTCTGGCGGGGCATAGGCAATGCATTGTAGTGTGTGTTTGCTCAACCAAGGCCCTGCGGCGTCAGCTTCGTAATGCATTGCACTAGGTGTTCACCCTAACAAGGCCCAGCAACGGGGCCCAGGCAGCATATAGCACTCAGTCTTTTTCCTACCAAGGCCTTGCGGTGGGGGCTAGGAGGTCGGTTACGGTGGATGTTTGTCCTAGCAAGGCCCTGCGGTGGGGCGTAGGCAATGGGTTGAAGTGGGTTGTTGCCGTCCCAAGGTTGTGATGGGGCCTACGCAATGTGTTGCACTCGGTCTTTGTCCAAACAAGGGCTTGCGGTGGGTCCTTAGGAATGCATTGCACATGGGTTTGCCATACCAAGGCCTTGCAATGGGGCCTAGGCAATAAGTAGCACTGCTTACTTGTCAAAACAGGCCATGTGCGGGGACCTACACGATGCATTCTATTGGGTGTTTGCCTCATAAAGGTTGTGGTGGGGTCTAAAAAATGCATTGCACTAGGTGTTTGTCCTACCAAGGCAATGTGGTGGGGCCTACGTAGTGCGTTGCTGTGGGGGTTTGCCCTACCAAAGCCATGGATTGCAGCCTCCTTAATACTGGGCAAATACCAAAATAATTAGAACCCAAATCTTTTGCGCAACTGAAAAGCACTTCAAAACTTGCAAAATTTTGTTTTGCCCCCCATTAAACGGGGAAAGAGTAATTTTTGTGCGCCTAAATATTGCGAGTGATGAATTTTGTGCAAGGGGCGGGTAAAAAAAATATTCAAATTGTTGCAATTCATTTTGGCATCATGCCCATTTTGTGCGCAACAAATTCTGCTATCAGACTCTGGCTCGTTGCTGTTATTTCTTGGTGCACTCTAGATGAATGGGATGAATGCGGTTATTTCCTAGTGGACTCTACATGGTTATTGTTGTTCCTTGGTGGATTTTTAATGTATGTTGTTATTTGCTAAAGCACTCTGCATGGGTGCGATTATTTCCTGATAGATGCAGCCTCAGCTGTTTCATGGCCTCCTGAGAGGAGAGAATGGGAAAGAAAGATTGCCATAAATTGGAGTGCATATGAGATGGGATGCATTGTGCGTGCGCTCAGCAACACGTATGGAACAAAGGTCACAAAACATACAATTATTCATCACTCCAAATTTTTGCGCAGATTTGCCTGATTCCACGACGTTGAGCACCCTTATTAATTTATTTTTTGCATCAAATTTATTGCACATGCCCAATTTTGTCACCTGAACTAATTATTTGTGCGAAATATTCATATTTGCCAAGTAAATTGCAGTGGGTTTTTATCCTACCAAGGCCTTGCGCGGGGCCCTGCACAATACATTGCATACATTGCAGTGGTTGTTAGTCCTACCAAGGCCTTGTGGTGGGGCCTAGGCAATGCACTGCACTGGGTGTTTGTCCTACCAAGGCACTGTAATGGAGCCTAAGAAATGCATTGCAACGGGTGTTTGTCCAACCAAAGCCCTGCGGTGGAGCCTGGACAATGCATTGCAACGGGTGTTTGTCCTACCAATACCCTGCGATGGAGGTTCGGCAATACATTGCACTGGGCGTTTGTCCTACCAAGGTCCTATGGGCGGGCCAAGGTAGTGCATTGCATTGGTTGTTTGTCCTACAAACACCGTGCAGTGCAGGCCAGGCAGTGCGTTGCAATGGTACCAAGGCCATGCAGTGCGACCCACGCAATGCATTGCAATGTGTGTGTGCCCCACTAAGGCCCTATTGTGGGGACTCGGACCTCACACTAGGGTCAAGGCACTGCGTTGCACTGGGGGTTTGCCCTACCAATGCACTACTGGGGGGCCGTGGCGATGAATAGCAGTGGGTGTTGGTCCTACCAAGGCCTTGCAGTGGAGCCCACGCAATGCATTGCACTCGGCGTCTGTCCTACCAAGTGTGTGGTGGGGCTAGGCAATGTGTGGCATTCAGTGTGTATTCTACAAAAAACCCTCTGGCGGGGCATAGGCAATGCATTGTAGTGTGTGTTTGCTCAACCAAGGCCCTGCGGCGTCAGCTTCGTAATGCATTGCACTAGGTGTTCACCCTAACAAGGCCCAGCAACGGGGCCCAGGCAGCATATAGCACTCAGTCTTTTTCCTACCAAGGCCTTGCGGTGGGGGCTAGGAGGTCGGTTACGGTGGATGTTTGTCCTAGCAAGGCCCTGCGGTGGGGCGTAGGCAATGGGTTGAAGTGGGTTGTTGCCGTCCCAAGGTTGTGATGGGGCCTACGCAATGTGTTGCACTCGGTCTTTGTCCAAACAAGGGCTTGCGGTGGGTCCTTAGGAATGCATTGCACATGGGTTTGCCATACCAAGGCCTTGCAATGGGGCCTAGGCAATAAGTAGCACTGCTTACTTGTCCAAACAGGCCATGTGCGGGGACCTACACGATGCATTCTATTGGGTGTTTGCCTTATAAAGGTTGTGGTGGGGTCTAAAAAATGCATTGCACTAGGTGTTTGTCCTACCAAGGCAATGTGGTGGGGCCTACGTAGTGCGTTGCTGTGGGGGTTTGCCCTACCAAAGCCATGGATTGCAGCCTCCTTAATACTGGGCAAATACCAAAATAATTAGAACCCAAATCTTTTGCGCAACTGAAAAGCACTTCAAAACTTGCAAAATTTTGTTTTGCCCCCCATTAAACGGGGAAAGAGTAATTTTTGTGCGCCTAAATATTGCGAGTGATGAATTTTGTGCAAGGGGCGGGTAAAAAAAATATTCAAATTGTTGCAATTCATTTTGGCATCATGCCCATTTTGTGCGCAACAAATTCTGCTATCAGACTCTGGCTCGTTGCTGTTATTTCTTGGTGCACTCTAGATGAATGGGATGAATGCGGTTATTTCCTAGTGGACTCTACATGGTTATTGTTGTTCCTTGGTGGATTTTTAATGTATGTTGTTATTTGCTAAAGCACTCTGCATGGGTGCGATTATTTCCTGATAGATGCAGCCTCAGCTGTTTCATGGCCTCCTGAGAGGAGAGAATGGGAAAGAAAGATTGCCATAAATTGGAGTGCATATGAGATGGGATGCATTGTGCGTGCGCTCAGCAACACGTATGGAACAAAGGTCACAAAACATACAATTATTCATCACTCCAAATTTTTGCGCAGATTTGCCTGATTCCACGACGTTGAGCACCCTTATTAATTTATTTTTTGCATCAAATTTATTGCACATGCCCAATTTTGTCACCTGAACTAATTATTTGTGCGAAATATTCATATTTGCCAAGTAAATTGCAGTGGGTTTTTATCCTACCAAGGCCTTGCGCGGGGCCCTGCACAATACATTGCATACATTGCAGTGGTTGTTAGTCCTACCAAGGCCTTGTGGTGGGGCCTAGGCAATGCACTGCACTGGGTGTTTGTCCTACCAAGGCACTGTAATGGAGCCTAAGAAATGCATTGCAACGGGTGTTTGTCCAACCAAAGCCCTGCGGTGGAGCCTGGACAATGCATTGCAACGGGTGTTTGTCCTACCAAAGCCCTGCGATGGAGGTTCGGCAATACATTGCACTGGGTGTTCGTCCTACCAAGGCCCTGGGGGCGGGCCAAGGTAGTGCATTGCATTGGTTGTTTGGCCTACCAAGAACCTGCAGTAGGGGCCAGGCAGTGCGTTGCAGTGGTGCCATGGCCATACGATGGGGACCAGATAATCCATTGCACTACGTGTGTGTCCTACCAAGGGCTTGGGGGGGGGGCCTTGGGAGTTTGTTACGGTGGGTGTGTGTCCCACCAAGGCCTCTCGGGGGGGGGGATTGCTGACTGGGCTGGGTGGCTGAGCATTCGGCACCAGTGCTGGCACTAGATGGAGGTGCAGGTCGCCACAGCCCTCCCACGCCTGTTTTGTGGCAGAAAAAGATGGACAACTGCACAGGACCCTCACAGTTCAGCCCACTGCCAGCATTGCTCGCATACCTGTGCCACTCCACAAGTGTCAAAGTAGACACCAAAAGTCGTGCGCTCTGTCAATGTACTCATTTGCCAAGCACATGTTCTTCCTTGACCCACCTCCTGGAACATGCATTTTTTTGTGGAAACATCACCACACCAAACCACACCACACAACAAAACACAGCACCACACACCACACACCACACCACAACACACGACACCACACCACACGGAGACCACCGGACCCTGGGACCCATCGACCCTGGGGCGAACCCGGCTGCCACGCAGGAGCGTCACACCACATCACACCACACGGAGACCACCGGACGCTGGGGCAAAGCTGGCCGCCGCGCAAGAGCGCAACAGCCCCAACATAATGCGCGCGCACACGTACGCACCGCGGCCCATTTTGCTATGCCCGTAAGCAAGACATCCCGGCCTTTACCTTCTCACCTTCAGCACACCGCCCCACACCACACCACACCACTACCCCCAGGCAGTGAGGCGTGAGGCAGTGCATTGCAGGAGTAGCACTGCCCACTGCCCCCAGGCAGTGAGGCAGTGCATTGTAGGAGCTGCACTGCCCACTGCCCCTGCCCACTGCCCCCAGGCAGTGAGGCAGTGCATTGTAGGAGCTGCACTGCCCACTGCCCCCAGGCAGTGAGGCAGTCCGTTGCAGAAGTTCCACTGCCGACTGCCCCCACTGCCCCCACTGCCCAGTGCCCCCTAGCAGTGAGGCAGTGCATTGCAGGAGTGGCACTGCCCACTGCCCCCAGGTAGTGAAGCAGTGTATTGGATTGCAGGGTCCCATTGCCCACTGCCTCCAGGCAGTGAGGCAGTGAGGCAGTGTGTTGCAGGAGTTCCACTGCCCACTGCCCCGGGCAGTGTGGCAGTGCATTGCAGGAGTCCCACTGCCCACTGCCCCCAGGCAGTGAGGCAGTGTGTTGCAGGAGTTCCGCTGCCCACTGCCCCCAGGCAGTGAGGCAGTGTATTGCGGGAGTTCCACTGCCGACTGCCCCCAGGCAGTGAGGCAGTGTATTGCAGGAGTCCCACTGCCCACTGCCTCCAGGCAGTGAGGCAGTGTGTTGCAGGAGTTCCACTGCCCACTGCCTCCAGGCACTGGGGCAGTGCATTGCAGGAGTCCCACTGCCCACTGCCCCCAGGTAGTGAGGCAGTGTATAGCAAGAGTCCCACTGCCCACTGCCCCCAGGCAGTGAGGCAGTGTGTTGCAGGAGTCCCACTGCCCACTGCCTCCAGGCAGTGAGGCAGTGCGTTGCAGGAGTTCCACTGCCCACTGCCTCCAGGCAGTGAGGCAGTGTGTTGCAGGAGTTCCACTGCCTGTTGCCTCCAGGCAGTGAGGCAGTGTATTGCAGGAGTTCCACTGCCTGCTGCCTCCAGGCAGTGAGGCAGTGTATTGCAGGAGTTCCACTGCCTGCTGCCCCCAGGCAGTGAGGCAGTGAGGCAGTGTATTGCAGGCGTTGCACTGCCTGCTGCCCCCAGGCAGTGAGGCAGTGTATTGCTGGAGTCCCATTGCCCACTGCACTTAGGCAGTGGAGCAGAATGTTACAAGAGTTCCACTGCCCACTGCCCCCAGGCAGTGAGGCAGTGTGTTGCAGGAGTTCCACTGCCCACTGCCGCCAGGCAGTGAGGCAGTGCATTGCAGGAGTTGCACTGCCTACTACCTCCAGGCAGTGAGGCAGTGTGTTGCAGGAGTTCCACTGCCCACTGCCTCCAGGCAGTGAGGCAGTGTGTTGCAGGAGTCCCACTGCCGACTGCCCCCAGGCAGTGAGGCAGTGTATTGCAGGAGTCCCACTGCCCACTGCACTTAGGCAGTAAGGCAGAATGTTACAGGAGTTCCACTGCCCACTGCCCCCAGGCAGTGAGGCAGTGCATTGCAGGAGTTGCACTGCCTACTGCCTCCAGGCACTGAGGCAGTGTATTGCAGGAGTCCCACTGCCCACTGCCTCCAGGCAGTGAGGCAGTGTGTTGCAGGAGTTCCACTGCCCACTGCCGCCAGGCAGTGAGGCAGTGCATTGCAGGAGTTGCACTGCCTACTGTCTCCAGGCAGTGAGGCAGTGTATTGCAGGAGTCCCACTGCCCACTGCCTCCAGGCAGTGAGGCAGTGTGTTGCAGGAGTTCCACTGCCCACTGCCTCCAGGCAGTGAGGCAGTGTGTTGCAGGAGTCCCACTGCCCACTGCCCCCAGGCAGTGAGGCAGTGTATAGCAGGAGTCCCACTGCCCACTGCACTTAGGCAGTAAGGCAGAATGTTACAGGAGTTCCACTGCCCACTGCCTCCAAGCAGTGAGGCAATGTGTTGCAGGAGTTCCACTGCCCACTGCCCCCAGGCAGTGAGGCAGTGCATTGCAAGAGTCCCACTGCCCACTGCCCCCCGGCAGTGAGGCAGTGTATAGCAGGAGTCCCACTGCCCACTGCACTTAGGCAGTAAGGCAGAATGTTACAGGAGTTCCACTGCCCACTCACTGCCTCCAGGCAATGAGGCAGTGTGTTGCAGGAGTTCCACTGCCCACTGCCCCCAGGCAGTGAGGCAGTGTGTTGCAGGAGTTCCACTGCCCACTGCCTCCAGGCAGTGAGGCAGTGTGTTGCAGGAGTTCCACTGCCTGCTGCCCCCAGGCAGTGAGGCAGTGAGGCAGTGTATTGCAGGCGTTGCACTGCCTGCTGCCCCCAGGCAGTGAGGCAGTGTAGTGCAGAAGTTCCACTGCCCACTGCCTCCAGGCAGTGAGGCAGTGTGTTGCAGGAGTTCCACTGCCCACTGCCTCCAGGCAGTGAGGCAGTGCATTGCAAGAGTCCCACTGCCCACTGCCCCCCGGCAGTGAGGCAGTGTATAGCAGGAGTCCCACTGCCCACTGCACTTAGGCAGTAAGGCAGAATGTTACAAGAGTTCCACGGCCCATTGCCTCGTGGCAGTGAGGCAGTGTGTTGCAGGAGTCCCACTGCCCACTGCCCCCAGGCAGTGAGGCAGTGTGTTGCAGGGGTTCCACTGCCTGCTGCCTCCAGGCAGTGAGGCAGTGTGTTGCAGGAGTTCCACTGCCTACTGCCTCCAGGCAGTGAGGCAGTGTGTTGCAGGAGTTCCACTGCCCACTGCACTTAGGCAGTGAGGCAGTGTGTTGCAGGAGTTCCATTGCCTGCTGCCTCCAGGCAGTGAGGCAGTGTATTGCAGGAGTTCCACTGCCTGCTGCCCCCAAGCAGTGAGGCAGTGAGGCAGTGTATTGCAGGCGTTGCACTGCCTGCTGCCCCCAGGCAGTGAGGCAGTGTATTGCAGGAGTCCCATTGCCCACTGCACTTAGGCAGTGAGGCAGAATGTTACAGGAGTTCCACTGCCCACTGCCCCCAGGCAGTGAGGCAGTGTGTTGCAGGAGTTCCACTGCCCACTGCCCCCAGGCAGTGAGGCAGTGCATTGCAGGAGTTGCACTGCCTACTGCCTCCAGGCAGTGGAATGTATTGCAGGAGTCCCACTGCCCACTGCCTCCAGGCAGTGAGGCAGTGTGTTGCAGGAGTTGCACTGCCCACTGCCTCCAGGCAGTGAGGCAGTGTGTTGCAGGAGTCCCACTGCCCACTGCCCCCAGGCAGTGAGGCAGTGCATTGCAGGAGTCCGACTCCCCACTGCACTTAGGCAGTAAGGCCGAATGTTACAGGAGTTCCACTGCCCACTGCCTCCAGGCAATGAGGCAGTGTGTTGCAGGAGTTCCACTGCCCACTGCCCCCAGGCAGAGAGGCAGTGAGGCAGTGTATTGCATGAGTTGCACTGCCTGCTGCCCCTAGGCAGTGAGGCAGTGTAGTGCAGGAGTTCCACTGCCCACTGCCTCCAGGCAGTGAGGCAGTGTGTTGCAGGAGTTCCACTGCCCACTGCCTCCAGGCAGTGAGGCAGTGCATTGCAGGAGTCCCACTGCCCACTGCCCCCAGGCAGTGAGGCAGCGTATAGCAGGAGTCCCACTGCCCACTGCACTTAGGCAGTAAGGCAGAATGTTACAGGAGTTCCACTGCCCACTGCCTCCAGGCAGTGAGGCAGTGTGTTGCAGGAGTCCCACTGCCCACTGCCCCCAGGCAGTGAGGCAGTGTGTTGCAGGAGTTCCACTGCCTGCTGCCTCCAGGCAGTGAGGCAGTGTGTTGCAGGAGTTCCACTGCCTACTGCCTCCAGGCAGTGAGGCAGTGTGTTGCAGGAGTTCCACTGCCCACTGCCTCCAGGCAGTGAGGCAGTGTGTTGCAGGAGTTCCATTGCCTGCTGCCTCCAGGCAGTGAGGCAGTGTATTGCAGGAGTTCCACTGCCTGCTGCCCCCAGGCAGTGAGGCAGTGAGGCAGTGTATTGCAGGCGTTGGACTGCCTGCTGCCCCCAGGCAGTGAGGCAGTGTATTGCAGGAGTCCCATTGCCCACTGCACTTAGGCAGTGAGGCAGAATGTTACAGGAGTTCCACTGCCCACTGCCCCCAGGCAGTGAGGCAGTGTGTTGCAGGAGTTCCACTGCCCACTGCCCCCAGGCAGTGAGGCAGTGCATTGCAGGAGTTGCACTGCCTACTGCCTCCAGGCAGTGAGGCAATGTATTGCAGGAGTCCCACTGCCCACTGCCTCCAGGCAGTGAGGCACTGTGTTGCAGGAGTTCCACTGCCCACTGCCTCCAGGCAGTGAGGCAGTGTGTTGCAGGAGTTCCACTGCCTGCTGCCCCCAGGCAGTGAGGCAGTGAGGCAGTGTATTGCAGGCGTTGCACTGCCTGCTGCCCCCAGGCAGTGAGGCAGTGTAGTGCAGAAGTTCCACTGCCCACTGCCTCCAGGCAGTGAGGCAGTGTGTTGCAGGAGTTCCACTGCCCACTGCCTCCAGGCAGTGAGGCAGTGCATTGCAAGAGTCCCACTGCCCACTGCCCCCCGGCAGTGAGGCAGTGTATAGCAGGAGTCCCACTGCCCACTGCACTTAGGCAGTAAGGCAGAATGTTACAAGAGTTCCACGGCCCATTGCCTCGTGGCAGTGAGGCAGTGTGTTGCAGGAGTCCCACTGCCCACTGCCCCCAGGCAGTGAGGCAGTGTGTTGCAGGGGTTCCACTGCCTGCTGCCTCCAGGCAGTGAGGCAGTGTGTTGCAGGAGTTCCACTGCCTACTGCCTCCAGGCAGTGAGGCAGTGTGTTGCAGGAGTTCCACTGCCCACTGCACTTAGGCAGTGAGGCAGTGTGTTGCAGGAGTTCCATTGCCTGCTGCCTCCAGGCAGTGAGGCAGTGTATTGCAGGAGTTCCACTGCCTGCTGCCCCCAAGCAGTGAGGCAGTGAGGCAGTGTATTGCAGGCGTTGCACTGCCTGCTGCCCCCAGGCAGTGAGGCAGTGTATTGCAGGAGTCCCATTGCCCACTGCACTTAGGCAGTGAGGCAGAATGTTACAGGAGTTCCACTGCCCACTGCCCCCAGGCAGTGAGGCAGTGTGTTGCAGGAGTTCCGCTGCCCACTGCCCCCAGGCAGTGAGGCAGTGCATTGCAGGAGTTGCACTGCCTACTGCCTCCAGGCAGTGGAATGTATTGCAGGAGTCCCACTGCCCACTGCCTCCAGGCAATGAGGCAGTGTGTTGCAGGAGTTGCACTGCCCACTGCCTCCAGGCAGTGAGGCAGTGTGTTGCAGGAGTCCCACTGCCCACTGCCCCTAGGCAGTGAGGCAGTGCATTGCAGGAGTCCGACTCCCCACTGCACTTAGGCAGTAAGGCCGAATGTTACAGGAGTTCCACTGCCCACTGCCTCCAGGCAATGAGGCAGTGTGTTGCAGGAGTTCCACTGCCCACTGCCCCCAGGCAGTGAGGCAGTGAGGCAGTTTATTGCAGGAGTTGCACTGCCTGCTGCCCCTAGGCAGTGAGGCAGTGTAGTGCAGGAGTTCCACTGCCCACTGCCTCCAGGCAGTGAGGCAGTGTGTTGCAGGAGTTCCACTGCCCACTGCCTCCAGGCAGTGAGGCAGTGCATTGCAGGAGTCCCACTGCCCACTGCCCCCAGGCAGTGAGGCAGCGTATAGCAGGAGTCCCACTGCCCACTGCACTTAGGCAGTAAGGCAGAATGTTACAGGAGTTCCACTGCCCACTGCCTCCAGGCAGTGAGGCAGTGTGTTGCAGGAGTCCCACTGCCCACTGCCCCCAGGCAGTGAGGCAGTGTGTTGCAGGAGTTCCACTGCCTGCTGCCTCCAGGCAGTGAGGCAGTGTGTTGCAGGAGTTCCACTGCCTACTGCCTCCAGGCAGTGAGGCAGTGTGTTGCAGGAGTTCCATTGCCTGCTGCCTCCAGGCAGTGAGGCAGTGTATTGCAGGAGTTCCACTGCCTGCTGCCCCCAGGCAGTGAGGCAGTGAGGCAGTGTATTGCAGGCGTTGGACTGCCTGCTGCCCCCAGGCAGTGAGGCAGTGTATTGCAGGAGTCCCATTGCCCACTGCACTTAGGCAGTGAGGCAGAATGTTACGGAAGCCCACTGCCCACTGCCCCCAGGCAGTGAGGCAGTGTGTTGCAGGAGTTCCACTGCCCACTGCCCCCAGGCAGTGAGGCAGTGCATTGCAGGAGTTGCACTGCCTACTGCCTCCAGGCAGTGAGGCAATGTATTGCAGGAGTCCCACTGCCCACTGCCTCCAGGCAGTGAGGCACTGTGTTGCAGGAGTTCCACTGCCCACTGCCTCCAGGCAGTGAGGCAGTGTGTTGCAGGAGTCCCACTGCCCACTGCCCCGAGGCAGTGAGGCAGTGCATTGCAGGAGTCCCACTGCCCACTGCACTTAGGCAGTAAGGCTGAATGTTACAGGAGTTCCACTGCCCACTGCCTCCAGGCAATGAGGCAGTGTGTTGCAGGAGTTCCACTGCCCACTGCCTCCAGGCAGTGAGGCAGTGTGTTGCAGGAGTTCCACTGCCTGCTGCCCCCAGGCAGTGAGGCAGTGAGGCAGTGTATTGCAGGCGTTGCACTGCCTGCTGCCCCCAGGCAGTGAGGCAGTGTAGTGCAGAAGTTCCACTGCCCACTGCCTCCAGGCAGTGAGGCAGTGTGTTGCAGGAGTTCCACTGCCCACTGCCTCCAGGCAGTGAGGCAGTGCATTGCAAGAGTCCCACTGCCCACTGCCCCCCGGCAGTGAGGCAGTGTATAGCAGGAGTCCCACTGCCCACTGCACTTAGGCAGTAAGGCAGAATGTTACAAGAGTTCCACGGCCCATTGCCTCGTGGCAGTGAGGCAGTGTGTTGCAGGAGTCCCACTGCCCACTGCCCCCAGGCAGTGAGGCAGTGTGTTGCAGGGGTTCCACTGCCTGCTGCCTCCAGGCAGTGAGGCAGTGTGTTGCAGGAGTTCCACTGCCTACTGCCTCCAGGCAGTGAGGCAGTGTGTTGCAGGAGTTCCACTGCCCACTGCACTTAGGCAGTGAGGCAGTGTGTTGCAGGAGTTCCATTGCCTGCTGCCTCCAGGCAGTGAGGCAGTGTATTGCAGGAGTTCCACTGCCTGCTGCCCCCAAGCAGTGAGGCAGTGAGGCAGTGTATTGCAGGCGTTGCACTGCCTGCTGCCCCCAGGCAGTGAGGCAGTGTATTGCAGGAGTCCCATTGCCCACTGCACTTAGGCAGTGAGGCAGAATGTTACAGGAGTTCCACTGCCCACTGCCCCCAGGCAGTGAGGCAGTGTGTTGCAGGAGTTCCACTGCCCACTGCCCCCAGGCAGTGAGGCAGTGCATTGCAGGAGTTGCACTGCCTACTGCCTCCAGGCAGTGGAATGTATTGCAGGAGTCCCACTGCCCACTGCCTCCAGGCAGTGAGGCAGTGTGTTGCAGGAGTTGCACTGCCCACTGCCTCCAGGCAGTGAGGCAGTGTGTTGCAGGAGTCCCACTGCCCACTGCCCCCAGGCAGTGAGGCAGTGCATTGCAGGAGTCCGACTTCCCACTGCACTTAGGCAGTAAGGCCGAATGTTACAGGAGTTCCACTGCCCACTGCCTCCAGGCAATGAGGCAGTGTGTTGCAGGAGTTCCACTGCCCACTGCCCCCAGGCAGTGAGGCAGTGAGGCAGTGTATTGCAGGAGTTGCACTGCCTGCTGCCCCTAGGCAGTGAGGCAGTGCATTGCAGGAGTTGCACTGCCTACTGCCTCCAGGCAGTGAGGCAGTGTATTGCAGGAGTTCCACTGCCCACTGCCTCCAGGCAGTGAGGCAGTGTGTTGCAGGAGTCCCACTGCCCACTGCCCCGAGGCAGTGAGGCAGTGCATTGCAGGAGTCCCACTGCCCACTGCACTTAGGCAGTAAGGCAGAATGTTACAGGAGTTCCACTGCCCACTGCCTCCAGGCAATGAGGCAGTGTGTTGCAGGAGTTCCACTGCCCACTGCCTCCAGGCAGTGAGGCAGTGTGTTGCAGGAGTTCCACTGCCTGCTGCCCCCAGGCAGCGAGGCAGTGAGGCAGTGTATTGCAGGCGTTGCACTGCCTGCTGCCCCCAGGCAGTGAGGCAGTGTAGTGCAGAATATCCACTGCCCACTGCCTCCAGGCAGTGAGGCAGTGTGTTGCAGGAGTTCCACTGCCCACTGCCTCGAGGCAGTGAGGCAGTGTGTTGCAGGAGTCCCACTGCCCACTGCCCCCAGGCAGTGAGGCAGTGTATAGCAGGAGTCCCACTGCCCACTGCACTTAGGCAGTAAGGCAGAATGTTACAAGAGTTCCACGGCCCACTGCCTCCAGGCAATGAGGCAGTGTGTTGCAGGAGTTCCACTGCCCACTGCCTCCAGGCAGTGAGGCAGTGTGTTGCAGGAGTTCCACTGCCTGCTGCCTCCAGGCAGTGAGGCAGTGTGTTGCAGGAGTTCCACTGCCTGTTGCCTCCAGGCAGTGAGGTAGTGTATTGCAGGAGTTCCACTGCCTGCTGCCCCCAGGCAGTGAGGCAGTGTATAGCAGGAGTCCCACTGCCCACTGCACTTAGGCAGTAAGGCAGAATGTTACAGGAGTTGCACTGCCCACTGCCTCCAGGCAGTGAGGCAGTGTGTTGCAAGAGTTCCACTGCCCACTGCCTCCAGGCAGTGAGGCAGTGTGTTGCACGAGTTCCACTGCCTGTTGCCTCCAGGCAGTGAGGCAGTGTATTGCAGGAGTTCCACTGCCTGCTGCCTCCAGGCAGTGAGGCAGTGTATTGCAGGAGTTCCACTGCCTGCTGCCCCCAAGCAGTGAGGCAGTGAGGCAGTGTATTGCAGGCGTTGCACTGCCTGCTGCCCCCAGGCAGTGAGGCAGTGTATTGCAGGAGTCCCATTGCCCACTGCACTTAGGCAGTGAGGCAGAATGTTACACGAGTTCCACTGCCCACTGCCCCCAGGCAGTGAGGCAGTGTGTTGCAAGAGTCCCACTGCCCACTGCCTCCAGGCAGTGAGGCAGTGTGTTGCAGGAGTTCCACTGCCCACTGCCTCCAGGCAGTGAGGCAGTGTGTTGCAGGAGTTCCACTGCCTGCTGCCCCCAGGCAATGAGGCAGTGTATTGCAGGAGTTCCACTGCCTGCTGCCCCCAGGCAGTGAGGCAGTGTATAGCAGGAGTCCCACTGCCCACTGCACTTAGGCAGTGAGGCAGAATGTTACAGGAGTTCCACTGCCCACTGCCCCCAGGCAGTGAGGCAGTGTGTTGCAGGAGTTCCACTGCCCACTGCCTCCAGGCAGTGAGGCAGTGTGTTGCAGTAGTTCCATTGCCTGTTGCCTCCAGGCAGTGAGGCAGTGTATTGCAGGAGTTCCACTGCCTGGTGCCCCCAGGCAGTGAGGCAGTGAGGCAGTGTATTGCAGGCGTTGCACTGCCTGCTGCCCCCAGGCAGTGAGGCAGTGTATTGCAGGAGTCCCATTGCCCACTGCACTTAGGCAGTGAGGCAGAATGTTACAGGAGTTCCACTGCCCACTGCCCCCAGGCAGTGAGGGAGTGTGTTGCAGGAGTTCCACTGCCCACTGCCCCCAGGCAGTGAGGCATTGCATTGCAGGAGTTGCACTGCCTACTGCCTCCAGGCAGTGAGGCACTGTATTGCAGGAGTCCCACTGCCCACTGCCTCCAGGCACTGAGGCAGTGTGTTGCAGGAGTTGCACTGCCGACTGCCTCCAGGCAGTGAGGCAGTGTGTTGCAGGAGTCCCACTGCCCACTGCCCCCAGGCAGTGAGGCAGTGCATTGCAGGAGTCCCACTGCCCACTGCACTTAGGCAGTAAGGCAGAATGTTACAGGAGTTCCACTGCCCACTGCCTCCAGGCAATGAGGCAGTGTGTTGCAGGAGTTCCACTGCCACTGCCTCCAGGCAGTGAGGCAGTGGGTTGCAGGAGTTCGACTGCCTGCTGCCCCCAGGCAGTGAGGCAGTGAGGCAGTGTATTGCAGGCGTTGCACTGCCTGCTGCCCCCAGGCAGTGAGGCAGTGTCTTGCAGAAGTTCCACTGCCCACTGCCTCCAGGCAGTGAGGCAGTGTGTTCCAGGAGTTCCACTGCCCACTGCCTCCGGGCAGTGAGGCAGTGCATTGCAGGGGTCCCACTGCCCACTGCCCCCAGGCAGTGAGGCAGTGTATAGCAGGAGTCCCACTGCCCACTGCACTTAGGCAGTAAGGCAGAATGTTACAAGAGTTCCACGGCCCATTGCCTCCAGGCAATGAGGCAGTGTGTTGCAGGAGTCCCACTGCCCACTGCCTCCAGGCAGTGAGGTAGTGTATAGCAGGAGTTCCACTGCCTGCTGCCTCCAGGCAGTGAGGCAGTGTATTGCGGGAGTTCCACTGCCTGCTGCCCCCAGGCAGTGAGGCAGTGAGGCAGTGTATTGCAGGCGTTGCACTGCCTGCTGCCCCCAGGCAGTGAGGCAGTGTATTGCAGAAGTTCCACTACCCACTGCCTCCAGGCAGTGAGGCAGTGTGTTGCAGGAGTTCCACTGCCCACTGCCGCCAGGCAGTGAGGCAGTGTATTGCAGGAGTTCCACTGCCCACTGCCTCCAGGTCTGAGGCAATGTGTTGCAGGAGTTGCACTGCCCACTGCCCCAATACAGTGAGGCAGTGTATGGCAAGAGTTCCACTGCCCATTGCCCCAGGCAGTGAGGCAGTGCATTGCGGGAGTTCCACTGCCCACTACCCCTAGGCAGTGAGGCAGTGCGTTGCAGGAGTGGAGGAGGAGGAGGAGGAGCGCCTGCCGCGGTCCAATGGACGATGGGCCTTGGCGTCCTCCCCTAGGGGTCCCGCGTAGACCAGCTAGGGGAGTCCTTCGTCTTACCTCCGCAAGAGCAAGACGGATCTCGCCGCACACCTGAGAACGCTCTTCCCAGCAGGCCGTCCGGGTCTCAGCGCCGGCGAACGGCAACGTTACGGTCCGATCTGCCTCCATGTCCCTGCCACCGACCGCCTGAAAGTCCTGGATCCACCCGAGTGAGTGTCCCAGAATCATCCATCACGTGAAGGCGTGGGTCTCCCTGGGGCATCACCTCTGGCTTAGGACGCCGCCAGGCAAGGAGCGCAGCCTAGCCCGACTACGCGTTGTGCCGGAACGACCCGGGCGCGTGAGATTGAGGGCGTGATCACGGACGCAGATACGGCCATGGGGAGGGCCGACCCAATGCCACCTACACATCCTTGAAGACCCTATGGGGGCCTTGGGAAGCCGCATTGAGGATGGCCGAGAAGGCTGCATGCAGGGCGGCACACCAAGAGGGGATCGCATCTCCACAGAGGCCGGCCTCCAGGCTCCGTCCGTCGCCACCGTAATGGATGGCCCACAGGCGGCGCCGGTCTGGGAAATGGGGGGCAAGCCCGTGCCGGCCGAAGCTATCCAAGATGACCACGTCGTAGCCTTCTAGGTCAACTTCTTGTCGTATATTGGACGGCATCTGGTTGCTCTTGAGGTACACATAAAGGACTCAATATGGACTCCGCTTGCTCCGGTTGGCGATGGTGGACTTCACCTTGGGGGCTAAGAGGAGGTCTCTTGACAACCATAGGGCATGATGACGTCACAGGCTGGCCACTTGGATGATCCAAGCGTCGGGGCCCAGGTGGCGACGTGGTACCACTCTGGTGGAGGGCTGTTGACGAGGGACTGGTTCACGGGATCCCCCGTCAGGGGGGAGAAGTGGCCAGCGAGAGGTAGGACGGGTACCGCATGCCGTTTGTGCACGAGGACGGTGGTGAGTATGACGTCGCATAGGAGGCGACGTAGGTTCGCAGGACATAAACCCCTATGCTGAAGGGCTTAGGTCTCCTTGCAGCGAGTCGTCCGGCTCCCGCCGTCCCTCTATCCCTTGCAATTGGCGAAGTGCCATGAGCTGGACCGGAAGACGGAGGTGGGGTCGGCTGAGGGACCTCGGGCGGTAAGGGCCACCCACGCCGTGTACAGCTCCGCTGTGTAGGCGTTGTCTAGTCGTAGCGGGATGGAGATAGGGTATATCTGGAACCGGAGGGTGACGGGGCAGAATACCGCCACGGCTCCGCCACATCGTCGGGTTCGTGGGCACCATGACGCATCATGGAGGATGCCATAGTTATCTGGGAGCCATGAGAACGTGGGGATGGCCGCGGACACCGCAGGGCACATGCCAACTTGGGGGGCCGTGCCGGTAGGAGGGGTGGGACGTGAGGACACCCGAGGCCATCCTCCGTGGTGCACATCTTCCGCGCTTCGTCGGCCCGCAATCATCCATGCGTGGGTGTCCTGGACCTGGAGCCCAGGGGACGATAGGGCCATCATGTGGGGAGAGTGGTCTGGCAGATACTCGGCGGGGGGCAGGTGGATGGAGATGTCGCCCTGGTGGCATAGGGCGACGAACAGGTCGTGGTCAGTGGAATGGGCAGCTCACCGGAACCCGAGCTCTGTGGTGAGGCACGGTTGTGTGGGGTGGAAGCGCCAAAGGGCAGTGAGGAGCCCGTGGCGCGTGGACCGACGGACAGGGTTTGGGTGATTGAGGTGCCGGATGTAGACAATGAGGAAATGGGCGAACCCGACGGCCGCAGCTAGGGGGATGCCAACGCCCCCTTCGGGGATTTCGCGGAGGAAATGGGCAGAGGCCGACAGGGCCCGGCTGGCGGTGGCTCGCAAGGCCGAGGCGGCCATGGCATCCAGCACACGCATGGCTATGTAGGAGGGGGGTCGGACACTGGTAAACCAGTTCACCGTGCTGTGGCATTTGGCAACGAACATGGCGAGGGGGTAGTGGGCCGGCAGCCTGGGGGCTCGGAGCGCTCTGCATGCGGACCTGGTGCCAGAGAACAGCCTCCTGGAGTCAACGGGATGGTAGAGGTGGGGTAGGGCGTGGCGACCAAGGACTCGGACATAGTCCTGACCATTGGCGCACTGCACTAGGTGACCGTTCAGGTACACCGTGTCTCTGAGGAAGTGGACCCTGCCGTTGCGCATCTCCGTGCCGACCAATACCGTCTTGGTTGGATCTGAATGGAGGTTGGTGAGACGGCCTGCTCGCTCGATTCCGCGGGTGAGGGTGTGGAGGTGGCCGCGGTCGCCGGGGAGCCACTGGGTATCATCCATCAGGAGCACCCGGTTCGGCGGTCCCGCGGAGGCATCGGCGGGCGGGACGCCACGACAGGCTTCGTGCCCGGACTGCGCCATATATGCAGTACTTCATGCCTAACACGGGGCACCCCTACCCCGTGCCGGTGCCCAGGTAGGTGGAGGACGGGAACCGGCCGTCAGCCCCTCCCATATGAACTTCCAGGGTGCGGTTGTGGCGCTACGGGGTCATGGCGTCGGCTGTGGAAACTCCGGCAGCGGCCAAAACGGCGTACTCGGTGTTGTGGTTGATGGAGCAATACGCGTGACGGACATCGTCCGACAGGACCCACGCCTCGAGGCGCCGCCTCAAGCGGTCCCACCACACGTCGTGGAGGACGCGGAGGAGCTCCACGGAGGAGCAGTGGGGGGACATCCTGAACTGTTGGGGCGGCAGGATGCCGCTCGCCACTAGGCGGGGCTGGTAGTGGTCTTTGAGCAGAGCGGCCGTGAGCTTCCACACCGTGGCCAGATTCGTGAGCGGCCTGCCGTAGGCGATGGGGCCGTGTGGCAGCTTTTTGGGCAGGTTGATGAAATCCGCGGAATGGGCCTGGGGCATGGGTGACCCGCGGAGGATGTCGTTGATCAAGTCCGTGACAACGGCAAGCTGGGCGTCCTCTAGCTGTCCGAACAGCCAGTATTCCAGCAGGTCGTGGAAGAGCACAGTGGCCGCGGCCCGGTAGATGACGGCACGTAGGTTGGCGATGGTGGCCTGGGGCGGTGGGCCGAGCGGGGCGCTGGCCCATCCCCTGATGGCTTGGACACGGGCGAGAGAGAGTGCTTCAAGAGGAGCTATGTGCCGCTGACGCCACTGGTCAAGCGCAACCGCTGTTTGTTGGTGGAGATGTACCGGGACCCCCACAGTGTAGACGGGATCCGCCAGGGGCACGTAGCAGGCCCCTAACGTCCGGCGGTACTCCACTTTGGTGGGTTGCCCCGGGGTATGGGGTAGCGGCGCCAAACCCACATCTTTCTCGAGGAGGATGACATCCCACGCCGCCCGGATCTGTTCCTTAAGGCGGGCTACCTTCACCAGGTGAGGGGAGTGGGACGACCAGTCCAGGTGCGCCATGGTGTAGCGCTGCAGGTTGACGACGTGGACCCGGACAGCCGACGGCAGAGGCTGGCTGGGGGTAGGGGGCCCATAAGCTGCCGTGGCAGCGGCGTAGAGCGCCGTGGTCGCCGTGACATAGCGTGGTGGTGTGTGGTAGGCGCTCGGGTGCGACGAGGGGAGCTCGGCCCGGAAAGTGTCGTTGGGGGTGCGGAGTTGGCTGGCGAGGGGCTTCCGGGGGAGGCGGAAACGGCCTCTCTTCGACGGGCACATGAGCTGGGGCGCAGGGGGGAGGTCATGGAGGGTGGTCAACACCGGCAGGTGGTCGGATGGGATACTAGAGTCGGAGCACACTTCAGTGGTGTGGGCAGCTTCCGAGGGAGACCAGAGGAAGGTATGGTCCAAGGCACCCACGCAGCCTTGCGGGCTCACCCACGTGGGGGCCTCCGCAAGGGGGCGCAAGCGGCGCATCCCCAGGCGCGTTAGCGTGGGCAGGACGAGGTCATAGAGCGGGGCGGGAGACACTGAGAGGTGCGGGACCCAACGGCAGTTGGCGTTCAGGTCACCCGTCAAGACAACGACCCTGGCCGGCGTGAGGAGAACATAGGGGTGCACCCAGTCCAGGATCTCCTGGAGGGTGTCGAGGTCCCCGTCGGCCGGGAAATACATGTTGGCGTGGCAGTGGGTCACGCCTGCCACGGTGAAGTGCGTGACGAGCGCGCGCCCTGAGGGGTGGGCGCTGTGGCTAGTGACGTTCAGGTCATGGGCCCTATAGAGTAGCGTGGCGCATCCACCGGCGACCTTCGCAGGGGCCGGGATGGTGTGGTAGAGGGGGTGCACCGTTTGAATGATTAGGGCCCGGCCTCTTGAACGTGTAGGGTTAGCGGGTACTGGTACTCGCGTATCAGCACGTCTAGGGCACGTAGCTTGGGCTGCAGGGACATTTGCACGTTCACGGTCACAATGTCCGGGCGGGATGGCGGGCGGTCGGGAGGAGGGGGACCGTCCGTGGGGGGGTGGGTGCCGCGGGGGTGTTGGTGCAGCTTGCGGGCCACGGTCGCAGGAAGGGCGCGGGGTAGGCCCCGGACCCATTTTGGCAGGTGTCAGGGCTGGTATGTGGCCACTAGCACCAGGAGACTGGCACGGGTGAGGCCGGTGGCCGCGACAGAGACGCGGTTGTGCAAAGACGGTGGGAGGACGACATGGTGGTGCTCGGGTAGTATGAGGGAGACGGGCGGCATGCCCTTGCGACAGAACTGTATCTGGTGAAATCCATACACCTGTATGCAGTGTATGCGTGTTGCGGGGCCATGAGTCCGCTCCGCTGCACACCCTGTAGTAGTGTACCCCCGCTGGCCGGTGCAGGCACATGTGCAAGCCGTATGGAGGGGGGACGAACTGGGGTGTGTCCGTGGCGGGCATGGGCACCAAGCCCAATTCTCTGGGGGGGGGGGCTGGGGGTATATGCACCTAGGTGTAGGTCCATCAGTCGGGGGACGCTGTCGAGGTGGGAGTGGCGGAGCCACGAGACGGCGTCAGGGACATCCTCACTTCTCCCCGCTGGTTCTTGTTTTAGCGGTCCCTCGGATGACGTCCGAAGTACGGCGGGTAGCGGTGCGCGTCAGCCGGGGGGCTCCAGGGCGGGGGGGCGTAGGGGTTGTGCGCCATGGCAACCCAGGGGGTCGTGCTGGTCCCCCGAGTAGGGGTAGGGCAGGAGGGGGGCCGGGGCGTGGCGATCGTGGTGGCCTGAGTGCTCAAAGGGGTCCAGCCGCTCATCACCTTAGGCACTGCGGCGCCTGGCCGGCGGGCTATGGTGCCGCTACCAAGGGCTGCAGCGGCGGGGAGGGGACCTGTCCGAGCGGCGCGGGCTGTACCGTCGCTGGTGCTTGACCTCCGGTTCGCCGTCCGAGTCCGAGGCCGCGGTGAGGTCAACTTCTTCCTCCGGGTCCTGCTTGCGTGGGTGCTTTTGTCCTCGCCCTCCACTTCGGGCCTTGCGTGCGGGGTATTCCCTGTCGGGGTCGGGAGCCCATGGGGTGTAGCGCTACTTCTTGGACTCCGCCCAGGAGATCTTCCAGCCCCCGGCGATGTGGTGCCCCGTCAGCTTCATGCCCTTGTCGTAGTCGACGGGTTTGACGCCCACAATGGTGAACTTAGCCGTGTGGTTGAGTTGTGCGTCTGAGATGGACGCGAGCCCGGCACCGAACTTGTCGCGGAGGATGCCCCCCTGCAACCCCGCGTGCACCTCCCCTGCCGGGGTGTGGACGATCTCGTGCCACCCTACCCAGAGCGCCTTGGAGAAGACCTAGGGGTCCACCTTTTGGGGTGTGTACCCCTTCTTCTTGGCCACACTCTCTGCCTGGTTGGCAGCCTCGGCTTCCGTCGGGGTGGCGGCAGGGCTGTCCACGATTGGCTGGAGTGGGGGAGGGTTGGCGAGGAAGGTGCGCAGGACGTCCGCGATGCTGGGCAAGCTCGGTGCGTGGCTGCGGACCCATGTCCATTGATCCCGAATCCGGGATTGCGGGAGGGAGCTGACGCTCGCGCCGTCCTGGCGGAACAGCTGGAGGTGGAAGGCATGGGCAACTTCGTCCTCACATCCCCGTGGGATCTTGGGGATCCATTCCGGAAGAGAGGCCAGCGCGGCGTTGGTGGGGGAGAGTGACGGTGGCTGGAGAGGGGCACCCGGGACCCGGAGTGGGGCAGCTGCCCGGGGTTTGGGAATCGGGGCCGGGACGGCAAAGGATATGTTGGGCGCATCTGTGCGGGTCTCTGGGATAGCCACGGGGCTGGCCACAGCCACAGCCTGCCTAAGCACACTAGCCAGGTCATCAAGGTCAGGCATCGGGGGCGAGGTGAGGACAGCGGCGGCGAGGATGACGGGCACGAGGGCCGGGAACTGCGGAGAGCCGAGCGGCGGTAGCTCGAGCGAGGCCGGCACCGCACTGCGCACGGCGTTGGCGAACGCAGGTGGCGTGGACTGGAGGCTGCGGAGCCTGGTGGCAACGCACAGGAGGGGGAGCAAAGACCGGACGAAGCCGTTTAGCTTAACGGCCTCAGCATGCCGCTGTGCAGCGGCGAACCGTTGGACCTGTTGCAGGGCGTTGTCCCGCTCAATGCGCACCATGTCCAAGTCACGCTTGAGGGACTCCAGGTCCTCTTGTGCAAAGCGCAGCACCTGCTGCTGGGCCTCCTACCGGTCACTCAGCTGGGCATAGTCAGTGGAGTAGGCTGACACGTCCACATCCGGAACAAAGGGCTCACCCGACTGTGAGGGGCTGGGGGGGGCCGACCCGGCGGCGGGGGTAGGCGACTCGGGCGGCGCGGGGTCAGTGGCAACTAGCTTGATCTGCGAGGAGGGCTCAGGGATGGTGAAGGAAAGCCTCGGCGGCTTGGGTAGCAGCGACGTGGGCGATTGGTTAGAACTCGCAGGAGTGGCTTCGTCTTGGGAGCGGTACAGCGCTGACGCTGGGGTGAATGCAGCTGATGCAAACAGCCTATGCAAACAAGGTCCCCACTGGGCTGGGGGCAGGCTGGCCCTTGGCGAGGTAGGGGACGTGGCTGGGCGGGGTGAGGGGAGGGGGGCTGGCTGTGTCTTGGATGCCAGCTTGCACGAGGACGATGGTCGGAGCTGTGGCCCACGAGTGCTCTCCGGCCTGCTCGATCTGGTGCAGCACCTCCATGTTGCGGACCGGGAGGACCAAGCACTCCAGCAGTGGCCGCAGCTGGTCAGGGGCCCACATGCCCTTGTTGGCGAGGGGAGGAGGGCTGGCGACCGTGGCTGACGAGAACTGCCCGGAGAGGCAGATGGAGGAGGCCCATGCTAGGAGGCCGAACTTCAGCGGTATGAGCTCCGCCGTCAGGATCTCGGCCGCTTGCACGACCGCATGCACGTCATTGGGCAGTGCCCAAAAAGCCGCCACCACCTTGCAGGTCCGAAGGCGGTCCCATGTCGGCCTGAGGTGGGGGGGGTAGGAATTGGCTGATGGGCTTGTGAAGCTTGTAAGAGACCTTTTGACTCTGACTCTCCGGGGCCACATCGGCATCGATGGGCGGGGCCTTCTCGCGGGCCATGTACAGGCCCCGGAACACCAGGTGGCAGAGGCGGGGTGCAGAGATGGGGGCGTGTCTGAGGCTCCACCGCGTGACCAAGGCGGCGGTGAGGGCATCGGGGTCCTTTGAGACATATTCTAGCAGCGGACCGCCTTGCGCAAGCGCCACGGGGACATGTTCGATAACTTTCACTTCCGACGGGACCGTGGCGACCGTAACGGTGGCCGTGAGCAGGACCCCTCGCGGCGTCCATGCGCCTGTCACGGCGGTGATCGCTTGGATGCTTCCATCTGCTGCAGTCCATCGTAGGGCATCGCATAGGTCGGACAGGGCGGGGTCGGGTGCCCGGACGGCCTCATCTATCACCTCCGGCGCGTCATCCTTTAGCACGTCGGGATACCGTAGGAGCCGATCAGCGTCATCGGATTCAGCGATATCCATCAAGGAACATGGGGAACGGCTCCCGTCGTAGGGCGTCGCCTCGACCAGTGTCGGGGGCAGGGGAGGGGGAGGCCTTGGACGGCGTTGAGCGGTCAGACATGGTTGGTTGTAACAAGAAGGGAGCGGGTGGCCTGTGGCCGCGAGACATCGGGAAGGGGGGGCGGCATATAGGGGCGCGGAATTCACGGGAGGAACGCGAGAGTCAGCGGTAGCGCCCAATGGACTGGGCGCCAAAGAATAACATAGGGTGCCAAGAGTGTGGCCATGGTGTGACAAAACAAAAATCATGGCGCGAGAGCGCAGAGCAACGTGGGGCCCCCTGATGTAGCAGGTCGGCGGAGGGGGGTCCCAGGACTCACGAGGACAGGGGTGTGAGGGGAGCACCGCGCTGGCGCGCACGGATGCAACCCACGGGGCGTACAGGCGGCCGGGCCCACCGGTGGGGCGACGCGGTAAACGGCTCACCATACCCCTGCATAAGGCGTCACGCAGAGCGGCGGATACGTCGAATGCAGTCCCTGGCACGGCTCTCCGCGTAGCGGCCTGGAAGATTGCCACAGCGAGGTCAACGACTTGCTAAAATTCGTTGTAGGACGACGCACGCACTGTGAATAGGAGGGGGCTGCGCAAGGGGGAGGAACGCACCTAGGGTGCGGCACTCAGCCCTTGGAGACACGGGGACGAGGAGAGAGAGGGCACCATACCGGTGGAGTAGAGTTGGGATAGGAGCCACGATGACACAAGAGGGGTCACGCGGTGGCACGACAAACACGACGCATCACGATTGACTTCGAGGTTCGGAGTGCGTGTGGGCAATCCTTCCCACGGCTACCATCCTCAGGGTTTTTAGACTAGTGCAAGGTCACCATGGAGTGAGCCATTGAGTTGCAGGAGTTGCACTGCGCATTGCCCCCAAGCAATGAGGTAGTGCATTGCAGGAGTTGCACTGCCCACTGGCCCCAGGCAATGAGGCAGTGTGTTGCACGAGTTCCACTGCCCACTACCCCCAGGTGGTGCGCAGCATTGAAGGAGTTGCACTGCCCGCTACCCCTAGGAAGTCAGGGAGTGCATGGCACGAATTCCGCTGCCTACTGCCCCCAGGCAATAAGGCATTGCAGGAGTTCCACTGCCCACTGCCCACAAGCAGTGAGGCAATGCGTTGCAGGAGTTCCAGTGCCCCATCGCCTCCAGGCAGTGAGGCAATGCATTGCAGGAGTTGCAACGCCCACTGCCCTCAGGCAGTGAGGCACTGCAATGCAGGAGTTGCACTGCCCACTGCCCCCGTGCACTAAAGCAATGTATTGTAAGAGTTGCACTGCCCACTCCCCCTAGGCAGTGAGGAACTCCGTTGCACGAGTTCCACTGCCCACTGCTCCGAGGCAGTGAGGCGGTGCATTGTAGGAGTTGCAATGCCCGCTGCCCCTAGGCAGTCGGGCAATGCATTGCCGGAGTTCCGCTGCCCACTGCCCAAGGCATGAGGCAGTGTATTGCGGGACATGCACTGCCCGCTCCCCCCAGGCAGTGAGGTAGTGCATTGCACCAAATGCATTGCCCCCTGCCCCCAAGCAGGGAGGCAGTGCATTGCAGGAGTTGCATCGCCCAACGCCCCCAGGGGGTGAGCCAATGCATTGCACGATTTGCACTGCGCACTGCCCCCGGGCAGTGAGGTAGTGCATTGCAGGAGTTGCATTGCCCACTGCCCAAAGGTAGTGCGGCGGTGAAATGCACGGGCTCCATTGCCCATTGCGTCGAGGCAGCGAGGCAGTGTTTTGTAGGAGTTCCAGTGCCCACTGCCCCCAGGCAGTGTGATAGTGTGTTGAAGAACTTGCACCGCCCGCGGCCCCCAAACAGTCAGGCAAATCATTACAGGAGTTCCGGTGCCAATTGCCCATGGGCAGTGCGGCAGTGTGTTGCAGGAGTTGCACTGCCCATGGCCTCCGGGCGGTGTGGTAGTGCGCTACACGAGTTGCACTGCCCACACCCCCCTGGCAGTCAGACAGTGCATTGCACGACTTCCACTGCCGACTGCCCCCAAGCAGTGAGGGAGTGTGTTGCACGAGTTGTGCTACCCACTGACCCCAGGGAGTGAGTCAGTGCATTGCAGCACCTGCACTGCCTGCTGCCCTGGGGCAATGAGGTAGTGCGTTGTAGGAGTGGCACTACCCACGGCCCCCCGGTGGTGAGGCAGTGTATTGCACGAGTTGCACTGCCCACTGCACCCAGGCAGTGGGGCAGTGCATTGCAGGAGTTCCACTGCCCACTGCCCCCAAGCGGTGAGGGAGTGCATTGCAGGAGTTCCACTACCCACTGCTGGTGACCTGGCACCAGTCTAAAAACCCTCAGGATGGTAGCTGTGGGACGGATTGCCCACACGCACTGCCACGCTCGAAGCCAGTCGTGATGCGTCTCGATTTCTCGTGCGTCTTCCCTGCGTCAGGCCGGGCCCACCCCGCCCGCCAACCGTCCAGGAGCCCTCCCTGGGCCAGACATGCAGTCCTGTGGGGGACAGATGCACATACGTGGCCTCCCCCCGACCGCCAGACGCCATCGTGGCGCCTGCCCCAACAGCTCTGCGCCGACATGGCGCGGGCTCAATGGCAGGGCACCATTGTGGCGCCGCGAACGTACCCGTGCGCCGTCGTGGTGCGGCCTTTTGGGCAGAGCGCCGTCGTGGCGCGGCCTTCTTGGCACAGCGCCGCCGTGGCGCCGCCCAAACAGTCCAGCGCCAACGTGGCGCCACTTCAGTGGCAGCACACCACCGTGGTGCAGCCACCGTGGCGCAGTGTTCGGGGCACAGCGCCGTCGTGGCACTGCCCGGCCAGCCCCATGCCTCCGTGGCGCCAGTTCAGTGGCAGAGCGCCATCGTGGTGCCGCCAACGTACACGTGCGCCATCGTGGCGCAATCCTCAGGGCAGAACGCCACAGCGGCGCTGCCCAGAGAGCCCTGCGCCGACGTGGCGCCAGTTCAGTGACGTGGCAGCACCATGGTGCGGTCAACGTACACGTGCGCCGTCGTGGCGCAACCTTCAGGGCAGAGCGCCACCGGGGCGCAGCCCAAACAGTCTTCGTGCGCCAGCCTGGCCATGGTGTGTCCTCCAGGCCAATACTCGAGGCACCATGGCGAGGTCTGCACCTGGCGCTCCGCCAACCCTCGTGACACCCCGTGCAGAGGTGACGTGTCATCGGCGATACTCACCGCCTCACGTGCCATTGACGAACGTCGCCGTCTCGCTCGGGCACCATCGTGGTGCCATTTTCTCGGTCACGTGCCGTCTCGGTACACGTATCGTGGGGCTCGTCGTTTGGGCTCGGCCTTTGCGGCCGGGCGTCGTCGGTGACCTCCACGGCGGTGCACCACCGTGGTGCTATGGCCGTGACGCACGTCCCGCACTCACAGAACCCGGGGGTACCCAGGCCACCGGCGCTGCGCGTGATCGTGTGGCGTGACCGTACTCGCGACGCCACCGGTACTCAACCCACCGGCAGTGCGCATAGTCGTGCTGGGCCGCGTTGTATTTAGCCCGGCGACATTTTCAAGTCGGGGGTGAGGCCCCGGGAGACCCACACCTTCTCAGCTCACGTTGATCTTGGAACGCTGACTCGGCTGGATCCAGGACAGTTCGGGGCAGTCGGTGGCCGGGACCGGAGAGCTGATCGGACCGTAGCGTGGTCGTACACCGGCGCTTAGACCCAGACGGCCTGCTGGGAGGGGCGTTCTCAGGCATGCGACGAGATTCGTCTTACTCTAGCGGAGGTAAGACGGAGGACTCCCTCGGCAGAGCCTGCGTGGGGCCCCCGAGGGACGACGCCACGGCTCACCGTACGTGGGACCACGGCAGGCGCTCCTCCTCCTCCTCCTCCTCCACTGCCCCGAGGCACTGAGGCAGTGCATTGTAGCAGTTGCACTGCCCACTGCCCCTAGGCGGTGAGGTAGTGCGTTGCAGGAGTGGCATTACCCACTGCCCCCAGGCAGTGAGGCGGTGAAGTGCGGGAGTTCCACTACCCACTGCCCCCAGGCAGTGAAGCGGTGTATTGCAGGAGCTGCACTACCAACTGCCCCCAGGCAGCGAGGCTGTGTATTGCAGGAGTTGCACTACTCAATGTCCTGGGCAGTGCAGCACTATATTGCACGAGTTCCACTGCCCACCACCCCCGGGCAATGAGGTAGTGAATTACAGGAGTCGCACTGCCCACTGCGCCCAGGGAGTGAGGCAGTGTATGGCGGGAATTCCACTGCCCGCGGCTCCCCGGCGGTAAGGCAGTGCATTGCAAGAGATCCACTACCCACTGCCCCCAGGCAGTGAGGGAGTGTGGTGCAAGAGTTGTGCCATCCACTGCCCCTAGGCAGTGAGGCAATGCATTGCAGTAGCTGCACTGCCCACTCCCCCGGGGCACTGCGGTAGTGTGGTCCAGGAGTGGCACTACCCACTGCCCCAAGCCGTGAGGCAGTGTGATGTAAGAGTTGCACTGCCCGCTGCCCCGAGAGTGCATTGCAGGAGCTCCGCTGCCCGCTGCCCCCAAGCAGCAGGGCAATGCATAGCAGGAGTTCCACTGCCCAGTGCCCCCAAAGAGTGAGGAAGTTGCACTGCCCCGTGCCCCTAGGCAGTGAGGTAGTGCGTTGCAAGAGTTGCACTACCCACTGCCCCGGGGCAGTGAGGCGGTGCATTGCACGAGCTGCACTGCCCACTGCCCCTAGGCAGTGAGGTTGTGTGTTGCAGGAGTTGCAGTGCCGCCTGCCTTGGGCGGTGAGGCACTATATTGCACGAGTTCCACTGCCCACTGCCCCCCGGCAGTGAGGCAGTACATTGCAGGAGTTGCACTGCCCACCGCCGCCAGGCAATGAGGTAGTAATTGCAGGAGTTGCACTACCCACTGCCCCCAGGGCGTGAGGCAGTGTATGGCGGGAGTTCTACTACCCACTGCCCCCATGCAGTAAGGCAGTGCATTGCAGGACTTCCACTGCCCACTGCCCCCAGGCAGTGAGGGACTGTGTTGTAGGAGTTGTGCTACCCACTGCCCCTAGGCGGTGAGGCAGTGTATTGCAGGAGTTGCACTGCCCACTGCCCCTAGGTAGTGAGGCAGTGTGTTGCAGGTCTTGCACTGCCCACGGGCCCCAGGCCGTGAGGTAGGGTATGGCAGGAGTCCCACTGCCCATTGCCCCCAAGCAGTGAGGCAGTTCATTGCAGGAGTTCCACTGCCAACGGCCCCCAAGTGCTGAGGCAGTGTATGGCAGGAGTCCCACTGCCCACTGCCCCCAGGCAGCGAGGCAGTGTATTGCAGGAGTTCCACTACCCATTGCCCCTAGGCAGTGAGGCAGTGCATTGCACGAGTTCCACTACCTACTGCCCCCAGGTAGTGAGGCAGTGCATTGAAGGAGTTGCACTGCCCACTGCCCCAATACAGTGAGGCAGTGTATTGCAAGAGTTCGAATGCCCACTGCCCCCAGGAAGTGAGGCAGTGTAATGCAAGAGTTCCATTGCCCACTGCCCCCAGGCGATAAGGCGGGCCGAAATCCGGCCATAGCTGGCCGGGCTCCCCATTCATAGGCGGTCCGGTCAAAAATGTGCGGGACCCGGGTCGCCAGATCCCACGTTTGCCCGTGGGCAGACGGTAGTAGACCTCTCGGCCCGCCAGGATGATGGGCACCTCGCGCTTGCAGTCCACAGCATCCCAAAAATTTACATCGATGGAAAGGAATCGCTACGCGGCCCCCACCGCTAGCCCCCGATCATACAGATAACCGAGATCCTCTGCTTCCCAATCGCCGAAAGGGTCCACGTATATTGGAAGACCCCGCGTCTGGGACGAGGATCGTCGTCGTGCGGCGAGCCCACGCTGAGGGCGAACGTATCCGGACCATACAGGACTATGACGCCCCATGCCGATATCGCGCGCCGCTTCCAGCGCGCGCACAAGGCGTCCAGGCGCATGTGCAACCGGGTGTGCACAGCCAAACCGAATAGATGCCTCCATGAGCAAGTAGTGACCCGATGTCGGGTCATCACCTCTCTCTGGCATGGGAGGCGGGGGCGGGGGTCCCCCGCATGTCCCAGGCCCTCCCGCCGTGCCATCGTGCGGAGGTGAGCCCCCCCAATGGATCAAGGCGCATTCCGTGACCGCACGGTACACCGACAAGGACTTGCGCACCGCCCGCTCTTGGGCCTCCGTGTGGAGAAACCAAAGGCGGCGAGCCGCGGCTTGAACCAACCGGTCCAGGTTGTGCACGGGGACGGTGTTCTGGATGAAGCACACCCGTGGTGTCTGGAGCCCATGGATTGAGCCCACCTCAGGCCGGGCCCTGGTGGCCTGGCGCTTGGCCACGCCGTCGGCGTCGTCCATGAGGGAGTCCAAAAACGTGCCGACGCGGTGCGAGTAGAGGTGTTGGGGTACATCGAGCCCCCCGGCCAGTAATCCCTAGCAGGCCCCGAGCAAGTCGTCGGAGCGCGGTGGGGACCCGGGGTTGCGGGATTGAACCGCGTCTATGTACCCCTTGCTGTCGTGGAACGACCACTGCTGGCCCCGGGTGCCGCGGATCACCAGGACAGCCCCGCGTGCCCGTATCACCTCCCATGCGACGTAGAGTTCCACTTAGTAGGACCCGTCCACGTGCACCGGAATGGGTATGGTGTACGCCTGGCGCATCCCCGTCTCCAGATCTGCTACCACCAGGCCGCCCACAGCCGCGTGATTGGGGTACCAGCAGGCTTCTTGCACCAAAACTGCCTCGTCTGGGATATCATGCAAGGTCATGCCCTCGGAGATTTGCTTCTGGGCCCGTTGCATGTGCTTGGGCCATGGAGGGAGGGTCCTCGGTCCGCGAAACCGCGAGGGCCAACCAGCTCTGCGGGTGCGGGCCCAGTCCCGGTAACCGGGCGCCACGGCCGCATGAGCGTTGTCCGGCTCATCGACGATGTCGGGCACCAAGAGTGCATTGCAGGCTTTGCACTGCCCACTGCCCCTAGGCGGTGAGGTAGTGTATTGCAGGAGTTGCACTACCCACTGCCCCCAGATAGTGAGGCAGTGTATTGCAGGAGTTCCACTACCCACTGCCCCGAAGCAGTGGGGGACTGTGTTGTAGGAGTTCCACTGCCCACTGCCCCAGGCAGTGAGGCACTGTATTGTAGGAGTTCGAATGCCAACTGACCCTAGGAAGTGAGGCGGTCTAATGCACCAGTACCATTGCCCACTGCCCGAAGGCGGTAAGGCACTGCGATACACTGCCTCACTGCCTGGGGGCAGTGGGCAAAGCTACTCCGGAAATACGCTGCGTCACCGCCCGGGGGCCGTGGGCAGTGGAACTCCTGCAATACGCTGCCTCACTACCTGGAGGCAGTGGGGGGTGGAGTTCCCACTCTTGTTGCAATGCACTGCTTCTCTGCCTTGGAGCAGTCGGCAGCGCATCCCCTGCAATACACTGCCTCAGTGCCTGGGGGCAGTGGGCAGTGGAACTCCTGCAATACACTGCCCACTGCCTTACTGCATACGGGCAATGGGCAGTGCAACTCGTGCAATACACCGCCTCACTGCCTGGGACACGCGCAGTGGAACTCGTGCATAGCACAGCCTCACCGCGTGGGGGGGCCGTGGGCGGTGGGACTCGTGCAATACAGTGCCTCACTGCCTTGGGCAAGGGGCAGTGCAACTCCTGCAACGCAGTGCCTCAGTGCCTAGGGGCAGTGGGCAGTGCAACTCCTGCAATGCAGTGCCTCACTGCTTGGGGGCAGTGGGCAGTGGAACTCCCGCAATGCATTGCCTCAGTATCTTGGGGCAGTCGGCAGTGGAACTCGTGCAATGCATTGCGTCTCTATCTGGGGGCAGTGGGCAATGGAGGTCGTGCATTACACTGCCTCACTGCCTGGGGGCAGTGGGCAGTGGAACTCCTGCAACACACCGCCTGACCGCCTAGGGGCCGTGGGTAGTGCAACTCCTGCAAGACACTACCTCACCGCCTCAAGGCCATGGGCAGTGGAAGAGTTCCACTGTCCACTGCCCCCAGACAGTGAGGCAGCGCAATGCAGGGGTTGCGCTGCCCACTACCCCTAGGCGGTGAGGTAGTGTATTGCAGGAATTCCACTGCCCACTGCCCCCAAGCAGTGAGGCAGTGTAATGCAGGAGTTCCACTACCCAGTGCCCCTAGGCAGTGGGGGAGTGTGTTGCAGGAGTTCCACTGCCCACTGCCCCAGGCAGTGAGGCACTGTATTGCACAAGTTCGAATGCCCACTGACCCCAAGAAGTGAGGCGTTGTATTGCAAGAGTTCCATTGCCCACCGCCCCCAGGCGGTAAGGCACTGCATGGCAGGAGTTCCACTTCCCCCTGCCCCAAGACAGTGAGGCAATGTATTGCAGGAGTTGCGTTAACCACTGCCCCTAGGCACTGAGGTAGTGCATTGAAGGAGTTGCACTGCCAACTGCCCCCAGGCAGTGAGGCAGTGCACTGCAGGAGTTGCGTTAACCACTGCCCCTAGGCACTGAGGTAGTGCATTGAAGGAGTTGCACTGCCCACTGCCCCCAAGCAGTGAGGCACTGCATTGCAGGAGTTGCGTTAACCACTGCCCCTAGGCACTGAGGTAGTGCATTGAAGGAGTTGCACTGCCAACTGCCCCCAGGCAGTGAGGCAGTGCACTGCAGGAGTTGCACTGCCCCTTGCCCTAGGCAGTGAGGCAGTGTGTTGCAGGAGTTGCACTGCCCACTGCCCCCACGCAGTGAGGCAGCGCATTGCAGGAGTTCCATTGTCAACTGCCCCCAGGCATTGAGGCAATGTATTGCGGGAGTTGCACTGCCCAAGGCCTCTATGCACTAAGGCAGTGTGTTGCCGAAGTTCCACTGCCCATTGCCCCTTGAGCAGTGAGGCAGTGCATTGCAGGGGTTCCACTGCCCACTACCCCCAGGCACTGAGGCAGTGCAATGCAGGGGTCGCGCTGCCAACTGCTCCAAGGCAGAGAAGCAGTGCATTGCAACAAGAGTGGGAAATCCACTGTCCACTCCCTCCAAGCAATGAGGCAGTGTATTGCAGGAGTTCCATTGGCCATGGCCCCCGGGCGCTGAGGCAGCGTATTGCAGGAGTAGCGTTGCCCACTGCCCCCAGGCGGTGAGGCCGTGTATTGCAGGAGTAGCGTCGCCCACTACCCCCAGGCGGTGAGGCAGTGTATTGGAGGAGTTCCACTGCCCACTGCCCCCAGACAGTGAGGCAGTGCAATGCAGGGGTTGCGTTGCCCACTGCCCCAAGGCAGAGAAGCGATGCATTGCGACATGAGCGGGAGCTCCACTGTCCGCTGCCCCTAGGCACCGAGGCAGCGTTTAACAGGAGTTCCACTGCCCACCGCCCCCGGGCGGTGAGGCAAGTGTATTGCAGGAGTTGCACTACCCACTGCCCCCGGGCAATGTGGCAGTGCAATGCAGGAGTTGCACTGCCCACTGCCCCGAGGCAGTGAGGCAATGCGTAGCAGGAGTTCCACTGCCCACAGCCTCCAGGCGGTGTGGCAGTGTGATGCACGAGTTCCACTGCCCACTGCCCTCTGCCCACAACTACAGTGCAGCAGGGCACACACAGTGCAGTGCAGTGCACAGCACCAAGCAGTGCGGCACCACACAGAAAGCACCGGAGAACTACAAAATGATCCCCCTCCTGCCCATCGGTGGTGTTCACTAGTGTGTCCGGCTGCCATAGGTTATGACAGGGATCACATGGCCCATATGGGAAGCACCATTGGACTATGCACGTTCCTCCCCATCTATGCATCTTTGCCCCACCCCTGTAGTGAGTAACAATATTTGCACAAAATTATGCTGTTTTCCAACCTCTTGACAGTTGTAAATTTTTACGGCGCTGACGCCATGAACATCTTCATGTGTATGCGGTCTAGCTGAACTGGGGGGGGGGGGCTGGCAGCTCAGAATTTTGATTGCACCCCCGGGCAATGACACATTTTGCTGTAACTATTGCACTTTTTGCAAAATTTTTATGGTCTTTACGGATTTCCCCTACCAGCTCCCTCAGGTTCAGCTACACTGCACACGCGCGATTGCTGCACACATGGGCCAACTACATGCTGGACACATTTGTCAATGGTGCGGATGATAGGCAGTGCCACAAAACCCCCATTGTCACAGTAATCGTCGGAACGAAGAGATTCAAGAAAGCGGTGCACTGCAGTGAGACTGGGGGGCTCCCCACTTGGAAGAATTTCAGGCTCTTACAGCCTGTTTCAAGCCACCCCCAAAAAGACAACCTGACACTTTCAACTGTTGGATCCTATTAGGCTGGTGTGGAAACCTTTTTAGATCACCCCTATATTTTCACGGCCCCTGCATATGGTAGTTTGTGCAGGATGCAGTTTTAACATTTGTCACCTTGTTTAAATGCACCCGGAAATTTTTTGGCACGTGCTCGTGAAGGGCACTGCCACAAAAACCTCATTATCTCGATAATCATCGAAATTACCCCCTCTCATTTTACGGCGCTGGCACCGTAAATGTGTACCCACTACAGAATGATTCCCCCCTGCCCATTGGTGGCGTTCCCTGGTGTGTCCCGCTAGGCTTGTGTGGAAAGCTTTTGAGTTCACCCCCATATCAGCATGATTGAACAAGAGGACTGTGCAGGTTCCTCCCAATTTGTCCATCTCTGCCCTTCTCCGTCAGAAGGGATCCAAAGAGGGGTGTAGTCTCTAGCGGTTCGAATATCTGTGCTTCCTGACTGCTTCCCCTCCGATACTCTTGACTACTTACGGGGCCAGCGCCGCAAAAGTTTACAGTGCTGGCGCCGCAAACACTTAAGTTAGAAATGTGCCAAACCGCCTACTATCCCCCCTTTGGCAATCCCTACGCTTCATGGAAACATGGATTGCACCTGCGCGCCCCACGTTTATGGCGCTACACGTGCGCAGTGCACCCCAAGAGGACAGTGGTCGGCGGTGATGGCGACGTCGTCCCTGCGGGCGGCTCAAATGGGACTGATGGGGCCGCATGATATGGGGACGGAGTTTATACGGCAACTGCTGTCGGAATCAAAGAAGGTCTGGCTCGCCCACACCAAGGCCTTGGAAGACCTCATTAAGGCCCGCGCGGGGCCCGGAGCCACCATGGCGTGGGCTTTGCGGGAACTCCAACTGCACCAGCAGGCGAAACGGCATGGAGGCCCTGAACTAAGCCCACCGAGCGTGGGGACACAACACACTTTCCATTAACAATTAACATAATACATTTTGAACAGTGAATATCAACGGCAACACCAATGCACACACACAGCGCAAGCATGCATGCCGTGCTTGAAAAGAAAGAGGCGTGTCAATTGCCAGTGTGTCAGATAATGGGTGCAAATACCCGGGTTAAGCAGCCGGTACAATCCAATTGTCTGCGCTTCAGCAGCAAAAGACTGCTCATGCGTTAGAGCTTTCCCCTTGCTGAATTAATCGAAACCTGAAAACCTCACACCGGTATGGTGACATACCACTTCTTCAGAAACCGAAGCGGATGCCTTCTGCAGGGACGAACATGCACCAATGATGCCAACCACTTTGGTGCCTCGGCTTGTCTGCAACAAACGATGAAATAAGATGCAAGAAATAATGGTTCATCGACCCCCTTTTCCTCCCTTAACAATTGCACCAACCATCATCAAATATTCCTAACCTTGTCAGCTGTCGACCTGCCACAGAGACAGACACGACACAGTGGCAGCTTGTTCACTTGACAACCTCCGACCCCATTATGCAAGCGACTGCTACCCCAGCAAATTGACCAATGGATCGACACAATTCACCGTACACTGGCATTCCAAGCACTGCTGTTTGCATCTGGATTTGGGCTGAAGCAATCAAAGCAGATCATTTCATTCGCACCGCCAGGTCAGGCGGGTTGGTTAAATGGTGTTTTTTCGCAGGCAAACCTGCACTTCGAGAGTTGCATTATACACAGTGTTCAGATCCTCCTCTCCCTGTGCAAAGAATCTGCGGTAAGTAGACTTGAACACTGGGGTCTTGAAAGTATCCACCATCATCAAGAATCCTCCTGTGCGCTTACAACAGCAACTCATTTCAGTGATACCTGTGAACACAGGAGAATTTGAGAGTATAGATGCAGGGACTCAGTGAAAAAGCTTACCAGTGGCAGTGATGCACATACCCACTTGGTCAAGGCAACCAGCAAATATGTCGCATGCAAATCCAGACGACACGAATCTCTCAGCCAGGCCTTCATAGAACTGCAAAGAAAGCCAATGCAAAGTACTATTTGCCCTCTGGCCACAAAACTACAGCATTCTACTGCACAGTCATCCACTTCATCCCAGTTCACGACCACAACTCCCAGGATATCCAACAAAGAGGAAAAACCAATGGTGAAACCAATCAATCCTCTTTATGGCCCACTCATAGCACACCATTTTGACTCCTCAATAAGACGTATTGACCCTTGTGCAGCACCAACGGAAAGGGTTGTAATGGGGAAAAATTGGGAGGGGATCTAGGCGGAAAAAGAAGGGGGGATCCACATGGGCATTTGGGGAAGCTGGTCGCAAATTGGAAAGTCAAATGCACATGTGATAGAAACCATTGCTCTAGAAGGAGAATTCTATTGCCTTCGGCAAGGCACCTCGAAGAGGGGAGAGGGACAACCGAGGCTGGAAAACTGCATAAGAAGGTTGTGCCCTAGCCCCCTTGGGAGCCCCCCTCCCCCCCCAACACAAATAGGGTGAAAAAACATAAAGAGGGTATTGCGCTTTTACTGTCCATGAGCCTATGTACAGAGGTCGAGGGGCAGGGAGGTGGGCCGAGTCGATTTCAGGCGCCCGTGGCCTCCCCTACAAGCCCCCCGCACGTGCCTGCACGGCAGCCGGGAGGGACGAGCCAGAGGGGACGAGGTCTCTTCCGTGCTTGCCTTGCCGTGCTGCCGGTGCTGCGGCAGTGTGGGCTGGGGTGGCGAAGGCGCTGAGGGCGCGTCCGCCACTGGGTCAGAGGAGCCTTCCCTCGCGTCGCCGGCCGCAACGGGGGCGGGGGGCGCGCGTAGAGCATGTCCGCTACTGACTTGGTGGCCTTCGGCTTGGGCCGCCTGTGTCCCCAAGGCGGGGATCGACGCCGCGGCGCGGCACGGCTGTTGAAGGCCGCCGAAATGCGGCTGAAAACATTAGGGAGTGACGCCGGTGGCCCAGCCGCCGGCGGGGGGGGTTGCTCTTCTGGGGAGAGGGGGGGTGGGGGAATTCCGCGGCACGGGTGGCGCCCCTGTAGGACCGGCAGAAACCTTGGCGCGCGCCGGCACCGGCCCGGAGTTGTCGTCTCCGGCTGTTGGTGGGGGGGAGAACGGGTCAGCGTCCCCCCCTCTCGGATGTGCTGGCCCCTTACTCACCGCGCCCCCCCGGTCAACCAGGAGGTCAAGCTTGGGGCATTTCGGGGGTCTGGAGTCGTCAAGCCCCAGGGCCGAGGGGGGGGCGTTTGCCCAGTGTCCTGGGGGAGGGGGGCCTACATTGGCGAGACGCCGGGGGCCCGAGGCCGGGAGGGCCTGGGAGGCAGGGTGGGCCCGACCAAGCCAGGAGGACAGCGCCGCCGCTCCTGCGCACCGGTCTTCGGGAACGAGCACCTGGCGGCCCGGCGCAACCCGCGGCGGGACCCGCGGGCAGCGCGGGCCCGCCGAGGGGTCGGTGTACCCCTCGTGTCCCGCCCGGCAGCAGCGGCTGATGCCCCGGCCCAGGCTTCTGCACTTGGGGCACGATGGCGCCCCGTGCTCCAAGCAGAGCGCACCCTCGGTGCCACTGCCCGCACCCTGTGGGCGGCTGCACTGCGGGGCAGCGAGCGGGACGCTCTTGGGCGGCGCCCGTGGGGGCCTTGTGGCATACGGCAGGAGGGGGGAGCATCCCTCGAGAGGGCGGGGGTAGTAGTCCAAGAGAACACCGTCACCCAATGGCGGCCGCATGCGGGCCGGCGCCTGCACCCACGAGGGCGTCGCAAGGCGCATAAGCTGCAGCATCACCTCGTGGCGTGCCGCGAAAAACGGGCGGGCTGACAGGCCAACACACACACGGCCTCCCGACACCGCTCTAGGGGGGCCCCGCATAGCAAAGTGCCCGCCACCAAGTGGCGCTCCACTAGACCTGCAGCTTTGCGCACGACTTGGGCCCGCTCCCCAAGCGGTAGGCGTGTACTCCGCAGTCGGTGATCCGGGGAGGCCGGGAGCACCCGCCCCGCAAGGGCCTCGTAGTCTAGGGCCACCTCAGCCCACGAGACTTTTGCCGGCCCCGGCATCCAGGCCAGCGCCCTTGCCCACCTGACCAAATCCTGGACGAAGTCTTGGGGCCACCGCCAGCACGGCGGGGCCCCCGGTCGCAAGCGCGGCTGGTTGCGGATCGCATCCCCCGGGAGGGGGCCGACGAAGCCGTCCTTGGGAAAGGAGTTGCGGGGCCGCGGCCGCGGCTGGTCCGGGAACAGGGAGTCCCCGTGGCCCGCGTGGTCCCCGCGGCTCGCAGCCATGCGGGCGGCGAGGACTGCCAGGTGAATGCCGTATAGGTGAAAAGCACATACACAGGGGCTAAAACATGCTTTACATAGGATATTGGATCATTTTGGATGGTCATAATATGGAAAAAATAAGTTTCAGAAATTCTATTGCCTTCGGCAAGTCCACCTCGCAGAGAATCTAAAGCGAGCAACACGTACCCAAAATAGGGTGGAAACTACATAAATACGGCCTAAAACATGCTTTACATACCTTGGATGGTCATTTTAGGTGATCACGGTATCAAAAAAATAAGTTTCGAAAACTTCGATTTTTGAGCTGTCCAAGGTGAAAAACTGCATAAGCAGGTTGTGTACCAATCCCTTGGGAGACCCCCCCCCCCCCCCTAACCCAATACCCAAATAGGGTGAAAAACACGTAAATACGGCCTAAAACATGCTTTACATACCTTGGATGGTCATTTTAGGTGGTCACAATATCAAAAAAACAAGTTTCCAAAACTTCGATTTTTGAGCTGTCTAGGTTGAAAAACTGCATAAGCAGGTTGTGTACCAATCCCTTGGGAGACCCCCCCCCCCCCCGGAGGTAATACCCAAATACCCAAAATTGGGTGAAAAACATGTAAATACGGCCTAAAACATGCTTTACATACCTTGGATGGTCATTTTAGGTGATCACAATATCAAAAAAACAAGTTTCGAAAACTTCGATTCTTGAGCTATCCAAGGTGACAAACTGCATAAGCAGGTTGTGTACCAATCCCTTGGGAGACCCCACCCCCGCCAACCCAATACCCAAATAGGGTGAAAAACACGTAAATACGGCCTAAAATATGCTTTACATACCTTGGATGGTCATTTTAGGTGAGCACAATATCAAAAAAACAAGTTTCGAAAACTTCGATTTTTGAGCTGCCCAGGGTGACAAACTGCATCAGCAGGTTGTGTACCAATCCCTTGGGAGGGACCCCCCCCCCCAAACCCAATACCCAAATAGGGTGAAAAACACGCAAATACAGCCTAAAACATGCTTTGCATACCTTGGATGATCATTTTGGGTTGTCACGATATCAAAAAAACAAGTTTCGAAAACTTCGATTTTTGAGCTGTCCAAAGTGAAAAACTGCATAAGCATGTCGTGTCCCGGCCCATTCACGAGGCCATTATTGGTGGAAACAGTCATTTCGCGTCTTTGGCACGGGTTGTGAACGGCCCTAAGCAAGGCTAGAGACTGCAAAAAACGTCCTTCCGTATCCTAGTAGGCATATACTGTCAGAACATCCCCACTCACATCCCTCAGAGTGGGTACCACGGGGTCACCGAGGTCGCCAAAACCGCCAACATAGCAAAAATGCCTGGAAAGTGCATAAACTGCATAAGCGCTCGTCCCACTCCGCCCCATACAAACCCTATGGAGTCGGGACCCGGAAACACTTTTTCGGCTCAAAATCGAAAAAAACCAAAAGATTCATGATTTGCGACCCAAAAAAAGGGGGGGTCATTTTTTGACCCCCCCCCACCCCCCCCCACCCCCCCCCCCCTCCTTGAAAACCTCAAAAAAGTGGGTTTCAAGTGGGGGGGGTCTAGGGGGGTCCGGACCAAAAACTCATTGGGGGATGCGCTTCTTGGACAAAATAATGATTTTACAAGGGGTTAAACTAACAATTCAACCCCTTGGGGTAGGCTACGCGAATAGGCCCAAAAAGGCCAAAATGGGGGGGTATGTGGCGTTTTCCCCATATATACGCCTGCCTGGCTTTGATCTAACAACCTCTGCGAGGTGATTTCCATTTTTGAGCCGCCGAGGCTGGAAAATTGCATACATAAGAAGGTTGTGCCCTAGCCCACTTGGGAGCCCCCCTCCCCCCCCAAAACCCAATAGGGTGAAAAAAACATAAAGAGGGTGTAAAACATACTTTACATAGGATATTGGATCATTTGGGATGGTCAGAATATCAACAAAATAAGTTTCAGAAATTTCCATTTTTGAGCCACCGAGGCTAGAAAATTACATAAGAAGGTTGTGCCCTAGCCCCCTTGGGAGCCCCCCTCCCCCCCCAACACAAATAGGGTGAAAAAAACATAAAGAGGGCATTCGTCTTTTAGCGTCCGCTGGCCTATGTACAGAGGTCGAGGGGCAGGGAGGTGGGCCGAGTCGATTTCAGGCGCCCGTGGCCTCCCCTACAAGCCCCCCGCACGTGCCTGCACGGCAGCCGGGAGGGACGAGCCAGAGGGGACGAGGTCTCTTCCGTGCTTGCCTTGCCGTGCTGCCGGTGCTGCGGCAGTGTGGACTGGGGTGGCGAAGGCGCTGAGGGCGCGTCCGCCACTGGGTCAGAGGAGCCTTCCCTCGCGTCGCCGGCCGCAACGGGGGCGGGGGGCGCGCGTAGAGCATGTCCGCTACTGACTTGGTGGCCTTCAGCTAGGGTCGCCTATCCCCTGGGCGGGGACCGTCGCCGCGGCGCGGCACGGCTACTTAGGGCCGCTGAGATGCGGCCAAAAAAATTGGGGGGCGCGGTTGCTCGTCTGGGGAGGGGGAGGCGGGAGAGCCCTGCGGTTCGGGTGGCGTCACTATAGGGCCAAAAGATTGAGCGGCGCCGGCCGGCACCGGCCCGGAGTTGTCGTCTCCGGCTGTTGGTGGGGGGGAGAACGGGTCAGCGCCCCCCCCCCCCCCGAGCTTACTGGCCCCTCATCTACCGAGCCCCCCTGGTCAGCTGAGAGGTCAAGCGCTGGGCGTTTCGGGGGTCTGGAGTCGTCAAGCCCCAGTGCAAAGGAGGGTCGGGTGCCCAGTGTCGTGAGGGGGGGCACGCACCGGCGAGATGACGGGGGGCGTGAGGCCGGGAGGGCCTAAAAGGCCGGGCGGGCGCGTCCAAGCCAAGAGGACAGCGCCGTTGCTCTTGCGCGCCGGTCCTCGGGGACGAGCACCTAGTGGCCCGCTGCGACCCGGGGCGGGACCCGCCGGCAGCGCGGGCCCGCCGAGAGGTCAGTGTGTCCTTCGTGGCCTGCCCGGCAGCAGCGGCTGATGCCCCAGCCTAGGCTTCTGCACCTGGCGCACGACGGCGCCCCATGTTCCAAGCATAGCGCACTCTGAGTGCCACTGCCCGCCCGTGGTGGCGGCTGCGATGCGAGGCGGCGAGTTGGACGCTCTTGGGTGGCGCCCTGGGGTGGCGCCCGTGGGGCCTCCAGGCATACGGCAGTAAGCCCCCCCCCCCCCCCTCAAGGGGACGAGGGAAGTAATCCATGAGAAAACGGTCGCCCGGCGGCGGCCGCATGCGGGCAGGTGCCCGCAGGCGCCGGACCCACAAGTCCTGGAAGTGCGTCGCCAGGCGCATGAGCTGCAGCATCACCTCGTGACTCGTGGCGTGCCGCGAAAAACGGGCGGGCTGACAGTCCTGCACACACGCGGCCCCCCAAAGGGAGGAGCGAGCGGCAACACCCCAGTGGCGCCCCGCACAGCAGCGTACCCGCCACAAGGTGGCGCTCAACGAGGCCTGCCGCCTTGCATAGGACTTGGGCTCACTCCCCAAGCGGCAGGCGCGTAGCCCGCGGGCGGTGATCCGGGGAGGCCGGGAGCGCCCGCCCCACAAACGCCTCATACTCCACGGCCAGCTCAGCCCAGGAGACTTCCGCCGGCCCCGGCATCCAGGCCAGTGCCCTGGCCCACCTGACCACGTCCTGGACGAAGTCCTGGGGCCATCGCCAGCCCGGCGGGGTCCCCGGTCGGAGCCGTGGCTAGTTGCGGACCGTGTCCCCTGGAAGGGGGCCGACGAAATCGTCCCACATGTAGGGGTTAAGGGGCCGCGGCCGCGGCTGGTCCGGGAAAAGGGAGTCCCCGTGGCCCTCCTGGTCCCCGCGGCTCGCAGCCATGCGGGCCGCGAGGAACGCCAGGTACATGCCGTACAAGCGGTACAGGAACTCGTCCAAGAGCCCCCGATCCAGCCCCTACGCCAGCCGGAGGGGGAAGAGGCCCCCCTTCCGCAAGCAGGCCGGCCACTGGTCGGGCGGCCCCAGTTGGGGGATGGCCGTCGCCGCGTCACTGAGCCAGGGACGCCATGTCTCCCTAGCCTGCTCTCACTCCGGGCAGTCCCACAGGACGTGGACCTCATACTCGTGCGCGGCGCCGCAGTGGGGGCACGCGGAGTTGGTCCGCGTGCCATGGCCCGACACCCTTGCTGCCGTCCACAGGGCCGTGGCCATAAAGCCGCGCAGCAGCGAATTCTCCAACTCGGTGGAGGCGGCGCGTAGCGCTGCGCGGCAGGCCGGGCCATCTGCCCGGTCGCCAAGCCCCCCGAAGGTGCCCGGGCGCCGCGCCTCAAGCTGGCGCGAGGACTAGCAGCGAAGGCTCTCCCGCACCCGGTGCTGGACTTAGCGGAGGGGCTCCTGCAAGAAGTGCAGCGGGTGCTCTTGCCCCGGGATGTCCCAGCACCACCAGCCCTTGCGTGGGCTCCACCCCAGGGTGGCCGTTGTGTGGAGCGCGCGCCCCACTGGCATCCCGGGCGGGCGGCCGCCTGACTCCCAGATGGCCTAGGCGAAGACCTGGGTGACATAGGTGGAGAGGTGGGGGAGGCGGCGGAGAGCGCTCCGTCCAACTTCCGGGCGTCGGGACAGCACCGGCCCTGTAACTCCGGAACCCCCAATGGCGACATCCGCGCCTAGTTGGCGGGAAATCGCTGCTAGCGGGATCGGGACACCCCAGAGCAAAACCGCCGGGCGCCCTAATCCCCCTGGACCCACGAGCAGGACTTGTTCACGCCGACGTCTTGGCCCGAGACCTGCAGCCACTCCTCCGTCGTGGGAACCGTCCCCTGCTGGGAGGCCGCGCCTAGGGCCACCGCCTGGGTGTCATCAGCATAGCTTGACGACCCCAGCGCGGCGTAGCCGGGGCCCGCGTCCTTGAGGGGGAGGGGGCCCCTTGCCTCCAGGTCCGCCGCCGCGTCCTCGTCTAGAACGGGGGGAAGGGCGGCCGTCCGCGCGCAAACTGTCGGCGAAGGGAGTCCACCTCCCATTTCCAGATCGTGGTGAGCACGTTCACCAGGATCACCGACAGGGGGCAACCCTGGAGGATGGCGTTGGTGGCCCGCCACCACAGGCCGAGGGACCCGGCGATCTTGAAGGCCCGGCGGAGCTGCTTGTACATGGCCCTGAGGGCACGGCATGTGCCCGGGTCCATGCCAAGCTCCAACGCCAGGGCGAACACAACCGCCTGAGGGAGGAGAACGAAACATTTGATGTAGTCGATACTCATCCCCGCGACTGCCCATCCACGGAGGCCACACAGCTCCAAAAGGACCTGTGTTACCGCCGCCCCATGCACGACGCTCATGGCTGAGCGGAAGCCAAACGCCACCGGGCCGGGTGGGCCCAGGACTCCTGCCACGCAATGGCATCCGCCAAGCGCACACCCGCCCATAGCGTGTAGACCATGGAAAGGACCGTGAGCAGGCGGGTGTTCAGGGGGCCCCGGCGGGCCCTCCTTGGGGATGAGGGCTGTGTAGCCCTCGGCCAGGCGGGCCGGCCACCTGCCCAGGTGCTCCACTTCTCGCAGGAGGTCCGCCAGCCAGCCCAACAGCCTGTCGGGAAGGGAACGGAGGTCCGCCAGAGTCCACCCGTCCAGCCCCAGTGCCGAGGGCTTCATGCGCGAGAGCCCCTTGCACAGGCGGGGGCCGTCCAGCCGCGAGTCCATCATGGGGACCCGCCGGACATGGTGCCCATACCGGCGGAGGAAGGCCGTGGGATCCGGCTTGGCGTCCGTCGCATACTTGCGGTTTATCAGGCGCCAGGCGTCCTACAAGAGGCCATCCATCTCTGCCAGGTTGGCCGTGGCAGTGCCAGCGGGCCTGGAGAGGAAGGTGACCGGCGTGGCCCAGGACTCATCCTTTAGCCACCGGTACACTGCCCCCTGGTCGGGGGTGTAGGCCTCCTCTAGCCAGGGGCGCCACTTGCGGAGGCAGCCCAGCCCGTCATGCGTGCCGTCCAGCTCAAGTCTGGCATACTCCGGGCCCAACGCGCGGAGTCTTCCGAGGCAATGTCGAAGCGCCGTCCACGCCTGCTGTACCCTGCTCTGCATCACGCCCACGCCACGCGCCGGCCGCTCTAGCTAGCGGAGGACGTTCCGGAGGGGACCCTGGGCGCGCCACGGGGCAGGTGAGCGGCCCCCCGGTGTCCCGGCACTGCTTGGGGCACAAGCGCACCTCGCGGGGCAGCTGGTGGGTTCCCGTGCCCGGGAAGGCGTAGGGGGGCTAGCGGCAAGGCGGCCCCAACCGGGAGGGAGTCCGGGGTAATGTTGGGGCAAGCAAGGGCGAGGAGGGTTTCTGGCGTGTCCGTGGTTCTAGAAGGCCAAGGCCCGGTCTGCATGCCCCGTGGATAGGGCCGCTTGCCAGCCGGCCTCCAGGAGGTCCAAGAGGCGCTGCGCAAGCAGGAGCCGTTCATGTTCCTCCCGCAGGGCCAGCGCAACAGGCTTGGGGCGGACGAACTTCACCACCCGCTGAGACGCGCCCCTCAGGTGCAGGTCGAAACACACTGGGGTGTGGCTAGGGATGGCCCTGCGCGGTAGCAGCTCGCTGCATGGAGCAGCGCCGCCAGCCGCGTGTCGACCAGCAGCCCGTCTATGCGCGAGGGGCGCGTGCCCTGCGGGCCTTGGTACGAGCAGAGAGGGCCCCGCCCGAAGGCGGACGCCAGTTCAAGGTCCGCGTCCACCAGCCGGCGGACCAGGAGGGACGCCAAAACAGACGGGGGGGGGGGGGGCAGCATGTAGTTGAGGTCAAAGTTGAAGTCCCCCCCCATCAGCTGGGGGTCTGCCCCGTAGCACGCCACATATTGTGTGACCTGGTGCCAGAAGACCCGGTTGAGGGCTAGCAGGAAGGAGACGCCGTAAGCCGCCTGGGCATGCAAGGAATCCGCTCCCCGCCCCAAGGCCCACCATGACATGGTGCCAGCGGGTGGAGTGCCATAGGGCCTAAGCGAGGGTGTCTGCCTCATTCCGGGGCGCTCCTTTGGGGAGGAGGATTTGTCTCGCGGGAATGCCCTAGCGCGCCACGATCCCCACCCCCCCGGCCGGCGCATCCTAGGTCCCCCCCCCACCCCCGGGATTCCAAGGAAGCCCCCCAAAATGGCTGCCACCCCGAGGCCCCGACCTGGGCGCGCATTACTTGTTGTGCGACCGCCGTGACGCGGGTTTCGGAGATCAGCACCACGTCCACCCGCCACTCAGCGACCGTGTGCCAGTGCAGGCGCAGGGACGTGACATTGGCCTGCGCCACACGCAGCGGTACCGGGTGGGGTTCCACGTCCCCGCAGCGCAATAGAAGAAGGGGGGGGGGGTCCCGTCGGCATCCCATCGAGACGGAGGGAGGGGCGGAGCCACAGTCGCCCCAAGGGGGGGGGGGACAGGGGAGAGCACCCGTCCCACCCACGAAGTCACCTGCCATCGTTGAGAGGGCGCGAAGGGAGGGGCCAGAGGGGGGGCAGCAAAGCAGGCCTGCAGGTCAGCCATAGCTCCTAAGCCAGACGGGCCTGCAGCACCGTGGTCAGACGGTTGGCAGAGGTCATCACCCCAAAGCGGGCCCGCCGGGAGGCGGCGTGGGAGGAGGCGGCAGCCCGCCACCGGCGGGCGGCAAGGGGGGGGGGTGTTGGTAGGGGGGGCGGCCGTGCTCCCATCCCTCGGCGAGGCGGCTAGCCTCCCTGGCGACCTTGTGCACGAGGTCACGGTGGAGGCCGGGGTCAACGCCCCAGAAGAGGGGGTCGACGCGGCGGAGGACGTCCGGCCACCGGGCTGTGGCCCAGACCTGCCCCAGCTCCGGCAAGGCAGCCCACCAGATGTTGGTGATCCAGGGGAGGAGGGCGTGCACCTTAGTGGCCACCTCCAGCCACGTTGCCAAGGGCTCCGGGTGGGGGGGGGGGGGGTGGCGGGCGAGGTCGTTGTCCCACACCCGGCTCCACTAGTCAACCGCCACGGTGTGGGGCCTGCCGGCGGCCGTCTCTCCCTCGAAGAGGGTGAGACAGCGGTGTGGCCGGAGGGGTCAGTAGTCGGGGGGGTCGTCCCAATGCACCACCCGGCCAGGCCGGGTCGGCCGCCATAGCGGCGCGCTCGTCTCCTCCGGCCACATTGGCGTCAAGTACCAGCGCCATGTGTAGGGGAGGCTGGCGCTGCGGGCGTCCGGCCGGGGGGGGGGGTGGCGCGCGAAGAGGACCCAAGGGTACCTCCACTGCACGGCCTTGCCGACAATGGCCTCCGTGGTCCCCAACTCGGGGCCATCGGGGCCTTGGACGGCGGACAGCCAGACACGGCTGTCCGCGCGCTGGTGGTGGGTGTGCCACCACCCAATTCAGGCCCAAGCGAGGAGGTCCTCGAGGCGGTGGGAGCCCAGGGCACAGCCCCTTGAGGGGGGCAACGGCACAGGTGGTGCTGGCCCACCCCTGGCGTTGATGGGGGATGGGGAACACCTGGGCGGCCTAGCCGTACCACCATAGCAACAAGGCGAGGCCATAGTGCCGGCGCCGGTTCCAGGGGAGTGGGGGGGCTAGGCCTGTGTGCTTGTGAACTCGCCGTCGGCCTCACTCTCGCGGCCCCTGTACCATGGGCGAAGAAAGGTTAGCGGTAGGTCGCACGGGGGCTAGGGCAGGTCGCAGGAGGGCCAGGGCAGTGAGCGGGGGGGGGGGGGGGGATAGGTGGCAGTGGGCGGCGTCTTGCCGCATCGGGTTCAATCCCAGCCAGTCCCCGGTCAGTCGGCGCGCCCTGTTGGCATGGTTCGCTGCCGCTGTCCGTGCCATCGGGGGGGGGGGGGGTCCCGAACACGCCCCAGGCTGCGCCCGGCACGAGGGACAGCCGCAGCGCCGCGGCGGCTGGCTCCATGCCACCCCGCCGCCGCCCCACACCGGAGTGGGGCCCCCTGCCACCCGCCTGGGCGGGATCCCCCCACCAAGAGGGGCCCATGGCCATCACCTCGCCGCGGGGCGTCCTCTTGGGTTGTGGGCGTATAGAAACCCTCCTGCCGCATTGAGGGTCCGGCTCCCGAACACATCCCCAGGGGAGACCCACCGGTGCTGGGTCCGCCGCCACCACCACCATTACTAGCCCTGGTCGCAGCCGGCAGGGTGCCACGGGGTCTGCTCGGGGCGCCGTGTCTTGTGCCTCTTCTGGCCTGGGCGCTGGAGTCGGCGGGCGTGGACTTGCCGTCGCCCCCGGCCACTGCGCATCCAACCCCCGTCCTTCCCCGGTTAGGCGGCACTCGTTGTCTGCGCGATCGGTGGATGCTGCCCCTCCTAGGGGGGGGGGGGGGGAGCCCCGTGGCACGTTCCCGGTCACGGGGTGCGAGGGGCAGCCGCAGTGCCGCGGCGGCTGTGTCCCCTGCCATACCGCCACCGCCCCACTCCAGCGTGGGGCCCCTTGCCACCGCCCAGACGAGTCCGCCCCCCCCCCCCTCCGGGTGGGACTCAGGACCATCACCTCGCCCTAGGGCGCCCTCTTCGGCTGTGGGCGTATTGACAACCTCTTGCCGGGTAGGGAGCCCGGTCGCAGGGGCCACCGCGAGGGGGGGGGGTCGCCACTGCTGGGACCGCCGCCATCACCACCACCACCAACCCTGTTCGTGATCGGTAGGGTGCCGTGGCGGGTGGGGGGGGGGGTAGTCTAGTCACCGCCCCCCCATTGGTCACCGCTCGGGTCCCTGCCAGCCACTGCGGGCAAGCTGCCACACCCAGGGAGAGGGTCAGGAGGAGGACGGCGCAAATGTCCTCATTCTCCTCACCCACGACCACTACCGCCGACTCCGCGTTGGCAATGGCCAGGTCCCCTCTGTGATCTGGGGCCTCTGGGGCCGCTGTCGGCTGCTACTGGCCCCCCCGTGGATCCCTCGGGGCATGTCATGCGGGCCCTAGGGCCCACAGGCTGGTAATGCCCCCGGCGGCGGCTGCGGGTGGTCCGCTCCCAAGGGTGGTCCGGGAGGCGGGTGTCCGGCGCACCCATCCGGACGCTGTGCCAGGCCTTAGGCACCCCCTCCAGCTCGAGGTCAAAGACCGGCCGGTCGAGGGTGCTTTGGGCCAGCTGGGTGCAACGGTGGACGCGGATGGTCACCTCCGACCCAAAAGCCTCCTTGGCATAGCGCCGGAGCTCCGCTTACTCGTCCACTGCCAGACCCAACTGCGCCAGGTAGCCCCGGACCCGCACAAAGGTTGTTTGTGTCGGGGCTGGCGCGCCCAGCAGGGCGGCGATGTGCGCCACCACCGTGGGGTTCGCCGGCTTGGTCCACCATACGCGGACCCCCACGTTGCGAGGGGCACCCCCGTCCACTGACCCCGCGAGCAGCGACTAGAGCTCCTAGTCCTCGGCAAGGGTCTGGATCCTCGATCACCGTAGCGCCACCTGCATGGGCGGGGGGTGAGGCAGGGCGGCCCCCATGAGCGGCCTGAGGTGCCGCGAGGCGTGGTCATTGCCGAAAGCACCAACATGGAGCGGGCGCACGTTGGCATCCGCCACAACTGCTAGCTCCAGGACGCATACGACCCCGACCGTGGACGGCAGGGGGTCCAGCAGCGCGGGGTCCACATCCGGGAGCTCGGCATCCCCCCTTGCTTGTCGTCTTCCAGGAGACGCTCCCCGACGAGTTGCAAGACTTGCCCCGGCGGAGCGGGGTCCACCACCTCCGGGTTGGCCGTCTCTCAGGGCTAGCACTCGGTCCGGACCACGCCGTGCACGGAAGTGCCCGGCACCGCAAGCCTGGTTTTCGAGTGGCAGACAGCCTGCAGCAAGGTCGCGACTGTGGGGGCCACCTTGCTGCCTCCGTGGACGTGCACCAACGTTGTGACCCACTTCAGGCCGTCATGCGCCTTGATGGCGGCCGCAGCCGCAAGGTGGGCCTCGTGGACCGCGCAGCCCACCAAGGCCACGCATCGCACGGCCCCCTCCTCGGAGGGTTGTTTCCACTCCACCGGGTGTCACCACGGCGTGATTCGGGTGATGCCCCATTCCCGCATCGTGTCCCGGGACTCACCTTGGTAAAGGCAGTGCGGGTACAACGCCGTCGTCGAAGGCAGCAAGGCCCAGAGGGTAGCAGCCGTGGGTTGTATCGGCGGGGGCACTGCCTTAGCACGGCCAGCGGCTGCCACCACCCGTACTGCACCCAGGCAAAACCCTGGCGCACCACATCATGTCAGCGAGGCGCAGGTCACCCCGCCAGGGCCAGCCTGCAAGGGGGGGGGGGGGCGGGGGGGCGGATCCCTCTTGGACGCCCCCCAGCCCCCACAAGTTGATGTTGCCCTTGGCTATCTTGATGTCTTCCCGAGCCCAGTAAGGCTGTGAGGAGGCGAAGTGGTGGAGGGGTCGCCGGTTGCCGGTTGGGGTCCTGTCCCGCGTGCTGCCAGTCACGGGCCGCTCAAAATGTGGGGGCAGCCGCCTTTTTGGCTGTCGCTGTCTCAGGCTTGGTCGTCCTGGTTGTCGCCGTCATTGCGGCTAGTGACACCACGGTCGCCCCGCCACGGAGCCGTGGTGCCAGGGCTAGCCCGCCCTGCGACTCCATCGCGGCGGAGGGTGTTGATCAAGCCCTCGAGGGACGCAATTTGCCGCTGCAGCGAGGCGATCATCGCCTGCACCATCACCTTGTGGCGTGCCGTGAAAAACGGGCGGGCTGACAGGCCAGCACATACGTGGCCTCCTAGGGGGAGGAGAGAGCAACACCCCCCTAGGGGGGCGCGGCGTAGCAGAATGCCCGCCACCAAGTGGCGCTCCACTAGACCTCCAGCCTTGCGCACGACTTGGGCCCGCTCCCCAAGCGGTAGGCGTGTACCCCGCAGTCGGTGATCCGGGGAGGCCAGGAGCACCCGCCCCGCAAGGACCTCGTAGTCTAGGGCCACCTCAGCCCACGAGACTTTTGCCGGCCCCGGCATCCAGGCCAGTGCCCTTGCCCACCTGACCAACCCCTGGACGAAGTCTTGGGGCCACCGCCAGCGGGGCTGGTTGCGGATCGCATCCCCCGGGAGGGGGCCGACGAAATCGTCCTTGGGAAAAGAGTTGCGGGGCCGCGGCCGCGGCTGGTCCGGGAGCAGGGAGTCCCCGTGGCCCGCGTGGTCCCCGCGGCTCGCAGCCATGCGGGCGGCGAGGACTGCCATGTGAATGCCGTATAGGTCAAAAACACATAAATAGGGGCTAAAACATGCTTTACATAGGATATTGGATCATTTTGGATGGTCATAATATGGAAAAAATAAGTTTCAGAAATTTCCATTTTTGAGCCGCCGAGGCTGGAAAATTGCATACATAAAAAAGTTGTGCCCTAGCCCACTTGGGAGCCCCCCCCCCCCCCCAACACCCAAATAGGGTGAAAAAAACATAAAGAGGGTGTAAAACATGCTTTACATTGGATATTGGATGATTTTGGATGGTCACAATATCAACAAAAGAAGTTTCACAAATTTCCATTTTTGAGCCACCGAGGCTAGAAAATTACATAGGAAGATTGCGCTCTAGCCCCATTGGGAGCCCCCCCCCCTCCCAACGTCCAAATAGGGTGAAAAACACACAAGGAGGGTCTAAAACATGCTTTACATAGGATACTTTATCATTTTGGATGGTCAAACTATCAAGAAAACAAGTTTCGGAAATTTCCATTTTTGAGTCGCCCAGGCTGGAAAACTGCATCCAGGTTGTGCCCCAGCCCCCTTGGGAGCCCCCCTCCCCCCCCGAAGTCTAAATAGCGTGAAAAACGCACAAAAAGGGTGTAAAACATGCTTTACATAGCATGTTTCATCAATAATAGATCATCGCTAATAGATGAATGCCGTATTTATGTGTTTTTCACCCTATTTGGGTATTGGATGCGGGGGGGAGGGGGTTCCAAACGGGATTGGTACACAACCTGCTTATGCAGCTGTTCAGCCTGTACAGCTCAAAAATCAAAGTTTTGATGCAGTGATCACCTAATATGACCATCCAAGATACGTAACGCATGTTTCAGCCCGTGTTTATGTACTTTTTACTGTACTTAGGGTATGTGATACTTGGGGTAGATTCTTTGCGAGGTGGACTTGCCACAGGCAATGCAATTTTTATCTCCTATCCACTTTTTCATAAACCCTTCTGTTTCCCCTGAGATGGGTTTGGGTGATCAGTCACCGACCATCCGGGTACTTGTGTCTGTTTCCAACACTTTGATTTTTGAGCTACCAGGGGTGAAAAGCTGCATTAGCAGGTTGTGTACCAATCCCTTGGGAGACCCCCCGGAGAACCCCCCCCCCTGCCCCCCCACCCCCACACACACCTCCCTCAAAAGCTCCAAAAAGTGGGTTTGAAGTGGGGGGGTGGGGGGGCTGGGGGGGTCCGGACCAAAAACTCATTGGGGGATGCGCTTATTGGACCCCTTGGGCTAGGGTATGCGAATAGCCCCAAAAAGGCCCAAAATGGGGGGGTATGTGGTGTTTCCCCCTACATACGCCTGCCCGGCTTTGATCTAACAACTATTGCGAGGTGATTTTGAAGCTTTTTGGGGGGGCCATGGCTCAAGCTAGATGTGTCCAATGGCCACTATGTGGGTTCCCAGGGGTGCTCAAGTACCCGTATTGTCACCGACGGATCACCCAAACCCATCCCAGGGGAAACAGAGGGGTTTCGGAAAAAGTCGAAAAGTGAAAAACTCGTATCGCCTTCGGCAAGTCCACCTTGCACACAATCTACCCCAAGCAACACACAACCTAAATAGGGTAAAACCTACATCAACACGGGCTGAAACATGCGTTACATATCTTGGATGGTCATATTAGGTGATCATTGCATCAAAACTTCGATTTTTGAGCTGTATAAGTTGAAAAGCTGCACAAGCAGGTTGTGTACCAATCATGTTTGGAACCCCCTCCCCCCGCATCCAATACCCAAATAGGGTGAAAAACACATAAATACGGCATTCATCTATTAGCGTCCGCTCGCCTATGTACAGAGGCAGAGGGGTGGAGAGGTGGGCCGAGTGAAAAAAAGATAAATACGGCCTAAAATATGCTTTACGTATCTTGGATGGTCATTTTAGGTGACCACTGCATCAAAAAAGTAACATGCGAAAACCTCGATTTTTGACCTACCCATGGTGAAAAGCGGTCCAAGCAGCTTGTGTACCAATCCCTTGGGAGCCCCACCCCATGGCCCAATATCCAAATCAAGGGAAAAACACATAAATACGGCCCAATCCATGCTGTACATACCTTGGATGGTCCCTTTAGGGGATCCCAGTATCACAAAACAAGTTTCCAAAACTTTCATTTTTGAGCTAGCAGGGGTGAAAAGGTGCATCAGCAGGTTGTGTACCAATCCCTTGGGAGACCCCCCGGAGACCCCCCCCCCCCGCCCCCCCCGCCCCCACACACACCTCCCTCAAAAGCTCCAAAAAGTGGGTTTCCAGTGGGGGGGGGGGGGGTTTGGGGGGGTCCGGACCAAAAACTCATTGGGGGATGCGCTTATTGGACTAAAAAATTATTTTACAAGCGGTTAAACCAACAATTCAACCCCTTGAGGTAGGGTACGCGAATAGGCCCAAAATGGGGGGGTATGTGGCGTTTCCCCGTACATACGCCTGCCTGGCTTTGATCTAACAACCTCTGCGAGGTGATTTTGAAGCTTTTTGAGGGGGCCATGGCTCGGGCTAGATGGGCCCAATGGCCACTATGTGGGTCCCTGGGGGCGCTCAAGTACCCGTATTGTCACCGACGGATCACCCAAACCCATCCCAGGGGTAACAGAAGGGTTTCGGAAAAAGTGGAAATGTGAAAAAATTCTATTGCCTTTGGCAAGTCCACCTTGCAGAGAATCTACCCCAAGCAACACACACCCTAAATAGGGTGAAAACTACATAAACACGGGCTGAAACATGCGTTACATATCTTGGACAATCATATTAGGTGATCACTGCATCAAAACTTTGATTTTTGAGCTGTATAGGCTGAAAAGCTGCATAAGCAGGTTGTGTACCAATCATGTTTGGAACCCCCTCCCCGCGCATCCAATACCCAAATAGGGTGAAAAACACATAAATACGGCATTCATCTATTAGCGTCTGCTAGCCTCTGTATGTACAGACGAAGAGGAGTGGGGAGGTGGGCCGAGTGAAAAACACAGAAATACGCCCTAAAACATGCTTTACGTATCTTGGATGGTCATTTTAGGTGAGCACCGCATCAAAAAAGTAACATGCGAAAACTTCGATTTTTGACCCACCCATGGTGAAAAAATGTCTAAGCAGCTTGTGTACCAATCCCTTGGGAGCCCCCCCCCGTCCCAATATCCGAAACAAGGGAAAAACACATAAATACGGCCCAACACATGCTGTACATACCTTGGATGGTCCCTGTAGGGGATCCCAATGTCAAAAAAAAAATTCCAAAACTTTGATTTTTGAGCTACCAGGGCTGAAAAGCTGCATCAACAGGTTGTGTACCAATCCCTTGGAAGACACCCCACAGCCCCCCCCCCCCCCCTTACCCCCCCCCCCCACACCTCCCTCAAAAGCTCCAAGAAGTGGGTTTCAAAAGTGGGGGGGGGGGGCAGACCAAAAACTCATTGGGGGATGCGCTTATTGGACTAAATAATGATTTTCCAAGTTGTTAAACCAACAATTCAACCCCTTGGCGTAGGGTATGCGAATAGCCCGAAAAAGGCCCAAAATGGGGGGGATATGTGGCGTTTCCCCCTAAATACGCCTGCCTGGCTTTGATCTAACAGCCTTTGCGAGGTGATTTTGAAGCTTTTTGGGGGGGCCATGGCTCGGGCTAGATGGGCCCAATGGCCACTATGTGGGTCCCTAGGGGTGCTCAAGTACCCGTATTGTCACCGACGGATCACACAAACCCATCCCAGGGGAAACAGAAGGGTTTCGCAAAAGTTCAAAATGTGAAAAAATGCTATTGCCTTCGGCAAATCAACCTTGCAGAGAATCTACCCCAAGCAACACACACCCTAAATAGGGTAAAAAGTACATAAACACGGGCTGAAACATGCGTTACATATCTTGGATGGTCATATTAGGTGATCACTGCATCAAAACTTCGATTTTTGAGCTGTATAGGCTGAAAAGCTGCATAAGTAGGTTGTGGACCAATCCCGTTTGGAACCCCCTCCCCCCGCATCCAACACCCAAATAGGGTGAAAAACACATAAATACGGCATTCATCTATTAGCGTCTCCTAGCCTCTGTATGCACAGACGAAGAGGGGTGGGGAGGTGGGCCGAGTGAAAAACACATAAATACGCCCTAAAACATGCTTTACGTATCTTGGATGGTCATTTTAGGTGACCACTGCATCAAAAAAGTAACATGCGAAAACTTCGATTTTTGACCCACCCATGGTGAAAAAATGTCTAAGCAGCTTGTGTACCAATCCCTTGGGAGCCCCCCCCGTCCCAATATCCAAATAAAGGGAAAAACACATAAATACGGCCCAACACATGCTGTACATACCTTGGATGGCCCCTGTAGGGGATCCCAGTATCAAAAAAAAAAATTCCAAAACTTTGATTTCTGAGCTACCAGGGCTGAAAAGCTGCATCAGCAAGTTGTGTACCAATCCCTTGGAAGACACCCCACAGCCCCCCCCCCCCCCCACACCTCCCTCAAAAGCTCCAAGAAGTGGGTTTCAAGTGGGGGGGGGGGCAGACCAAAAACTCATTGTGGGATACGCTTATTGGACTAAATAATGATTTTACAAGCGGTTAAACCAACAATTCAACCCCGACGTAGGGTATGCGAATAGCCCCAAAAAGGCCCAAAATGGGGGGGGTATGTGGCGTTTCCCCCTAAATACGCCTGCCTGGCTTTGATCTAACAGCCTTTGCGAGGTGATTTTGAAGCTTTTTGGGGGGGCCATGGCTCGGGCTAGATGGGCCCAATGGCCACTATGTGGGTCCCTAGGGGTGCTCAAGTACCCGTATTGTCACCGACGGATCACACAAACCCATCCAAGGGGAAACAGAAGGGTTTCGCAAAAGTTCAAAATGTGAAAAAATGCTATTGCCTTCGGCAAATCCACCTTGCAGAGAATCTACCCCAAGCAACACACACCCTAAATAGGGTAAAAAGTACATAAACACGGGCTGAAACATGCGTTACATATCTTGGATGGTCATATTAGGTGACCATTGCATCAAAACTTCGATTTTTGAGCTGTATAGGCTGAAAAGCTGCATAAGTAGGTTGTGTACCAATCCCGTTTGGAACCCCGTCCCCCCGCATCCAACACCCAAATAGGGTGAAAAACACATAAATACGGCATTCATCTATTAGCGTCCGCTAGCCTATGTACAGAGGCAGAGGGGCGGGGAGGTGGGCCGAGTGAAAAACACATAAATACGGCCTAAAACATGCTTTACGTATCTTGGATGGTCATTTTAGGTGACCACTGCATCAAAAAAGTAACATGCGAGAACTTCGATTTTTGAGTTACCCATGGCGAAAAACCGTCTAAGCAGCTTGTGTACCAATCCCTTGGGAGCCCCCCCCCCCCCCCCCCGGCGCTCAATATCCGAAACAAGGGAAAAACACATACATACGGCCCAACACATGCTGTACATACCTTGGATGGTCCCTGTAGGGGATCCCAGTATCAAAAAAAACTTTCTAAAACTTTGATTTTTGAGCTACCAGGGGTGAAAAGCTGCATCAGCAGGCTGTGTACCAATCCCTTGGAAGACACCCCCGACACCCCCCCCCACTTACCGCCCCACCCCCCCACACACCTCCCTCAAAAGCTCCAGAAAGTGGGTTTAAAGTGGGAGGGGGGGCTGGGGGAGGGGGTCCGGACCAAAAACTCATTGGGGGATGCGCTTATTGGACGAAATAATGATTTTACAAGGGGTTAAACCGGCAATTCAACCCCTTGTCGTAGGGTATGCGAATAGCCCCAAAAAGGCCCAAAAAGGTGGGGTATGTGGCGTTCCCCCCTACATAAGCCTACCTGGCTTTGATCTAACAGCCTTTGCGAGGTGATTTTGAAGCTTTTGGGGGGGCCATGGCTCAGGCTAGATGGGCCCAATGGCCACTATGTGGGTCCCTAGGGGTGCTCAAGTACCCGTATTGTCACCGACGGATCACCCAAACGCATCCCAGGGGAAACGGAAGGGTTTCGGAAAACTTCGAAATGTGAAAAACTTCTATTGCCTTCGGCAAGTCCACCTTGCAGAGAATCTACCCCAAGCAACACACACCCTAAATAGGGTAAAAAAAACATAAACACGGGCTGAAACATGCGCTACATGCCGTATTTATGTGTTTTTTAACCTATTTTGGTATTGGATGCGGGGGGAGGGGGTTCCAAACGTGATTGGTACACAACCTGGTTATGCAGCTTTTCAGCCTATACAGCTGAAAAATCGAAGTTTTGGTGCAGTGATCACCTAATATGACCATCCAAGATAATCATCTATTAGCGTCCGCTGGCCTATGTATAGAGGCAGAGGGCCGGGGAGGTGGGCCGAGTGAAAAGCAGATAAATACGCCCTAAAACATGCTTTACGTATCTTGGATGGTCATTTTAGATGACCACCGCATCAAAAAAGTAACATGCGAAAACTTCGATTTTTGAGCTACCTATGGTGAAAAACTGTCTAAGCAGCTTGTGTACAAATCCCTTGGGACCCCCCCCCCCCGGCCCAATATCCAAATCAAGGGAAAAACACATAAATACGGCCCAATACATGCTGTACATACCTTGGATGGTCCCTTTAGGGGATTCCAGTATCCAAAAAAAAATTCCAAAACTTTGATTTTTGAGCTACCAGGGCTGAAAATCTGCATCAACAGGTTGTGTACCAATCCCTTGGGAGACCCCCCGGAGACCCCCCCCCCCCCACACACCTCCCTCAAAAGCTCCAAAAAGTGGGTTTCCAGTGGGGG